>VXBP01007424.1:96666-193646 GCA_013400115.1 Rhinopomastus cyanomelas
AGTATCTCTGCCTTCTCTGCATCCTCTGTCTCCAGGGTACCCACCTCATTCAGCAGGGGGCCTACGCTGCCTTTATTTTTACTTTTACTTGCTATATATTTGAAGAAGCTTTTTTTGTTGCCTTTGGCCTCTCTTGCAAGGTTTAATTCCAAGGAGGCCTTGGCTTTTCTAGTTGCATCCCTACATTCCCTCACCAGAGCCTTGTAATCACCCCAAGTGGCCACCCCCTCCTTCCATGACTTATAGGCTTGCTTCTTCCTCTTCAGTTTGCCTAGTAGTTCCCTGGTTAACCACACGGGTCTTTTGGCCCCCTTCCTCGACTTATTCCTTTTTGGGATACTAATTTCTTGTGCTTCTAGAAAGCAGTCCTTGAATGTTTGCCAGCTGTCCTGAACTCCGCATCAGCTCTTGTGAACAGCTGTTGCTTAGCATTAAAAGCAAACAGTTTGCTCCACAGTAGAGAAGTGGTTTACCACACCCAAATACAGGACTGAATTAATGTTCATCTTTCTTCCTGGTATTTTTCAATGCAGAGCTGTGAAAAATTCATAGAAACAGGTAATGGAGGGATGATTTAGGTCACATTGATCTAGGTGGCTGAAAAAGAAATGGCAACTAGTTTATTGAGGAAAAGGAAATGTACAGAGCACAAAAGGCACTGAAAATCAAAGGTGCATTAGTCAGAAGTCGCTGTTCAACTTGGAGGTTATCTTTCCTTTGACAGTGGACTTTGACTCCTATGTAATGATTAGTCTTTCCTCAGAGATCCATGCTTAGTTATCTGTACAAAGATCATTGGTGCAGGGAGCTGGAGGTGTTGCTTATGGCTCCAAAACAGATTATTCCCTGGGGACACAGAGTCCTCCCAATAGGATCACTCTTCCTTGGCAGTACCAGGTCATGGCAGGGCACCCAGCAGGGACCACAGCTGGTGGAGCCTTAACCCAACCATCTGCTTCTCTCTACTTGATGTTGGATCCTCTTCTGTGAAGCCAGTGAGCTGGGAGCTGCACAAGGAGAAAGTTCTTGTCTGATACTCTGTATTTTTAATAATTGTAATCTCAAAAACCCCACCCAAAATTACAATCTTAGGCCAGTTAGCATTTACTCCCCCTACCCCATAGAAAAGGGTCCCTCTCTACTCTGTGGCTGCAGTTTCACAAGCATCTGAGCCCTCTTTACAGTTCCCTGGGTGCTTCTCCTGTGGAATCCTCCACAGGGCCACCCCAGCACCCCCACCATGTGGAGCAGCAGCCTCTCTTGTCCTCTGCTTTGCTGCTTTTGTTTTTTGTAGAGGGGAAAAAGCCTGCAGAAAAGCAGTCTGACCCTTATCTATCCGAGGGAGAGGATTCACGTTCCAGGAATGGCACAGAAAGATGTGCTTAGCCAAACAGTCACAATAAAGGTTCAGATATTGCAGTCAGAACTACAACAGCCCCTGCAATAGCTGCCACCCCAGATAGGAACTGGTTGTGAAACGGTCAGGAAGGCTGTGTGTGTGTGGACACCAAGGAGATAAGACTGTTCTTTGGATCACCCCTGTTTTCTGCTTAGACACTCTCTAGAAGGTGGGACTGGGGAATGGCCCATCCTCTTTTGGAGGACTCTCCCGTTATGCATGGTGTCCGGTACCTGCTCCATTCCGGTGGGCAACTGCTGCTGCCAGGCCCCGGCTTTCAGTAAAATCTTCCAGAATCAGATTTCCTTTTGTTTTCCTTTTTCCCTGGTTTTGCCCTTGGCAGTCACTGTGAGAGAGGTGGGGAGCACGGCAGAGCAGGGAAGACCAAGGGAAAGGCTGTCCAGGGAAGACTGACTCCACGTGGTTATGAATGGGCAGAGCGTCGATCCCAGGAGCTAAACAAAGCTTATGGCCATGTGGCTCATGGGCAGAGGGCTGTTCAGCTGGGTTCTTTGTGTCATTAGCTAACACAGCGAAGGGGTGAGAGGACTCGTGCAGTGGCAGAAGGACCTGCTGACTCTCTCCCAGTGTACACCGCCAAAAGATGCCCTGATGGCTTTCCATGGCCCAGAGGTTTCATGCATTCCAATAGAGCACAGAAAACACAAACTAAAGGAGGACAATGGAAAAAGGAGACAAATCATGTTTGTGTTTAGACGACAGCTCCAATCACAGAAGCTTTGCTTCATTATTTATTGGCAACCATCCTAAACATCATCCCCCGTGTGATGGTATCTGTATCTTTTATTTGCCTCGTGGCTTCCTGGTTCTTCTCCCTTGTGTGTGCCTGTGCACATTTCTCAATTAGAGGGGCCGTAGAGGTTCAGAAGGTGCTTCTCGTTCTTCCTGTCGCAGTGGATTTGGTTTGGATTTGTGCTTTGACTTGTACGTCGCCACACTCAGTGCTGCTCCTCAGTGGGAGCTGCAGGGAGCTGGAGGCTATTTTTGTTTGGTCTGAGTCATTCACTCATTTAAAACTTGACTCTGAGAACACACACCGGATGGTTTTGGAAAGCTAGCCCCTGAAATTCAGCAGGGAAAAGAAAAATATTATGAGAGTGGAATGTGGTCTGTGAATGGTAGTAAATTAGACATTGAAAATAAAGTTCTGCAATAAATCCTGGGTCTGGACGTTGTTTCTGGATATGAAGGCCCACGGTGGCAAAGCTGCAACTTTAAATGCAGGACATATTGCTCAGAAGGGATAGGGGGGGTTTCCTCACACAACAGAGGCTCTTTTAAACAGCCTTTGAGAAGAAAAACTTAGCCTTTGTCTCATATTTTGTAAATGCAAATAGGACATCTCTGTTGCTTCTGTTCTCTCATTTACTTTGCTTCTATTTTATTTTCCTCTTGAATCCGTGTCAGGGCAACTTAAAAATTCACTGCCAGAGAATCTTGGACAAGGAGATGACAGGAACTGTTTTTCAGCCTTCTGGTTGTTGCACCACATCTCCCTGCCTCCCCCAGTAAGCAGACTGTTTGCATAGTCTGTCTACTGCTGTCAGTTGGGTTTTCCCCTGTCTTTCAATGGCTGGTGGTTTTGTTTTAGGGATTTTTTTAGCTCTGTTGTTTGCGGTTTGTTGGGTTTTTTAAATTAAGATGTTTGTTGTGTTGTTCTTGTGTGGAACAGTAACTGCTTGTCGTGTTTTATTTTGGAGGAGAGAAGCGAAAACAAAAGAGAGACAGCTGTCTATTTTTTTCCAGGTTTATTTTTCAAGTAGGGTTTGTCTGCGGGTAAAGACTTGGAAAAAGAGCTTCCGATCCCATGCCTCACTCCTGCCGACAGGCTGCACAGCTCTGCGTTATTTATTCCCTCTTTTCTCTTCCACACAAAAGGAAAATAAAAAGAGATCAGATGCCTGACTTGAGAGGTAGGAAAAGACATGACTAATCCCCTTCTCACAGGTAGCCAGAGGTTTCTGCATCCATGGGTGCCACACAGGGAATCACTTTCAGGTCGGTCCAGATCGCACTCTCAATATAAAGTACCTGTGGTGCTGCACGCGGGCTTCTTCTCCCAGCTCCATCAGCAGAGTTACACTTCACAGACTGTAAGTCTTTAATTTCTGCCTGTAGGACACTTCATTATCAAAATGTTATCTAGCCTGGCCACTTCATTATGCTGCTGCAGCTGAGCCTTCACAGAAGGGCTGCTCCTCTCGTCTGTTGCAGGGTGCATGAAACACTTGGGGATTGATTTTGCAGTGTGCATAGTTCCTCTAGAATTTTTCTCCAAAAGCCTTGGTGACTAGGCACAGCTCCACAACACGGGAATGGCCAATAACTGATGTCCCAGGGGCAGAAATGCAGTAGGAAGAAGCTGTGAGTGAAAGACATACGTTGGAACACAGCTGTGATGGAGGCTTGGAGTAATCCTGGTTTAAAACTGAAGGCTGGCAATAGCTTCTTCCCTTGGGACTGTGAGGGATATTTGTAAAACAAGAGTCAATTTGCTTTTGTACTGAGGCTTAGGCAGTTTGAAAAGCTTCAGTGTCTTCGAGCATCAAGTGTTGAGCCTTGGTTTGGGTGTAAGAGCATGGTTTTATTCTGAAGGGGAATGTCCGGTGTTAGCCATGACTTGGTGGAATCAGTAGTTTTAATGACTCTCTTTCCAGATTCAGGCAAGTAACTACCAATTATGTGGAAATAAGCACATTTTCACAGCCTTGATGTGAGGAATGAGTTCCTACCTGCTCAAGCACACGTATATGTTTTGCTCCTCATTTGAGCTTCATTTGCACAGATTCCCAGAACACCAGGCTAGAAGGGAACTCAAGGATCATTTAGTCCAACCTGTCAAACTAAAAATGCAGTTTAAATTAGATGTCCCAGCAGTCTGTTCAGCTGGGTATGAAAATATTCAGTGTAAGGCAATTGACCACTTCCCTGGCAAGACCCTTCCAGTGTCTAATTGCTCTCACAGTGCAAAAGTTTCCTCTGGAGTCCAATTGGAATCTCCCCAGGACCATCTTGCATCCATCATCCCTTGTTTTTTAGGAGATTCCTTGTGAACAGGCAGTCTCCAGCTTCATTGGCAGCCATCCTTAATGTCCTGGTACGTGGTGCTAAGGTCCCCTCTATCTCTTCTCAAGGCTGAACAAACCCAGTTCTCTCAGCCTTTCCTCATATGGAGGGTCTTCAGTCCTTTGATCACCCTCTTGGCCCTTCCCCGGACTCTGTCCAGCCTGTTCCCATCTGAACAAAACTGAACCCAGGACTCGATGTTAGCAACATGGATGTGTGTAGCTATTGGAAGATGTATCCCCAACACTTCATCTTTTGCAAGGTGCACTGTTGTGGTTTTCTCTGCCAGTTGTATTCCCCCTGAGCTCTGAGGGGGTTTTTTGCCCTACTCTAAGATTTCTGTTCAGTCTCAGCGACAGTTAAACCTTAGGGAAAAATCCATGGATCTGTCACCTTCAACCTCTGTGGCCTGAGACAGCAGCTTCCCAATGCAGGAACAAATTGGGTAGGGAGCATCAGAGACTTTGGAAGGGGCTCTGTGTGTGAGTACGTGCAGCCTAGGTGAGCAGGCCGAGTAAAACTGTCCGGTACACGCAGGTGTGATTTACTGTATCTAAAGTACTGGCAAAGTATTTTATAGACATGTAGAGAGCGAGCAGATTCTGAGGCAGTGTGGCCTGGATTTTCGGGTAGTGAGGTGGATTGTAAACTGGCTACAGGGTAGAAGTCAGAGAGTGGTGGTCAATGGGACAGAGTCTAGTTGGAGGCCTGTATCTAGTGGAGTGCCCCAGGGATCGGTGCTGGGACCAGTCCTGTTCAATCTAGTCATTGATGACTTGGATGAGGGATTGGCATGCACTGTCAGCAAGTTTGCTGACGACACAAAGCTGGGTGGTGTCGCCGACACCCCTGCAGACTGTGTTGCCATTCAGCGAGATCTGGACAGGCTGGAGAGCTGGGCTGAGAGAAATTTAATGAGCTATAACAAGAGTAAGTGCAGAGTCTTGCATCTGGGCAAGAACAACCCCAGGTACCAGTATAGGCTGGGGACTGACCTGTTGAAGTGTAGTGTAGGGGAAAGGGACTTGGGGGTCCTGGTGGACAACAAGATGACTATGAGCCAGCAGTGTGCTCTTGTGGCCAAGAGGGCCAACAGCATCCTGGGGTGGATCAGAAGGGGGATGGTTAGCAGATCAAGAGAGGTTCTTCTCCCCCTCTACTCTGCCCTGGTGAGACCGCACCTGGAGTCTTGTATCCAGTTCTGGGCTCCTCAGTTCAAGAGGGATGTGGAGCTGCTGGAGAGAGTTCAGCATAGGGCAATGAAGATGATGAAGGAGGTGGAGCACCTCCCTTCTGAGGAGAGGCTGAGGGAGCTGGGTCTCTTTAGGTTGGAGAAGAGGAGACTGAGGGGTGACCTCATTAATGTCTACAAATGTTTGATGGGTGGGTGTCAGGAGGATGGAGCTGGGCTCTTCTCAGTGTCATGTAGCGATAGGACATGGGATAATGGGTGTCAGCTGGAACATGGGAGGTTCCACATCAACCTGAGAAGGAACTTCTTCACAGTAAGGGTGACAGAGCACTGGAACGGGCTGCCCAGGGGGGTTGTGGAGTCTTCTTCACTGGATATGTTTAATACCTGCCTGGATGTGTTCCTGTGTGACTTGTTCTAGGTGATCGTGCTGTGTCAGGGGGATTGGACTAGATGATCTTTCTAGGTCCCTCCCAATCCATAATGATTCTATGGTTCTATGATTCTGTCTGCAAGGCCACACACTCAGGGACCCATAGGGCCGGGTGTAGCTGCTGTTACACAGGAGATGTCATCTATCTTGTTCAGGATCTTTCTTCCTCTTTGTTTTTCACTCAGAGGCTGAGATATCCCAAATGACAGTGCTGCAGACAGAGTAGATGCACTGAGGTGAAGCTTGGGTGTAGCCAACATATGACCTTGGCAAGAAAGGTGGGGTAAGGCTCTCACAGCCTTGTCCCAAGGTGGAGGGACTAGACCAGATACTGGAAGGCTCCTTTTTGGTGCCTCTCTTTAAACTGGTATGAGTAGGTTGTGGTGTTATTTTCCAGTGTTTGCTAGAAGAAAGGAGCACTTCACCTGCTATTACACAGGTGGTATTCACCTTGTATTTCTCCTCCATAGCTATACAGTCAGGGTCTCTTCCTCCTCCTAGATCAGAACTTGTTCTCAGAGTGCAGATACAACTTCCTCTTCCTACACTGACGACGCCTGTTACTTAACTAGCAAAAATTAAACTATGAAGCTCGTGGTTTTGAGTGTCATGGGTTAAAGTGACTCCTTTTGCACAAGCCAAGTGCTCTTACATACAATTAATTCAATTACAGCTGGTTATCCTATAGCCTGGGTTAGTTTTGATGGGGTGGGAGAAGAGGGAGGAGTCGTCCTTCAGAATCAGTGCTCAGTGACATTAGGAGGGTTGGAGGATCTCTCACTGTGAACAGTCCTTGATGCTTTCAAATACTTCAGGCTCTAGACAGCCTTAAAAATTGTACAACCAGCTGCAAAATGTGTTGTTAGGATAGGGCTTTCCCAAATCCAGAGTTGTGGGGTGATTGTGGTACGTGAGGAAGTGGAGATGGAGGACCTTTTTATCTAAGTGAAATTCAAACCTTTATGGAAGGTGACAAGAAGATGGTGAGATAGAAGATTAAAACCATCACCTTAAAATAAACAGGGCTTCACCCCCGTTTTTTTTCTGATGAAACTCAAATGCATTCCCAAGTTGTCTGGCACATTCAGTACCTCTGTGTCCAGGAAGGTTACCTTCAGGGCATTTCATAAGCTGTGCTTTGGCAGGGACTCAGCCCCCAAAACCTCAGTCTTTTATGTTATTTGATTGCTGTTAAAGTGGAAATACCAGAAAAATGCTCACAGGTAAGGAGAGTGGCACCTCAGGCAGACTGAGTGTAGCCAGCTCTGCTGCCGGGGGCTCAGATGGACAGAGGGTCGTCCTTCCCATAAAGCATCACCCCAAAGCAGTCTGCAAGTCTGGTTTAATCCACAGTCACACTGTTCCAGCTGTGCTGTTCATAACAGCAACGAGCCTGATGCAAGTGCCGTTGTCTGTCATCAGATGTAGAGAAGGAAAGTCAAGCCTCTCGAGACCCTTGCACACAAAAAACTCCTTAAAATTTTTTCTTGGGGAATCCAGAAGTGTCCTTGATGCCGCAAAACTATGTCCATCCAGCATCAGGATGAGTGTGTCTGCCATTTTCCTGAAGCCATTTGTAAGGTAAAACAGGAGGTTCAGGATGAGCCCTGAGGGGTTCTGATTAAAATTGCAGACAGGGTGTAGTATGGGGGTGGGGGGGAAAGGCTGCTTTAGTGCTTATAAAACGTACAGGGTCATGGTCCAGGTGGTTTTTCTTTAGGAAGGTTAATAAATTCTAGGGCAATGTCAGTATGGGAAAGAAACAGTTATGACCTATGACTTGGGAATCTGCTTTCACTGGGATTATCTTCCTTCTGTACTCTCTCTTTAAAGCTGTGTGTATTGCAGAGGGTGTTTAAATAACCAACCCAAGCTGGGAAATTCTCATGTGAGAGATGCTCTGCCAGGCAGGCTGTGGTGTTGCTTTGTGAGCAGCGAGTGGTTCGCAACAACCAAATTATTCCAACAGCGGAGGCAGGGGGTGATGCCGGAGGGTGGAAGTGGACATGGGTTGTTGTTCACTGCTGCAGGCAGCACCTGCTGGTGCTAGAGTAGTGAGGTGTAGCGTCTCCTGATAAATCCTCACTGAAAGCCTTTGGAAGTGTTCAGAAGTGACCGGAGCAAGCTTCAGGATCTGTGTTAATGCGTGACTCTTCTGACCGGTTCCAACTCCAAAGCCATCATTCAGGAAAGCAAACTGGGTGAACTGACTGTGTCTGCGTGAAGGGTCTGGTGAGTTCACAACCAGCAGGGAAGCAGAGCGTACAGAGCACTCAGGCTCAGGCAGGTCCTGTGCTGCAGGTAACCAGTGTGGTCTTACTGCTCTAGAAGAACAAGAGTTGTAGAAAATCCTTCAAGAGGCTTTTTGTGGAGCAGATGTGTTCCCTGGGTGACCAACAGCTGTTGGGGTGTCAGGCAGATGTGGATGTGTACTACTAAAAAATGCCACGCTCTGACCAAGTGTCCTTTATTCAGTGGGCCACAGAACATCAGTAGCTCTGGGACTCATGTTCTTTAAAGGTTGCCAGACCCCCTGCCTCCAGTATTTACGAATGCTGAATTTTTTTCTCAACTGTCTTTGGCCATGACCCCCAAATCTCACTGTTAGAAATCAGTTGTTTGGATGGCAGAATTGGCTTCCTTGCTCTCAGCCCACTTACTGCAATGGGTTCATAATTTCAATTATTAATATCAGCAGGGGGAACAACAGAAAGATAACCTGGTCTTCCTGGGAGCACCATGTAGCTTCTATGAAAAGGATGAGATCCGGTGCTTTCCCACACGGGGTCCTAGCTCTAACACTTCTCGCGTGCGACTGGCTTATTTCTTGGGGGGGGTTGTCTGGTTTAATATGAAAATACTCTAAGGGTTCACTTCGAAAGTGTAAGAATTGATGTGTTGTGCTTCGGCTTCCAAAGTGCTCATGTCATGCACATATATTAGATAGGATGCTAATGCTCTTGACACAAAACCTTAAGACCTGATCCAGCTCCAGCAAGATTTGTTGACCTACAGGAAGTGTGACTGCGTGGCTGTTTGTGATGGTGTGTGGAAGATCTTGGGAAACTCGGCTACAGGCTGAAGCATCCCCTTGCCAACCTCTGAAATAGCTCCACACGCTGTGAAATATCTTCCTCATGCTGTGAGGAAATTGCTCAGCCTCTTGCAGCACTGTGCCGTACCCTCTGAGTTGTCATTCCCCCTGATCCAGGGGCGCCTGGCTGTGTGCGTCTTCTTCAGGTACAGCAGCACAAGTCACTTTTTCTGCCCTCTGCTCTAAGAGCTCCTTGGGCGGACAAAATAACCCAGCAGGAAATAAGACACCACGCTGGAAACTTGTCTGCCTTTTACAGCCATCCATCTGGAAAACAAATCAGGTAGAAAGAAAAACAGTGCATCAGGAACAGTGGGGGCTTGGAAAAAAATGAAGTTCCTGTTAATTTAGTTAGGAGAGGAGACTACAGAAATCATCTTTCTTTCTCCATTAGTTTTATTTCTGCGGTCTATTAAATAGCTGTTTCTGGTTGTTTAAGTCCCATTGCTCCACTCCTCATCTGGAAAACAGAAAATCAAAAGGAATAGGGAAAACACATTAGCACAGAGCTGGGAGATGGTGGCACGGAGATCATGTAACGTGTTTTTCCAATTGCAGGGAACCCCTTCGTGCGTGTGTGTGTGGCTGTGGTGCACGCCACTTTTTCACTACCATAGCCATTTGCATCACTGTTCTCGCTCTGTCCCACTCCTGGGGATGAGAACTGGAAACTAGTTCGTTCCTGCACACCAGGGCTTTGAGGCCTCTTACAGTGGACAAGTAGCTCCTGTTAAGTTTGGTGGAGATTTACTGACGTCTTGCTGGACAGGAAATTTGGGCTCCTACTTGTAACACGAGTCTTAAAGAAGGGCTCGAGAATGGACCTCGCGTGCAGTGCAGGCTACAGGGACTGTTTGAGTTTCCTTATGTGCAAAAGGTAGACTTGATCAGAGCAGTCCAGTTAGTTCTTTGTTCAAACGCTTTTTGAAGAACCCCTCTGGACTGCTGTCACGCTGAAGCAGTCTGGGCAAAGCCTTGGTTTCCTCTTAAAGAAGGAGGTGGGGCAGCAGTGCTCTGGTCTCAAAATGGGATCTGTTGCTTTGCAGCACAGATTTATTGACTCTGAATTATTACTGCAGATGAGAAGAAACAGTGTCCTGGGGTAAATACAGTATGTGTGTTAGGAAGGTTCATAACATATTTGTAAAACATACTGTCAGAACAGATGAGCCAGGAGGAATCATGCCATGGATGATGCTTGTGGCCATATCACTCCACTCAAGTGCTCGCCTGGTACTACAAGTGTTACTAAATCTGAAGCAATACCCCCCCCCAAAAAGTAATAATAACATAAAAGGCGTAGTTATGAGCATGTGCTTTTAGAATCACTGGATCATTAAGGTTGGAAGAAACCTGTAAGATCATGCAGTCCGAGCCTCAGCCTGACCCCACCCTGCCCTCTAAATCCTGCTCCCCCAGGGCCACACCTGCTTGAACACCTCCAGAGACAGTTACTCCACCTGCTCCCTGAGCAGCCTGTTCCAACCCCTGACCACTCTGTTAGCGAAGAAATCCTTCCTAATGTCTAACCTAAACTTCCCCTGGCATGACTTGAGGCTGTTAATGGCTTCCAAGATCCTGATCCTTTCAGGAGTGGTTTTGCTGGCTTTTCCCTAAGGAACACCAGGGAGCCATGCTCTTCCTGGAGGCACCAAGCACTGCCCCAGCTCACTGGGGACAGCAGAATTTCAAATTGAGAATTTTTACTGTTTAAGCTCATTTGAAGTCTCCCAAAGATCAACAAGCAAAATTCACAGCATTTTAAATAGGGGGATAAAATTGAGCAGCGGTGGTTTAATTGCACATCAGGCCATCGTGCTCACTGCAAGACGTCTTATGCCCCTGGGGAGGTCCTGTTGAGCTCCCACGTGTGTCTGGAGAACAGGATACCTCTGAAAAGGATTAGAGGAAGGATGAAGCTTGGTTAATAAGTAAGTTTGCAAGCATGTTCATAATGGGTTTTGAAAGGAAAAACAACAAGTTGGAGGTAGTAAAAACCAAACCTTTCAGGCTGTAAATGTGGTACCAGTACCTCAATAATTGCTAGGGATTGGAGGGCCAGTTTGAAACACTTCATCAATTTCACATCTGTCTCTTATAAAAAGTATGAAAAGACGACTTGGGACGAATCAAAAGAGTGCATATACTGCAGTAATAGCGTAGCAGAAGACAAATGTTCCTGGGTGCTGCTCCGCTGGAATCGGTACACGCACCATGTACCCAAGTGTTGGAATTCAAACTGCATTTCAGCACAAGTTAAATCAGCTTTCAGCACAGGGGATGGTCTCTAGTGTGAACAGCAGAGCAGGGACAGAGTGGAGCAGAACAGAACCACTTGTCTGCTGTTCTAGCCTAGATGGTGACACCCTCGTTCTCTTGGAAATTGACTCTTTCGTTATTAATGGCAGAACCCCTGGGAATGTAAGTTCCACTTAGGAAGTGTCTTGTAGTGAGAACGTACTGTGATCTGTCTGTACTCTCAATTGTTAAAGAGGAACGGGTTCTATACTTTACTAACTTTTAAATAGAAGAATAATGGCCAGCAAAAACTAATATAGCTAATTTGCACTGTAAGAGCTGTGGTTTGTGATATCATCACTGGTTAGATGAACCAAATGGGAACCATGTTTGCTTCAGCATCCTGTTGCCTCTGCCATACATCAAAAAGAAGAGTTGCTGTGAATATTCTTATGCCATCAGCTCTACCCATATCCTTCTCCAAACTACTTCAGGACACTTATAGATACCCTATAGCTTCAATAAGGACAGCTTCAAGGTTGGCAAACAGCCTCTTAATCAACTTGCCATATTTTTCTGAGACTCAGAGCTGTTGTGTTCCTCTGCCTGTTTTGAGGGTTATAATATATTGCAGGGAGAGCTGGAGCAGCAATGTTTTTTTCCTCTAAGAGGCCATAAGCTCAGACCAGGAGTGTTAGTAGAACTGGTTGCTAGAGCAAGCTGAAGGGCTGGTTCACATTTTCTCTCTCTTATTCACTTCAATGATAATGTGGATATCTGGTTTTCACTCTGTGGGGCCTCAGCTAAAGAGGGCCTTCATCTCCTCTGAGGTCCTGCAAAGTTATTGCCAAACACATTTTCAATAAATCACTTTGTTGTGCTGTAGCAGAACTGGACGAAGGAGCCTCCACGGCACGATCCTCTGACCATATGTGTGGTAATCCTACCAGCTTGTCTGCAGCTTGTCCGTATTGCAGCCCCGTGCACGGTGCCTTGGACCCGGCGTGAGGGAGCGCTGCTGGGGCTTGGGCAACATTTAGTCCTGATTGCAAAATAACTCGAGCTGTCTTTAAGTGTTTACTTGGAATATCTTGCCACTTGGAGAGTTTGTACTGGCAGCTGCACAAATTATCTGCATTGTACAATAATGGAAAGCGTGTAGTCTTACTGAGAGCTGGCTGAAGCCCAGAATGCACTGGCTAGGAGGTGGACTTGTTCAAAATGGAGAGATTTACGGTGGACTTTTTATACCGGTAGATTTTTAATTCCAAAGGGGCTTTTGTTGTTATTATTTCTAAATTTGGTTCTGTCCTTCCACTGCTGTTCTTATTTCCTGGGTTTTGCTGACCACAGCCTTTCCTAAGTATGACTTGAGCAAGTGTTCATTTATTGATCATGCCGAGGGTGCCCCTCTCGTTTGCAGCTGACTTCTGTTCGGGCTGAAATCTGTTTGTCTCAGACATTTTCCCAACTCTACAAGTCAGTGTAAATTGACCATGGACAAAACACGGGCCATAACACTTTTCACCCCTGAAACATGTGTGCTCCCACACATTTCTCTCCTTACTGTGAACTCCAAGTACCTCTTGGATTCTTCCACCAAAATAATTCTGGGAAGGCAGTTTCCCTGACTTGTGCTTCACGTTGATGGTAAAATTGGGATTCTCTCATCAGCTGTTTTATACCAAGTACTTGCCTCTGCTGTTTCAGGTTTGTCCTATATCCCTGACTGTGGGACAAGATCAGGCTCTCCTTTTTCTCCTTTAGGCCATGGGAAGAAGCAAATGCAGGGTTAAATATCAGCTAAGGAATGCAGATAAGGAAGCAGGCAAGAAGATAACAAGAAGCCAAGGAAGCCTCAGAGAGTTAGAAGGAAGCCTGAGAAAGCTCGATATTACTATTAATAGTTTACTAAACCACTAACAAATACTAACCAAAAATAGTGTGAGGAAATTTACTGGGATACACAAAAGACCCTATATTAGGGAGCTCACTGCAAAATAAAGTGCCTTCAGATTTGCCTTCAGATCACCACTGTCTGGAGGTCTTTCTCGGTGTGCAGCATCTGACTGCTGTGTTTGTGCCAGAAAATGATGGAAAGATGCTATTCAGCCCTACATAGGGCTAAAATTTCTCAGTGATTTGCAAGGCAATCTTTGGCCATTGACTCCAGTAGCCACCTGTGTTGTGACTGTTAGGAAAAGGGAAATAAAAGCCCACCATGAACAAAGTAGTCGTTTGTTGTGATCACTGATCTCTGAATTTCCAGATTCTTGCCTTGTGCTCTCCAGTCTGTTCCTTTCATTCCCCTGTTGCCTTGTTCGGAGGCAGTAAGAGATGTGAGAGGGGACACACCACTGATGATTGCTGTGCTCAGTGAGCATCATGGGCTGAAGCCTGTAAAATATATTACGATAAAACAGTAATCTGCCTTGGCTCAGCTGAAGGGAGGAAGCATCTCTACAGCATCTTCATAAACACATCATGAAGATGGAGGGCTTGAGTTTTCCATCCAGTGAGAAGAATGATGCAAATGATGTATGCTTACCTTCAAGAGTATTCAGTAAACTCTGTGTCTTAAAGAAAACCAGAAACAGATCTAAAATGACCTGATAGTGTGTTAAGAAAGAACTGGATAAAAAAACTGGGGTTTGATACTGCAACGATCTGCCCACTGAAGTTAAGCAGTTGGCTTTCATGTGCAACATTAGCAAGAACAAGCATCTTCTGCAAGCGAAGTTAAATCCTGATTTGGCCATCTAGGCACCTAGAGATGTACATACGTGCAGTAGTATGCCCTGCATGTGGGATGTTATTCTTGGGCACTAGAAGTAAAATTGCTTCAGTGCTAAATAAAATTGAGTGCAGCTGGCAGAGCCCTCAGAACAGCAGCAGGCGTTAGCCAACAGCAAGGAGGAGCACAACATACACTGGCTGTTCATTGTAGAAATTTCACTCTGTGTAAAAAATGTTGAGCAATGGTATCTGCAAAATTGGCTTTTCACCACAACAGGATACAGGGGACAGCTTTGCTAACCTCTAACTTCTAAGAAGGAGCTAACAGATAAGATTAGGGAAATGCAGGAGACTACTGCAGACAGAGGTGCCAGACAGCAAAGCCGAGGATGGAGGGTTCGAGGATGGAGGATATGGGACAGCAAAAAGTTCAAAGGACAGAAGGATAAAAGACCACCAACACCACCAGAGGATCCCAAAAAGACCATCTATAGAAGTTATACCAGGTCTGTTAATTATCTCAGGAACCTAATGACTATGTATGAACCTAAGGCAATGCTAACTACATAAAGAGCTCACAAAGAACCACCGATGTGCCTCTGACCCGAGTCATAGGATCATAGGATCATAGGATCATAGGCTGTTAGGGGTTGGAAGGGACCCAAGAGATCATCAAGTCCAACCCCCCTTGCCGGAGCAGGACAAAACTATCTAACACAGATCACAGAGGAACGCATCCAGGTGGGCCTTGAAAGTCCCCAGAGAAGGAGACTCCATGACCTCCATGGGGAGTCTGTTCCAGTGCTCCGTGACCCTCACAGCAAAGAAGTTCCCCCTTGTGTTGAGGCGGAACCTCCTCTGCTGCAACTTACACCCATTGCTCCTTGTCCTATCACAGGGAGCAAGTGAAAAGAGCCTGTCCCCCTCCTCCTGGCCAGCCTTCAGATACTTATAAACATTTATCAAATCTCCCCTAAGTCTTCTCTTCTCCAGACTAAAGAGCACTCAGTGCTGTCCTTTTGCTTTACTGAGTTTGTCCTTACAATAGAATTAATGCCTTGTCTTTTCAATGACTTGGCATTTATTACACTCTGTCTTCTCTGACACAAACTCCTAGACCCTTTTGAGGAAGCTAATGGGAAAACATTTCTCTTGAACTTTGCCATGAGGAGCCCTACAGTAAGAGGAGGGGTAGGAATTATCTCAAAGTGTTTTTACAAGCAGAGGGGGAACACTGTGACCAATGATCAAGATAAGGCTGAGGTGGTTAATGCCTTCTTTGCCTCAGTCTTTAATAGTAAGATGATTAGTTCCCTGGGTGCACAGTCCCGTGAGATGGAAGATAGGGATGAGAAACAGACTAGGCCCCTCATAATCCATGAGGAAATGGTTATGCATCTACTACATGAGCTGGATGCTCATAAATCTGTGGGGCCAGATGGATTGCACCCTAGAGGACTGAGGGAGCTGTTTCACGTGGTTACCAAGCCACTCTCCATAATCTTTCAACAATCTTGGCTAACTGGGGTTGTCCCATTGGACTGGAGGCTGGCAGATGTAACACCCATCTTCAAGAAGGGCCACAAAGAGGATTCCTGCAACTACAGGCTTGTCAGTCTCACCTCAGTGCCAGGGGAGCTTATGGAGCAGGTAATCTTGAGAGCCATCATGGATTAGAAACCTGGGGTTTCTAATTGGCTGGCGGCTGAATATGAGCCAGCAGGGTGCCCAAGTAGCCAAGAAGGCCAATGGCATCATGGCCTGTATTAGCAACTGCGCATCCAGCAGGAGTAGAGAGGTGATTGTCCCCCTGGACTCAGCACTGGTGAGGCTGCACCTTGAGTACTGTGTCCAGTTTTGGGCACCTCAGTCCAAGGGAGACACCAAGGTGCTGGAGCGAGTGCAGAGGAGGGCAATGAAGCTGGTGAAGGGCCTGGAGAATAAATTGTATGAGGAGAGATTGAGAGAGTTGGGGCTGTTTAGTTTGAGGAAGAGGAAGTTTACGGGAGACCTCATCGCTGTCTACAGCTATCTGAAAAGACATTTTAGAGACGTTGGTGCTGGTCTCTTCTCACAGGTCATTAGTTACAGAACCAGGGGGAAGGGTTTCAAGCTCCAACAGGGTAGGTTTGGATTGGACATCAGCAAAAAATTCTTTGCTGGAAGAGTGGTCGGGCACTGGAATGGGCTGCCCAGGGTGGTGGTTGTGTCCCCATCCTTGGATAAGCTTAAAAGACACTTAGATGTGGTGTTGGGGATCTGGTTTAGGGGTGAACTTGTAGAGTAGGGTTGATGGTTGGACTCAATGATTCCAAAGGTCTTTTCCAACCGGAATGATTCTATGACTGTTGATTTTTCTGAGGTAAACAAAAAGAACACAGTTTGGGGATCCGAACCATTTTGAATTGGTGGTGGTGGTGTTTGGAAATGAAATGGTTGCGGGTGTTTCCTGCACCCTTCCACCTTCTGCTGCAGTGGCAGCTGCTTTGGTAATAAAAAACCTTAGAGTCTTGTTTCCAGACAAACGAGGTGTTGATGACTCTGTGTAATTCCAGGCTGCTTCCAAGTTTATAATACGACAGGTCGTGAGGAATATATTCATTCCTAATCCAAAACTGCCTGGTGGTAGGGAAACCATTTCAGGTCTTGAGTGCTTGGCTAGAGTTCCACAATTGTTTTTGATAATATTCTTGCAGCATTTCTCAAAAAAGATGATCATAACTAGAACAAGCTGGTGAAAGATTTTGTCTGGAGAAGTCTCATTCACAGAGGCAGGTTGCCTTAGTACTTTCATGCTGATGATCTCCATGAGAGATAATTCAAATAGTTTTGGAAGCTGTCCTACTCCAAGACGGGAAAAAATTGGTGTCTGCTGCTGCCCTCCACCTGAACCCTGCTTCTCTCTCCCTTGCGGGTGGAAAGAACGCTGCACATGCTAGAGAAGAAGGAGAGAGGGGCGATGTGGTGGTTGACTATGGAGGGGAAAGCATGAGCATCCTCCTTTCCTAACCTTTTCCCCAAGCCCTGCTTTTTGCTTAAGGAGTTACTTCTGTGACTTTCCCATTTCTGGAGTAGTTCCATCCGCGTCGGGATTCAGGTCCAGCCCTGAGAAAGCAGGGATCTTTTCTCATCTATTTCTCTACTTGCAGTACTGGTCTCTAGACAGATTAGGCTCTGTCAAGCCAGCGTATGTATGTGTTAAACAGTCGCAGGGTCTCACGTGCTATAATATGTTCCACTTCCTTGGAAAAAATTGTAAAAATAGCATAAATAAAACCCTCAAACCTCAACCATCCAAAAAAACCCCCATCTGCTTCAGTAAACTATATCCCAGAACCACTGAATCATGTAGGTTGGAAAGGACCTTTAAGATCCAGTCCAACAGTCAGCTCTCACACACGGTGTCGTTAGCTCAGCGCCGCTACTCTCAGCACCGAGGTCTGGCGCGTCTTGCATGTGTGGTTGCTCCCCTCAGAAGTGACAAGTAACGTGACCATTGAGCTTGAACTGCCAGAGGTGCTCAGCAAATGCCCCCTTGTCTCTTGTTATCCAGTTCACAGTTGTTGTAGGATAATCTTTGACCTCTAACTTCTTGGTATTTCTCCAAAAAAAGGATACATTGTTCTGGTCCAGATGTGCCCTGCACTCTCAGAATTTACTTCCTCCAAAAAAAAGGGTATTTCAGGGATCCAAAAGGCTACAAGTGGGCTTTTAGTGTGGCAACTGTAGAGACTGATAACATTGAAGAGTTGTCCACCCATCCTGGCCTTCCTGATGACCCTAGTGGCAGACCTGTGGAGGATCAAGAGTCAGAAACAGCTTCCATCATAGTCCCTCACTGGCAGTACAGAACCAGCAGAGACTCCCTGCGCCCCATAGAGATACTGGTCCATCAACCTGAGAGCCAAGAGGTCATCAGCAAGACTTACGCATCCTTCAGTGCTCCTGTATGATCAATGCAGAAGTGTGATGGGGAATGGAGGCTGACTTTGGACTATGATGGCTTGAATGAAATCACACCACCACTGAGTGTTGCAGTTCTTGACATCTTGGAACTCCAGTGTGAGCTGGAGTCAAAAGCAGTGAAATAGTATGAATACTGCTTTCTCTATTTTGGTAGCAAAAGGTTGCAGAGAGCAGTTTGCTTTCACCTGGAGGGGCATCCAGTGTATGTGGTGGTGGAAACACAACCCATCTTTCTACTGTGGACTGATCCATAAGACACTGCAGAAAGGTGGAGGAGCTCTGGAACACCTGCAGTACGTTGGTGCCATCACCGTATGGGGTAACACAGCAGAGGAGGCCTTCAGGAAAGGTACCAAGATCATTGACATTCTCTTAGACTATGGTTTTCCCATCAGAAGAAGCCAAGGTTGAGGGACCTGCTTGAGAAATCCAGTTTCTGGGGGTCGAAAAAAAAAACCAGAGGTCAAAGATCATTCTATGACAACAGCAGATCTATGAGATGCTCATTTGTACTGTGTTGTAGAGGATATTCTTATCTTTAGTTTCGTAACCTCTCAGTCCAATGTTCCTGGCTCAGAGCACCCTGTTCTAAAACTCCTCTCGAAGGCCAGCGACCCAGCAGCCAGCACTGCTATTTTTAATCTGTGCAATGGAATAAACAATTTGGTCTGCAGGAACACTTCATCATTTCTGCCTTTGAAGCTGCAGACTTTCTCAGGATGATAAGAAGCTCAGAGGGTTCTATACATTGTCAGGGCTTTGTCCTGTTCTTCTTGAGGGTTGAAAAATTGGCTGCTGTGCTGCACTAGGAAGTGAAGACAGCGCGTTCTGGGTTCTCTTCCTCCATTTCTGTTGCACAAGGGACCTTATGGGATGTTTACTTTTATGGAAGCTCCTGCCTATTACAATGGAAATTCAAACCCTAGCCTTCCTGCTGCTTTCCTCTGAGGGAGGGGATAGCATTCCACACGGTTCACTGGAGCTGATGCTAATGCAGAATTCCTTCTCAGTTACATCAAAACATGCCAAAACTGTATGGAATAAAAAATTGTCAATATTTTTAAGGACAGTTGTGCCTAGGTGGCTGATGTGGCCACTGTTTGCTCATTTTTTCACTCTTGCAGTACTGACTGTGTGCCAGTATGTTGTCGTTGTCTCTGGCCCTCGGCAGGCGGAGTTGTTTGGGGTAGGCTCAAGCTGCTCTCCCATTCCTTGCCTTCAGGAAGGAGCTTCTGAGCAGTTCTCTGATAACAGATCTATGGTTTTGTTAGTAAATATGACCCAGCTCCAAAAGGACAGTCCTAATTTAAACACGTGTCTAGAAGTTTAAACAGCCAGAAACCCACTGACACTGTGTGTGTTGGTTTCCAATGGGAGGCTTCCACTTGCAGCTCTACTAGGCTGAGTGAGACTGGTAACGGTCACTGATCTCTGCTTGTGTCATGGCTCTGATAATTAACGTCACTCTGAGTTACAGCCCTAGTTGCTGGTGATTACACTTGAACTGCAAGAGCATTAAATACCTCCAAGTATACGTTTGCAAATAGGGCACTTGGAGATTTTATGGTCTTGATAGGAAGGTAAAAATCATGGTAGATTTTTGTCCCTGTGGTATTCAACAGTGAACGCAATGGGTGATGCTCTTCTGGCAGTAGGGAACTACATCTTGAGTGAAGGGCAGTTCTGCAGCCATGTCACTGAAATCTAATGCTCGTGACACCTACCCCATGGTCACAGAAACCTAATTTCCATGTTTGTGAGAGTCTCTCAAACCCTTGTAAAAGTTTTGCTGGGCAGCTTCTGGTGAAGAAGGTCAGGTTTTGCTTTTGTGATCTTCAAACCTCTGCAATTTAGTGGAAGATGGGTAACCCCTCATAGGTGTTGTGTGTCGACATACACACAGCTCTGGCAACGTAAGGGCTGCTGTGATCTGCATAGCTGGTCTTCTTCCTAGCTTCTGGCTCGGTCTTCTTTTCTACTGATCCATCCAAGAGGGTGCTCCTTCCTCAGCTCACACGATGTGATGCGTGTACCTTCTCACCAGCAGAGCTGCTTGGACGCCAGTTAAGAGCAGCAGAGAAACAGCTGGAGGGTGCAAGTGGAAGCGTGCGATTTTCCTCGTGTTTATCTTGGCGTTTGAGAGCACTCTGAGCTTTTCCAGGCCGAGCATTCATTGATACCAAAGTGAGAAAATAAGCAACTGATGCAGGAAAAAAGAAAGCTGATGAATGCAGAAAGAAATAGTTTGGGCTGACCCCAAATTTAGCTTGGCGGGGGGGGTTGCATGGGTTGAGCGGAAGACCAGTAGAGAAAGTGGGTCGTGCTTTTGTTTGGGGGTCATACTGGCTTTAGCAGAAGGGAATTGCGTACACAGCATGCTATCTATGAAGTCTTTGAAAGTGAATCACAGCCGGAATAAAACAGATAAGCAGTTACTTGACTTTAAATTCTTGCCCTTTTCAGTCTGCTACTGCCAGCTTATTAGACAAGGTTTCCAAACATACATCTACAAAAGAGCATTTGGGAAAAAAGCTAGAGCTGCAGATCACAGAATCGTAGAACAGTTTTGGCTGGAAGAGACCTTCAAGATCATAGAGTCCAACCTTTTCCTAGCCCTATCATCACCACTAAACCCTGTCCCCCAGTCCCTTTTCTTGAACACCTCCAGGGATGGCGACTCAACCGCCTCTCTGGGCACGCTGCTCCAATGCCTGACAACCCTTTCAGTGAAGAAATTCCTCCTGACATCCAACCTGAACCTCCCCTGGGGCAGCTTAAGGCCATTTCCCCTCCTGTCACTGGCCACCAGGGAGAACAGACCAACCTCCACCTCTCCACAGCCTCCTTTCAAGTAGTTGCAGAGAGCAGCAAGGTCTCCCCCAATCTCCTCTTCTACAGGCTAAACAGCCCCAGATCCCTCAGCCGTTCCTCATATGATATATTTCCCTCCCTCTGCCACTGCCCAAGCCGATTTCTGTTTCTCATTCATGATCAGTTGGCAGCAGTGAGCCACAGGACTGGGCATATACAGCCTGAGTAACCTCAGAAGAATCTTCTCTATCCTCAGACAGAAAAGACCTCTTCTGTCCCTGTGCGAGCAGGGAAGTGGCTTTGACCAAGGGCTGCCCTGGCAGCTGCTACCACGTGGCCCCTTCTCGCTCCACTCCTCTTTCTCGTGGGGAAGCTTGGGGCGCGTGGGAAGAAGAACAGGCAGAACTGGCCCCTCCACAGACACAGTTGGGGAGTCTTCTGAACTCTGAATTTCCAAACAGAGAACTCTGTAATTACTGTCTTTCAGCTGGAAAATGCTGCTGAGCTGCCTCAGCCCGTGTGCAACCACTGTGCCTGCCCCATTCCAATCAAATGTCCCTCAGCTTTCCATCTCCACTCCAGTTCACACCAGCTACTTTGGTGACACCAGACCATGTCCTCTTTGAGACTGCTTGCTCCTTAGCTAGGGGAAAGCTGCCTCAGAGGATTGTGACACCCTCGAATGTGCTAGCACCTGGGTGATAGCTGCTTGCTGTGCACTAACACATCTGCACCAGGAGAAGGGCAGCAGAGGAGTCCTTCTGGGAACATAAGTCCCCTTGTCTAGTACAGTAGGCAAATTTGTCAGCCCAGCCCGTAGCCAGTTATGTTATGGGGGTTCCAGGTGCACTGAGTGTTTGCTGGGGCAGCACTGTTGAGCTAAAAGCCTGTTTTCTCTGTGGGGAGGACCACCGTGTGCCTCCTGGCACTGCTCCAGAGCACCTTCGTGTCTGGGGCTAGCACAGCACTTGGCTCAGTGCTGCTGAGCTGCTGACCCTGTGTGACAGTGCCTGCTCCAAACCGCTGATGCTGTTGACCCAAGCAAAGACAGTTTAGGATTCAGAGGATAATTAAAGGCTTGGAAAGAGTAGCATTGCTTGGCTCAGCCTCAAGAGAGCTCTGGCCTCTCCAGCACAGCACTTTGGGTTGAGTGAGGTTTACAGAATTTCTGGCTGATACCAGGACAGGACTTAGACCATTTGCTGTCGCTGACTATGTCAGGGTGCCTTGATCAAGCCAATCACTCCATGGTAGTTTAAGCAACTTTTTCCTTAAACATTTGTGAATTTTTTTTAATTTACATTTTGAGTCTAGTTTTATAAATACATTAGAGGTCTTTGTTCAAGCAGATGCCCAGTGACAGCTGTAAAACCAGTGTCTGGGAAAGGACCACGTAAAGAAACATCAAGGAGCAGTGTCTACATCCTCATTTGTAAAGTTGTTCCTGTTTCTCCTCTGAAGTGCCCATGGTCATCACAGATGGTTAGTTTATAAGCTGGCTTAAAGATCATAAGCAACTCATGCTATTAAAAGCGACTCAAACAACATCTCCTGGTTTCATGTGTCTGAAAGAACTGCAATTTCAACAGTCCGAACTATTTAATTTACTCTAATTTACAAGCAGCTTCCAGTTGCTAATAGCTAGAGTCATGTTTTTGCACCCTAGGAAGGAATGCGGATATATGGGCTGGTGACAACCTCACGGTTGCTGAATGCATCAATCCCAAAAAGTTAATCTGAAGACTTCTTTAATGAACAACGGTGTCTATTGTTTCTCCTTTAATGAAGCACAATATTAGTATTTGAAACATGTGAGTTAAGGCTCCTAAATTCTACAGTTTTTATTTAAAATGAAATGTTGTGCAGTGTTTCTAGAAAATGGTTTTTAACATTTTAAATATTCGTCTTTACGTTGCCATCTCCACAATCTAGAGGGTAGTGAGGCACCAATTATTCTAGTTTCAGGGTTTAAGAACAAACCCAAGTCCCATAGCACATGGAATAGAAATTAGATGGTGCCAAGATTACTTTGGTTTTAAGTTTAAAATGTCTAGTTTAATAAATTACAAAGTACCTGAGAAGGAGAGAGATGGTGGTGGGTCTCTTTCCTATTCTAGTGGTACCCAAAGAAATTAGGGCACAGCTCTGTGTAATTTACCCTCACCTGGGAACATGTTCCAGCCTGGTGAAACAGGTGACCCTTCCCTAGGAGATGGTCTGGAGAGCTTGGGGACTGGTGGTTCCCAGCCACAGCCTTTTGCTTTCTGGGTGGCCCTGGGGCTGGTGTTACATGGGGTGCATGTACCTCTAAGTACAGAGTGAAATGTTTCCTGTTCATAGTAGGAATTTCTTCACGGCATGTATTTAATACAGAGGTGTCTTCGGGTCTCGACAGAGACACGAGACCGGGGTGCCACTGTAAAACCCATTCCAGACAGGGTTGAGTTATACTGTGGAACACTGTTGGCATATTGGGCTGAAGTTGAGTCACAAATGCCACAATAAATAAAAGCAAGGTATAGCAGGCTTGGTAAACCTCAGAGCTTTCAGTTGGCTCCTAAATTATGTCCAGTTCCTTGAGTCATTATTGCAGCAGAAAGCTGTCAGTTCATTTTCTGTCACTTTGAGGAACTGCCGATAAACGACTTGCTCAGCCGACGGGGCTAAATGTTGTAACTGATGAAGCAGCAGTCACCCAAAGACAACTCTCAAGTCATTCAGTATGCAAGAACAGTCTGGTCTCTTCCTCTGCGTGACAGAGGAGACAACACAGGGAAACTTACCTTCCCAATACTCAGGTAAAAGCTGCTGCCAGGCTGTTCAAATGAGCAGAAAGCCATGCCTTCGCATGGTAGAGGTGCTTAGAGACTGTGCTTCGTGGTGGACTTGGCAGTGTTGGTCTCAAAGGTCTTTTCCAGTCTAACTGATGCTGTGGCTCTATGATCTATGGTCATTTTCTTGTTGGCTCGTGTGAAGTTCCCAGAGACCCCCTAAGGAAGGGAATTGCAAGTCCTCCATCAAACATTCCCAGCAGTATCTATTGATTTTTTGAATGTCCCAGACCACTGAGTTGAGGGTGCCTGCACCTTTGTAGCTGGGTAGCGTTCCCCAGATGCCGTGCTGTCTCTGGTATTCAGGTCTGTCCCAACACACGACGCTGCAGTCACAGCCCTGTTTCCCCAGGCGGCAGTGATTTGTTGTACTGATTTTTCTGCTCCTTCCAAAGGGTTCAAGGAAGGATCTGTTGTTTTCTCCAGAAGAAAGTCAAAATGCCCGATGGATGTTCATGTCTTTGCCACTTTTCCAGTAAGTGCTCAGAGCCCGCATGGTTGTCCACTTGCTGTTTTGTGCCAAGTTTCCTGCTGGGAGTTTGCACCAGCTCTGAAGGACAAAGACGAGCCCTTGGCCTGTGCACTTGCACTGTTAAAAACACATTATAAGCCTAAATGGAAATCATCCACCTTTCTTCCTTCAGAAGGAGGCAGTAGCAACTGAAAAATGAAATACAAGCTCGCCAGGGCTCCCAGCCTTGAACAAATTAGGAGTTCCTATTAAAAACTCTTGCCATCTGCAGAGCACCTTTTGCTCTCGGTGCGTTCGACAACCTCTGTGTCTTGAGCCTTGCACGGCCCCCACCCAGGAAAGCGATTGCTGCACGCGGTGCTGTCTGACAGCA
Source organism: Rhinopomastus cyanomelas (assembly GCA_013400115.1). Classification (NCBI taxonomy): domain Eukaryota; kingdom Metazoa; phylum Chordata; class Aves; order Bucerotiformes; family Rhinopomastidae; genus Rhinopomastus; species Rhinopomastus cyanomelas. The sequence goes on from VXBP01007424.1 coordinate 121,299, forward strand.
GCAGCGGTGGGCACGCTGGCCGAGCCGGCGCTCGCCAGATGTCTGTCGCACTGACGCTTGCCAAAATACGTCCTGTAACTGAGACCTTTTCCTCTGCTTCCAGCTTTTCCTGCTGTTCCCAGACTGCTTCCAACAGTCGCCAGGGGGACGGACGCAGCAGAAGAGCCAGCAGCCCGTTGTTTGTGCAGCGGCCTTCTCCGCAGGAGCAGAGACGTCAGCAGAGTCAATGCACTTCAGCGGTTCTGAAACAAAGCGGAAGAACATGTTCGTTGCTCCTGTTTTAACCTTGAGCCGTTTCCACGTGATGGCTCCCCCACGTTTGGAGGAGCTGGGGGTCTCGGAGGGTTTGGAAAGTGATGTGAGCTTAGCAGAGAAACGCTGTTTGAGTCGCAGTGACCCAGGCAGAGACGTGGTGTGTCTGTGCGCACTCATCCTCCTGCGGCGTCTCCTGTCCCTTTTGAGAGCACAGGGAGGATGCGGGAGAGCACAGCAAAGCGGTGCCGTGACTGGTGAAGCCAGGCTGCGGGCCCAGAGAAACTTGTTTAGAATCTGAGTGAAGCTGGCTGCTTGGTGGAGGCACCAAAGCCTGGCAGAAGTTAGGAGGGAGACAGAAGACAACTTTGGGGGGCACTAGATGAGCTGCAGCACAAGCAAGACCTGCTTTTTGTTTAAAATCCTGGCTTTTCTTCAAGAGCTAGTTAGAGATGTCCCTGCTTCTTGTAGCAGGGCTGGACTAGGTGACTGTTGGAGGTTCTGTCCTACCCAACACATTCTGTGATTACCCAGTGGCCAAGTGTGAATTTGGAAGCTGAGACTGGTGCTTCATTAGCCCACCAAGGGGAGCACAGTGCAGAGCAGCAGTCCTGGAGCTGGGTGCAGGCAGGGAACCAGCCCTGGGACCGAGGCCTGGTGAGGTGCCCCCTGTAGCTGAGGGAGGGGGGTGACTGTAGTGTGGATTTGATTGCTGAGGAAGGGTAGTGCAGAGTAGGTTGAAATGCCTTTGGACTATTTACCCCCTTAAAACACATGAAGGTTTTTCCTTCAAAAAAACTCCTTGTCCTCTACTTATGATACTTGTGTCGCTCTAAATACAAAAGCATTTCTGCGGAGGAATGGCCCCGTGCTTGGTCTGGGAGGTCATCTGCTGCACAACGCCTTTCTCAAGACAGTCCTGTGGGTTCCTGCCCATCTGTTTGTGAGGACTAGAAAACAAATGGCAGTTTTATTACTGTGAGGGAACTAGAGTTTATCCCCAACCTTCTTCACAACATGGGGTCAGAAATCACTCAAGCACAGATTAGCTGAACAGGAATGAATTAAAGTTAAATTGCTCCATGTAGACTAATAAATAAAATGAATGGCCATCATCCCAGATGAAATACTTGGGGAAGTATTTTGAAAAGTGCATCTCCTTGGCATTTTCTGCTGGGCTGCAGCTTCAAAAGAAATCCACTATGTTGGAAACAATGCTTACATCTCCTCAACTTTGTTTTCCTCCTGACTGGAGATTAATCACAACCTTTTCCTAGCCCTATCACCACCATTAAACCCTGTCCCCCAGTGCAGCACCTACCCCTCTTTTCAACACCTCCAGGGATGGGGACTCAAGCCCTTCTCTGGGCAGGCTGTTCCGGTGCCTGACAACCCTTCCAGTGAAGAAATTCCTCCTGACGCCCAGCCTGGACCTGCCCTGGTGTCACTTAAGGCCGTTTCCCCTTGTCCTGTCACTCACTGCTGGGTACAAGCCTCTAAGCCACAAGGTTAGCTGTGGTTCAGCACTTGCTTTCTGCAGTTGCCAGTGAGCTGCAGACAAGATGCAGGGTACAGTCTTAGAATCAGGATGGAAGTGCTGACGTGACGACACTATGTGTAACTATTATGTATGTGCGTAGTAGTGTTTATTATTGTAATTTATTTTGGTGGAAACCAAAATCAGCTTCTATACTTTATTTGTCAAACACACACACATTCTTCTAAGAAACCAAATAATATGCAAAACCCATTCATTTTAAGTGCCTTAATCTTCTGATCAGAGAAGCTATGAAAATCCAGATAGAGCAGGAGGGGCACATGAAAATCATATATTTCTTAGTGGCTGCTACTCTTCTAGGCTCTTCCTGCCTTCTCTTTGATTACCTGAGTAATGTGGAATGGACCCTTCTACTGCAAATCCAGTCTCACTACTTGAATTCAGTGGTGTGTGAGTGGGACACGTAGGTGCCTCCTGTTCAGGGGTAAATCTTTCCAGTGTCAGATCCTCTACAAGCAAATTTGGTCTTAGAGGAAACAAAAAGGAAATAGGAAGCAAAATTAATAGATATTTGATTATTGATAGACTACAGAAACACCTCAAGATTAGACTGCCCAGACCTTGCGACAGCAGGTCACAGCAAAGCTCTTCTGGAAAGAGAATTCTGCTGCTTAATTTTATTCCTGCTAAAGTGGTGTTTGGTACAAGTCACTTATCCTGAAAGCTTTTCTGCCAAGGGAGGTCTTTATGGTGCCACAGGCATTAAATATTGTATTTGTGTTGTGAAGTCTTTATTTTTTCCTCGCCTTGTTGTTTTTAGTAGTTTCAATTATTACTGCAGTTCATTCGAGTCCGAATTTCAGCAGTGCTCTCCTTTGTGAAGTTAGGCTGCACCTAGGAGAAGAAATTCCTGACCTTACTAAAAAACCACCACCTCCCCCCAAAACAAAAACCAAGACCACAAATTAAGTAATATTTAAAAAATACAACCCACAAATGAAAACTTCACTTCCTCCACCCTCTCCTCCTCCTGTGGAGCTGTGTTGTGTCCAATGGTTGAACACTTTGATCTCTGTGAAGTAACTGCTCACTTGCATCACACTGCATCCTTGGAGAAGAGCAGGTGTGGTGATAAATGCCTCCCTGGGGAGCTTTTCCAAGGCTCTTTTAGTGATGGAATGTCTTTCTACCATCCCTCAGGCAATGTGGCGATCAAAGACAAGCTAGAACACCCCAGCAATTCATTCTGACTGTTTTAAATACGGAAGAACAGGAATGTTAAACCACGACAGAACCAAATCAATACGTGATCATTATTTCAGAGATGTTCTCTTTGAAAATGCCGATGAAAAAGATCAGATCTGCCTGCAACACATCAGCATACCCATTCCCCAACTGATCCACAGAATCATGGAACCTTAGGGTTGGAACGGACCTCCAAAGGGCATCTAGTCCAACCCCCTACAACAAGCACGGACATCTCTAACTAGAGCAGATTGCCCAGAGCCCCATCCAGCCTGACCATGAATGACTCTGGGGATGGGACCTCGACCACCTCTCTAGGCAGCCTGTTCCAGTGATCCACCACCCTCAGATTCAAGAACTTTCTCCTGTATAGAGCCATTATGAAGTTTTTATTGTCTTCTAATCAGCCTTCTGTAGTAACAACCCTTCTAAGAATACAAATGAGAAAGGACAAAAGGGATTCATTCTTGTTCATTCCTGTATGAGCAAACCCAGGCTTTGTCAAATGCTGCCTTGAGAGGGGCATGACCATCAGATTAATTCCTTGTGCCTCTCTCTGCCTGTGGAATGGTGACTTGAAGTTTATCTTCTGAAATACCCTCTAAGCGCGACAGCATCTCACTAGACGCACCTCTAAAACTTCTGTATGTGACGGAATTTCTGCTCCCTAGAAGTCACTGCTGTTTGAAGCGGGGTCTGATCTCCCCAGCCCCACTCAGCCTTCTCATTTCACGGGCGCGTGATGAAGGGACATTCGGTGAGGGAACTGGCCGGGCAGAGATGTGCTTGGCTTTGCATGCGGCTGAGCTTCTGCTGGGTTTCTCAGCTGGAGACAGTGGACAGGATGTCCCCTGCTAAACAATGGGGAGTAGGAGGATGAGGATTTATTTGCTTTGGAGACTTCTGTGTCTGCACAGAAGGGGAAATGTTTTGCACCTCTGACTGGACTCTGACTTTGTGCCTGTTAATTATTCATCGTTGCGGCTTCGTAACCAGCTGCTCTTGGAAATAGCTCAAGGATTGGCTGGATGTGCAGTCAGTATCTTTGCGCTTCGTTTGTTGAGAAAAGGACAGTATTTTATCTTTAATGTTTTAATTTTAACACCTTTAGTATTTTCTTCTGTTTGATTACCTATTTCCTGAGCTTAAACTCCAAAGGTAACACTGTGTTTCAGCGGATCTGTGCAGGCCTAGGTTTTACATGCCTCCCTTTCCCACTATAATGTTGGAATAAGCATTTAATACATATTCAATCTTTTCAAAGTATCTATTAACCTTCACAGTAATTCAAGAAGCCCTTCTAATTTGCCTTTTTAAAAGACTTGGATGGGAAGCTCACTTTGTAACTTTAATGATGAATGTGCTGATGCATTTCCAAAAAGACTTTTAATTCGTGTAAAAAACTTGCATTGAAAAAAAGATCCCCTTAACTTTAGAAAGGAAGCTAAAGGCGAAGCACTGAGTATTTCTACCTGTAAATTCCCAAGTCACATAACAGAGCATCAGACCACCACACGCAGTGTGTGCGCAACGCTTGCAAGTGTACGTCCCCCAGAGAAGCCTCCCAGGTCAATGGGAGAACCTGAGTTAAATTGCAGGCGTCTGTGTGGTGCCATGTTTTCCAGTGTTAATGCTTCTCTTTGGGCTTGAGCAGTTTGCAGTCCTTATAGAAGAATGGTTTCTCTTCATCAAGGAACCACAGTGTTTGAGGTGTGCAAAGCAGGAGCAGCATGGGAGACTCCCTGCTAGAAGCCAAGAACTTTGTTCTAAGGGCTCAAGAGAGTTCTTCTGACTTTTCATTTTTTCATGTAGAAGTACAAGGTTTGGGGATGCTATCTGGATGTAAGAAGGAAGTTCTTCACTGTGAGAGTGGTGAGAGCCTGGAATGGTTTTTGCCCAGGAAGGTGGTGGAGGCCCCCATCCTTGGAGGTGTTTAAGGCCAGGCTGGATGAGGCTCTGGCCAGCCTGATCTAGGGTGGGGTGTCCCTGCCCATGGTAGGGGAGTTGGAGCTGGGTGATCCTGTGGTCCCTTCTAACCCAGACCAACTGTGTGACTTGGTCTGGGTGATCCTGCTGTCGCAGGGGGATTGGACTGGATGATCTTTCGAGGTCCCTTCCAATCCCTAATGACTCTATGATTCTATGATCCTATTTCCTTCTTTCCTCTAACAGCCCTCTACAAGTATGAATGAACTACCTGACAATATTTCATTGGAGTTCCTAAACAGAGAGAATCCCACGTAAAAGTTGTATAAAACAAAATCTATGTGAAGACATCTACTTCAGATCTAGCCATTGGAGTTAAAAAAGACACTTCCTGTGGAATAAATCATCCCAATGGAGTAACTGAGAAAATATTAGAAGACCCAAAGTAGACCATTATCCCGCAGCGTTACTTCAGCTGTGCAAAACTGGGTACCCAGAGCCAGGCAAAATAGACTTCGCTCCTGCATCTTCGTAGCCAGTTTGCGATCAGCTCAAGCAGATGCCTGACAGGTGCCTTTGTTTTCTTTTTGCTTTTGCTCTGTTTTTTCCCTGGTTGATGCACCTTATTTTTATCACTTTTATAGCCTACTTATGCCAGGATTCTGAGATGCTAGACCCCACTAATAGGGTTTGGGTTTTTTAAATTGCTGCTGAGGCCAAGAGCACTTAAATAGAAGAGAGCGTGTGCTTAGTGGAAGGGCTGCCCGAAGAGGAATCCATTTGCTAATGTTTGCTAACACTTCATTGTGTTTTGTTGATGATTAGGAGATACAATGTGGAATTCCATCATTGTCTTGTATTGTGAGAATCTCCTCAGGTTGCACCACACTCCCTGGTGTGAAGGTTTTATCACCTGCCTACAGGGATGTGACTACGTGCATGTGACTCTAGCGGTTCATGCGGAGTTTTGAAATCCAGGAAATTCATTCCACTTAATTGGGTGCTTCAGTGCCGTGGAAGTAAGTTGGTGTGTGTGCAGGGAGGTGTGAAGTCAGGTTCCAGGATGTGGTTCAGTCTTAGCAATGGTACCGTGTGAGCGGTGACCACGCTTACTGTTCTTTGTTTGTGAGCTGCTGGTTTGTCCCATCTAAAACCAAACCAGTACTTGGAACAAGCAGCTCACTCTGCTGAGAGATTAGCTTATCATAGAAACGTTAGGGGTTGGAAGGGACCTCAAAAGATCTTGTTTAGGTGTCAGTAATAGATGTATGTAAGGGAAGAGAAGGTTGATAGGTTGGACTAGATGATCCTTGAGGTCCCTTCCAACTTGGTGTTCTCTGAATCTACGGATGTGATGCGCAGAGTACAGAGGGCTAGGAGGTTGGTCACCATGGAAACACAGGTGAAAGGTGATGCTGCCTGTCTGGGCACTCATTCCATGTTACTGGTCTGACTGTTGTAGCTATCACCCAAGCAAACCCCGTAGGGTCGATCCCCCGTATTCTGGTAGGTCATTTATTGCAAAAGCATTTTCTTGGGAAAGCTTGGGTGGACACATAGCTCACACCAAAGGGCATTTGAGGGACAGTGGGAAAATACGGAAGAAAAGTGAGTGCCCAGAAAAACTTGGCTCTCCTTGAAATCCTACACATGATAGTTATGTTTTGCAGGGTGGTTTGGCTCTGGTTTACGTGCAGCTTGAGCATCGAGGCAGCACTGCCACGTAACGTCAAGTGAAACGCATCTTGCCTTTGACTGTGCCGGGTGCTGTCTGCTCCCACCAGCATGCAGGGACAGCGGTGCACTCATCACCACTGTTGCAGTGACCTCGGAGAGCTGGGCTTGCCTCACACTCTGCAGGAGCAGCCAGTAGTGGAACATGATTTGCCTTGTCCCTAAAAATGCTCATAAAGCCTTCAGGAAGAACACGTTTGCCCTGTGGACTTTAACTACTCTTACAACTCTCTTCAGAAGGACTTTAGCAACATGTAAAGATGACAAATACTTCTACGTAAACCCAGTGCAAGATTCTCATTTCCAGTAGCACCAAGAGGGAAATGCCCATCCTTTGTGCCTCCCTGTGTCTGGGGATCAGCTGTGAGTGTTGGCTTGCCCTGGCACTGAACAGCCATCACAATTCAGTGCACACCAGGTGTGGAAGGGTTGTCCTTTAAGGTCTGTAGATTTCTAAATATTTCTATCGGTTCAAATTGTGCTGTCAAAATGAAAGGAATTGTGGAACTGAGAAGTTACAGATGTAGGCTCTTTCTCAGCCTGCCCTTGTTTGCTTGGAAGCACAGAAGTTAAGAATTCGCAGTTCTGGGGAATTTCTTTACCCTTCCAGTCGGGATTCTTACTCTGAGTGTCGTTATGATGTCATTTCTTATGGAGGGTTTGTTCTAGCTTTGTGAGACTCCCTGTGGGACTCAGAGATTCAAATCGCTGTCAAAATATGTAGCAGCATGTGCCAACAGAACTGTAAAGGATTCCATCATACAGGTAGTGGTCACCAGCTCTGCTCCTCGGAGCAAAAACTCTCATATATCCCTTTCTGCCAGGTTCTTGTGAGCATTTACATCAACCCACTAGAGTCAACAGTAGTTTTGTTTCTCAGTAGTTGAGTGAGTTAGTGCTGAGAGAAAAAATGAGAAAAGAAAATAATGTCAAAGTTCAAGAATTAGTTCACTGGCTCCTAATAGAATCAGAGAATCATTAGGGATTGGAAGGGACCTCGAAAGATCCACATCCAGTCCAATCCCCCTGTGACAGCAGGATCACCTAGACCAAGCCACACTGGAGAGTCCCTTCGGGTGTCTTCCAGTATCTCATTCAGTTCAAGGCACACACGTCTTCCTTTTGTGCCTTATCTGAGCACCTTGAGGCCTTTTCCTCTGTCTATAACACATCTCCTTGCCTGGTATAAATAGGAATCTCCCTGTCTTTTTTCACCACCTCCAGCTGGTAACTACAGAGCCAAGGCCCCTTCTACTAAGAGGCACTGCCCTTCCTCCGGTAAGGCTCTGTCAGGGCCACGGGGTGTTGTGGAGCTCTGCCACAAGGCTCAGGTTCTCAGAGCCGTACTCCTTCCTGGTAGCAACACTTCTACACTGTCCTTCGCTGTGAGTGCTCTGTGAACATGCTGCTAACGTTTTGTCTTCTCTGGGAAAGAGCCCTCCAGCATCTGTCACTTGTTCCGTAGCACTCCTCGTTAATTTCCTGTGCTAAAAGTCCAGTTCCTCTGCATCTGTGTAATGGAGCAAAGCCTCCTGTTTGATTGTCAGCTGAACCATAGAGTCATAGGATCATAGAATCATTACGGACTGGAAGGGACCTCGAAAGATCATCTAGTCCAATCCCCCTGCAACAACAGGATCACCTAAACCAAGTCACACAGGAACACATCCAGTTGGGTCTTCAATATATCTCCAGTGAGGGAGACTCCACAACCCCCCTGGGCAGCCTGTTCCAGTGCTCTGTCACCCTCACCGTGAAGAAGTTCCTTCTCAGGTTGATGTGGAACCTCCTGTGTTCCAGCTTACAACCATTGCCCCTCGTCCTATCACTACATGACACCAAGAACAGCCCAGTGCCATCCTCCTGACACCCACCCCTCACATATTTATAAACATTAATGAGGTCACCCCTCAGCCTCCTCTTCCAAGCTCAAGAGACCCAGCTCCCTCAGCGTCTCCTCGTAAGGGAGGTGTTCCACCTCTCTTATCATCTTTGTTGCCCTACGCTGAACTCTCTCCAGCAGCTCCACATCCCTCTTGAACTGAGGAGCCCACAACTGGACACAATACTCCAGGTGTGGTCTCACCAGGGCAGAGTAGAGGGGAAGAAGAACCTCTCTTGATCTGCTAACCACCCCTCTTCTAATCCACCCCAGGATGCTGTTGGCCCTCTTGGCCACAAGAGGACACTGCTGGCTCATAGTCATCTTGTTGTCCACCAGGACCCCCAAGTCCCTTTCTCCTACACTACACTCCAACAGGTCAGTCCCCAGCTTATACTGGTACCTAGGGTTGCTCTTGCCCAGATGTAAGACTGTGCACTTAACAACCCTCCTACTTTTTGCATGTCTTCAAAGCTCCACTAAGGACACCTGCTGCCCTTACCTGGATACGTGTGAGTGTGTGCCTAGCTGCCCTCATGCGTGTAACTGGAAAGAATGTCGAGAAAACTGGTGGCAGAGCTGCATCTGTTCCCTTTTCCAAGCCCTGTCCATTTTTCACTCACAGTCACTTTATCACGACTCCTGCAGACTTTCCTCCGTGGCTTGTGTGCATTGTGTGTGGAAACCGCTCCCAGACTGAAAGACTGTCGTTCAATTACTTGCTGGCCCATTGATAATTAATTCTGCCTATGTGATCACATAGCAGCATCTGGGTTTCATCAATACCTCTGCAGCTGTAAGAGCTGTAAAAATAACTGCTCCATAGGAAGCCTTGGGAATGCCTTTTCCCAGCCTGTAATTTAGACATGGCAAATCGAACTGGGAGCCAAATTCTCACCACCCAGCTTTGGAAATGGCTTGTTTAAAAATGTGTTTCCATTGCCACTGAGGAAGAGGAGAGGCAGAACAACGGAGCGAGAGTGGGTGCTGAGGGGACCGTGTCAGAATTGCTGCGCACGTGGCATTTGCTCTGGTCTGCTGCTGAGCTCTGCTGTGGGGTTTGCAATATCATTAATTTACTCATCTAGATCATTTCCTCATTAAGATCCCCAAAGCCTAATCAGGTGCTAGTGCTGACACAGCTGGGCATTACGTGGTGGGGCTGCAGCACAGGGAGAGAAGGGGATGCCCCACAGCTTGAGACAAGGGCAGAGGGGATCATCTGCTGGGCTCTGAGTTTCCCCAGATCATCCTACCCCAGGCAGCTGCAGCGAGGCTGGGGTCCAGCTTGTTGTGGAGTCTCTGGGTGTGAGTTTTTCTATGCAGCATCCCTCAGCTGGCTGTTCCCAAACTGACCCAAACAGGCAAGTGACTGCTTGGAGGGCGGTGGCTGCATTGCCTCCAAAAAGATTATGGAGCTTGGATTTTTCCCTTTTCATTATTTTCTAACCTAAAATAACGAAATAAATTCATCTTCTTGGTGCTATCTTAGTGACGCTGCCTGCTTCCAGCCTCCCTCTGCTCTGCCTGCACATCCCCATGTATACCTGAGCAAGACTGAACCGGAGATTCCCACCGGCCGCTCTTGGTGCTCCGACAGCGGTCAGCTTATCCCAACAGGCTGTGACAGCCGCTGTTACCTTTCGTTACTCAGAGGGGAAAGCTGACAATCACAGAGGGTGTTAGGGATGCAAAGTGGCTGCAGGCGACGCGTCACCTTCTGTCATCAAGCACGTTCAGCGGTGTTTCCCCGCCTGTGTTGGGGCGTCTCCGCACAAAGCAAATAGTCTCCACATACGTCTGTGTCAGATTTACCTTGTTCAACCAGATGTAGGCGAGGAATTTTACACTACTCAGGTTCAAGGCTACTAAACCTAAAGTATCTGGAGCAAGTTCCGTTTCGCTCCCTGCCTGGAGGTGTTCACAGCCAGGTTAGGTGAGGCGTTCAGCAACCAAATCCAGCTGAGCGGTTGGAGTAGGTGATGCCTAAGGTCCCTTCCAGCCTAAATCAGGTTGGGGACTGACCCGCTGGAGAGCAGCTCTGTAGAAAAGGACCTGGGGGTGCTGGTGGACCATAGGCTGACCATGAGCCAGCAACGGGCTCATGTGGCTAAGAAGGCCAATGGGCTCTTGGGGTGCACCAAGAAGAGTGTGGCCTGTACTCTGTCCTGGTTAAGTCACGTCAGGAGAATTGCATCCAGCTCTGGGCTCCCCAGTTCAATAGAGACAGGGAGTTACTGGAGAGGGTCCACCACAGAGCCACTAAGATGATCAGGGGCTGGAGCATCTGCCTTATGAGGAGAGGCTGAGACAGCTGGGGGTGTTTAGCCTGGAAAGGAGGAAACTAAGGGGAAATCTAAACACTTATAAGTGTCTGAAGGGTAAGTGTCAGGATGATGGCACCAGGCTCTTCTCAGTGGTGCCCAGTGACAGGGCAAGGGGCATTGGGTTTAAACTGCAACAGGAGATGCAATTAGAACATAAGGAAAAGCTTTTTCACAGTGAAGGTGACAGAGCCCTGGCACTGGCTGCCCAGACAGGCTGTGGACTCTCCTGCTCTGGAGAGACTCTAAACTCTTCTGGATGTGTTCCTGTGGGATTTGCTCTGGGAGGACTTGTCTGCAGAGGGGCTGAACAATATAATCTGCAGAGGTCCCTTCCAACCCCTAAGATCCTAAAAATCTGAAGTTATCTTCGTGTACTGAACATCCATCATGTAGTAAATACATGTAGTAAGCAATTTTCATAGAATCATAGAATCATTACGGACTGGAAGGGACCTCGAAAGATCATCTAGTCCAATCCCCCTGCAACAACAGGATCACCTAAACCAAGTCACACAGGAATTTATCCAGTCGGGTCTTGAATATCTCCAGTGAGGGAGACTCCACAACCCCCCTGGGCAGCCTGTTCCAGTGCTCCGTCACCCTCACCGTGAAGAAGTTCCTTCTGAGGTTGATGTGGAACCTCCTATGTTCCAGCTTACAACCATTGCCCCTCGTCCTACCACTACATGACACCAAGAACAGCCCAGTGCCATCCTCCTGACACCCACCCCTCAAATATTTATAAACATTAATGAGGTCACCCCTCAGTCTCCTCTTCTCCAAGCTCAAGAGACCCAGCTCCCTCAGCCTCTCCTCAGAAGGGAGGTGCTCCACCTCCTTCATCATCTTTGTTGCCCTACGCTGAACTCTCTCCAGCAGCTCCACATCCCTCTTGAACTGAGGAGCCCACAACTGGACACAATACTCCAGGTGTGGTCTCACCAGGGCAGAGTAGAGGGGGAGAAGAACCTCTCTTGATCTGCTAACCACCCCTCTTCTAATCCACCCCAGGATGCTGTTGGCCCTCTTGGCCACAAGAGCACATTGCTGGCTCATAGTCATCTTGTTGTCCACCAGGACCCCCAAGTCCCTTTCCCCTACACTACACTCCAACCGGTCAGTCCCCAGCCTATACTGGTACCTGGGGTTGTTCTTGCCCAGATGCAAGACTCTGCACTTACTCTTGTTATAGCTCATTAGATTCTTCTCTGCCCAGTTCTCCAGCCTGTCCAGATCTCGCTGAATGGCAGCACAGTCTGCGGGGGTGTCGGCGACACCACCCAGCTTTGTGTCATCAGCAAACTTGCTGACAGTGCATGCCAATCCCTCATCCAAGTCATCAATGAATAGATTGAACAGGACCGGTCCCAGCACCGATCCCTGGGGCACTCCACTAGATACAGGCCTCCAACTAGACTCTGTCCCATTGACCACCACTCTCTGACTTCTACCCTGTAGCCAGTTTACAATCCACCTCACTACCCGAAAATCTAGGCCACACTGCCTCAGTTTGTCTGCAAGGATGCTGTGAGAGACCGTGTCAAATGCCTTTCTTAAGTCAAGATAGATGACATCCACGGCTCTGCCCTCATCCATCCACCTGGTGACACCCTCATAAAAGGCTATCAGGTTGGTCAAGCATGACTTTCCCTTTGTAAAGCCCTGCTGACTGTCCCTAATGACCCTCCTGTCCTTGATGTGCCTGGAGACAGCCTCTAGGACAAATTGTTCCATTACCTTTCCTGGGATGGAGGTGAGGCTGACCGGTCTATAGTTACCCGGGTCTTCCTTCTTTCCCTTTTTAAAGATTGGGGTCACATTTGCTATTTTCCAGTCCCTAGGCACCTCTCCCGTTCCCCAGGACCTAGCAAAGATGATGGAGAGTGGCCTAGCAATGACTTCTGCCATCTCCCTTAGCACACACGGGTGCATCCCATCTGGGCCCATGGATTTGTGCATGTCCAGTTTGCTCAACTAATTTTCTCCAGCTTTTTGTATTCTTTTACTCTGAACAGCAGTGTTCATAAATATGGTTAAAGATCCACCGATGAGATTTTCACTCTGCTGCCCCCAGCTCAAGGCATGGATTTCCCCCTCTTCATTTTATGAAGAATTTAGAGCCATTTATTTTTCCTTTCAGCTTACCAAGGGTTTAATAACATCAAACTTGGCAAGGAAATTCCTGTCTGTGGGCTGGAGTGGATGTTGCTTGATGTAATCCAGATACAGCAGTGGCTTTTGCAAGCTGCACCTTTTGCAGCACAAAGAGTATGGGAACAGCTCAGTATCCTGTGTAAAGAAAAATGAAGTCGCTTTAATTTGCAGGCAGGAAGGACTGGGGGGGTTTTGTGGGTTTTAGGGGATTTTTCCCCAACTTCAGGCAGGGTAGATTTAACACTGAGAAAATAGGATTTTAAAATGTTTGGGGGAAAAAATATCCACTTGAAAGAAGAGAAGATTTGGGGATTGGGGGTTTGGGGAGGTTTTTTTCCCAGTCGCCTTCAAATGTGTCTTTGCTCTGGAGTTAGCTGATTCCAGTCGCGGAGGCTACTGTTCTTTTCAAATGAAAATGTGCCTACCCTCTTTGTAACCTGAACTTTGAAGTTACTTCCCCTAGGCATGGTAAATAGACATCCAAGTAGGCACACTGCCAGAGAAAAGGAGGCTGAGGGAAGACCTCCTTGCTCTTTACAGCTACCCGAGAGGAGGGTGTGGTGAGGCAGGGGTTGTTCTCTTCTCCCAGGTCACTAGCAACAGGACAAGAGGAAATGGCTTCGAGTTGTGCCAGGGGAGGGTTAAGTTGGACACCAGGACAAATATCTTCCCTGACAGAGTGGTCAGGAGTTGAACAGGCTGCCCAGGGAGCAGGTGGAGGTGCCATCCTTGGAGGCGTTCAACAAATGCGTAGATGTGGCCTTAGTGGACAGGGTGGGCTTGGGTTGATGATCTTGGTGATCTTGGAGGTCTCTTCCACCCTTGATGATTCTATGATTCTGAATCAATTTTCTGAGCCTTTTTCTCTTTTGTTTTGCATCTGCTGCAGTATGTGTACTTTCCTCTCTGTGCACCACTGATGTGTATGAGCTTGGGTCTGGTCCAAGGAGCCAAAGCTCTGTTTTATACATCATTCATTTGCACAAGCCATCATCAAGTAGGGGGAAAAATGGATCAGACACTCAGCTCTGGAAAAGTCTTGGCTTTTACATCTTTCTGGTGTTTTCATTATTGTAGGGGTATAAATTCATCTCATCCCAGCAAACTGCTTATCTCAGAGCGCCTGAGTAGTGCAAAGCAGCTGTGGTCTCACCTCCAAAAGCTGCCATTCAATTGCTGTCTCCAAACCAAAACTGTCACTCTAGGTGGCTGATGCTGTTCTGCAAGCACATTGCCCTAACACCTTTGAAAAGCAGCTGCCAGCTCTGTGTTTTGCTAATAGAAGCTGGCTCTCAGAAGTGCATTTGCCGAGAGTAAGGTCATGCATTTATCCATGTGCGTGATGTAGATAAAACCCAACAGCATCAGGTAATAAAACCAGCTAGGCTGAAAAAACCCAGCAGAAAAAAGAGGAGGCACATTCCAGTTCTATCACTTAATAAAGCACAGAGAGCCAAAATTAAAGTAGAGGGGTGCTCAGGGTTGGGTTTTTCAGGCTTTGGAGAACTTCTCTGTAGTTGGCCAACAGATTGTGTAGAGTTTGTGCTCAAAAACACTGATCTCTTCACCCAGACCCTTCTTCGCTTTGGCAGAGGGTACAGCACACAATGTCTGCTGAGGTTCTGGGATGCTGCGCTCACTGAGCACTGACAGCAGCTAACTGCTGCTGATAAAGCCTCCTCTCACAGTGGAGTTGCCTTTTGTTCTACTAACAGCGATCTTCTCAATGTTGTGATCAAGCAAACAAAAAGTAGCCCTTAGTTACAGGCTTGTAAAAATAAGAGACCTGGAGGTATTCACTGATCATCTGCTAAGTATGAGCCATCAGCTCAGCGTGCTCAGGTGGCCAAGAACATCCTGGCTTGTATCAGAAAGAGAATGGCCAGTGGGAGTAGGGAAGGGATTGTCGCAGAATGTTACAGGTTGGAAGAGACCTCAAAAGACCAGCTAACTCCAAACCCCAATGCTGGAGCAGGGCAGGCCTACACCCAGGCTGTCTCCCACCCAAGTACAAACCAGGACTGGCTCCTGCTCAGTTAAAGCCAACATTCCATCATTATGTCTCTTCACCCACTCCTCTGGGATATATTGTCCCTCTGTGCTCACCTCAGCAAGGACATTTAGGTCCTGGAGGGTCCACAGAAGGGCGAAGAGGTTGGTGAAGGGTCTAGACAACAGACCTTGTGAGGAGCAGCTGAGGGAGCTCAGGCTGGTTAGTCTGAAGAGGAGGAGACTGAGGGGAGAGCTTATTGCTATCTACAGCTACCTGAAAGGAGGGTGCAGAAAGGTGGGGCTTAGTCTCTTCTCCCAAGGAACAAGTGACAGGACAAAAGGAAGTGGCATCAAGCTGCACCAGGAGAAGTTTAGGTTGGCCATGAGGAAAAACTTCTTCCTGGAAAGGGGCATCAGGCCTTGGAACAGGCTGCCTAGGGAGGGGCTTGAATCTCCATCCCTGGCCGTGTTTCACAGCTGGGGAGATGTGGAGCTCAGGGCCAGGGCTGAGCGGTGGATCAGATCAGTTGGGTTCACGGCTGGAAATGATCTGATTTTCCAGCCTGGCTGATTCTCTGAAGTGGGAGCCCAGTGCGTAGGATCAAGCCTGTGGACAGCAGCAGCCATGAGGGATGCCATTTGCTGCTAACGACTGTGCTGCTAAGGTGTTTTGGAAGCTCCTTGTTTGTCATTTACGGTTCCGTCCCAGCTGGCTGCATCTCCAAGTGCGTTACTTCTTTGTGTTTCGTCCTCTAAATACTGCATTTGAAAACACACTTCTTCAGTCACTTGTTTTGGTTTTTCTCCCCTGGCTGATGTGGAGAGATGCTGATGTCTGGAACACAACAGAGCAAGAGCTTTCTCTGCACATGACAGTGACGCAGACTGTAGTCTATCGGCTGCTGCACCGCAGCGGGCATGGGGGTCGCTTTTCCCAAAACTCTGCATTTTTAAGAGGCAGTGGGATCCTTTGTGTCTGTCCTTTTAACTATTTCCACAGAGAAAGCTTTTATGGTCTGGAAGTCTCTTGAACAGGACATAGGGAGGAGTGATTTTTGGTTTTGCATTCTCTAGGTTGGGGTTTTTTTTTTAGAATTTATTTGAACTGTTGGGGTTTGGGGTTTTTTTTAAGGGAAAACTAGTGTTGACTTTTGGCTAAGCTTGCTCCCCAGGCTACATACAGTCACAAGTTCAACACAGTGTGCTGGCACGTGCCCACGCCCGTTTCCGGTGCTGTTTCAAGCAGTGTTTTACTTGGACTCCATTGGCTCCTTGTGTGATGAGCGTACTCCAGCACTACATCCTTGCACACAGTCTCATGTCCACTTTGCCCTGGCTTCTCTTCTCCATAGAATCATTAGGGATTGGAAGGGACCTCGAAAGATCATCTAGTCCAACCCCCTGACACAGCAGGATCACCTACACCTCCAGAAGAGAGTGCTCCCCACTTCAGGAAACTCTGGGCTAAAATCTCATTCCTGTGTCTGCAGTCTGAAGGAGGGGGGGAAGAAAGCCCCTCTCTTAGTAGCACTGAGACCTGCTTCTTCTCAGTGTCAGAGAGAGGTCTCTCCTATGTGTGATTAATCACACAGCTGTCTCTGTAGTAAGTGTAAAATGCAGTTGTAGTTGTATGGAAAGTGATTGAGAGGCTTTTGTTGGTTTCTTTCTTCAGCATTTTTCCTTGGTACTGCAGTCATGCATTGATGTTCTGATTTGCAAGAGTACCCTCTCAGAGCTCATCAACTTCATGAGCACTCAAGAAGGAAGGTTATACACATTTCCATCACTTCAACTGGTGCACTGCATCTTAGAATCATTAGGGATTGGAAGGGACCTCGAAAGGTCATCTAGTCCAATCCCCCTGCCACAGCAGGGTCACCCAGACCAAGTCCTTGTGTTTCAGTCATTGCTTGTTTTAGGGGTTTCCCTGACGTTTTGCGTGCTCAGGCCTTTTTTAGCAAGTAGGATGGCAAACACATGGCACAGTTAGAACAGGCTCTGCTCGAGTGTCGTGCGGCAATAATTGCAGAATTGTGATGGTTTAGTTTGGTGGCGGCCCTTGCTGTGGGTCTCATGGTGGGTGGTGTGGTAGAATGCTGGAAGACCAACATTCTGATGGTTGACAGTGAGGGAAAGCTTTCTGTTCAGCTGGGTTTTGATGGGGTTGTGTGTTTTATTTATGTCATGTGGGGCAGGAATGGTTTTGATGGCCGGATGGTTTTAGAGCTCATGCGGGGGCTGCCTCATGGGAGTCTTCGGGCAGTGTAAGTTGGCAGTTTGGTCTAGAACACCAGCTTTGGGAGGTGGGGGCGGAGGTTCAAGTCCTCTCCTTCTGACGGGTGGGTACTCTAAGAACCCTTAGAGAAGCCCTACCAGAACCCTGCGTTGCATTTCTCTGGGCAATACAGTACAAATTACAAGGACTACGGTCAGGCCAGTCGCAACGGGCAGTGATCTCTGCACTTGCAATGCTGGCACTGTTCCGGCACCTCAGCTGACATGGCCCTGCAAGGGCTTCCAGAGCAGACACAGATGGGAGCTGATACCTTCCTGTTACTCTGAATCTGTATTTCTCACAGAAATATTTTTGTTGTAATAAATGAGAAACATTTCAGTGACCAACTGCACTGGAGTTATTCAGAAACCCCGTAGACACAACGCTCCAGGACATGGTTTAGTGGGCGTGGTGGTGTTGGGTTGACAGTAGGGCTTGATGACCTCAGAGGTCTTTTCCAACCTTAATGATTCTATGAAATCAGAGAAAGGCAGAGTTTTAAACTATGTACGCAAAGCTCAGGATCCCGCTTGGCCAAAAGGCTGTTTATGTCATTAGAAACTCACGAATGTGTAACTGAAGGACAATAGTCCCACCTAAAAATGTGCTTATGCATGTGAAAAACGATCCGTGCTGCAGTTGTAGCCACTCATCAGGCGTAAACCTCCACGTGCTCCTTCATGCTGGAACGGTTTTACGCGCTGAGGTTTTTGC
This sequence comes from Rhinopomastus cyanomelas, assembly GCA_013400115.1. Classification (NCBI taxonomy): domain Eukaryota; kingdom Metazoa; phylum Chordata; class Aves; order Bucerotiformes; family Rhinopomastidae; genus Rhinopomastus; species Rhinopomastus cyanomelas. The sequence continues at coordinate 139,298 of VXBP01007424.1, forward strand.
CATACGGACGCAAAGTTGGTGAAGAACAATTGAAAACACATACAAATCTATTTTCTTCTCTCTTAGTGAGTTACCTGCTTTTCCTTCTCCGTGAGTCGATGTCTGTAGATGTTGCGCAGGTGCTGGTACAAGAGCGACAGCTCTGTGGCTCCATCACGCACTGGCGCAGGGAAGAGGACGATGTTCCTGTGTAAATCAGGGGCACTGAGGGTGATCAGAGCTTTACAGGAATGGGAATCATAAGGCAAGTGGCAGCAAGTAGTCTGAACTGCTCACTGTTGGGTAACAAAAGTGCAGTTCACTTCCAGTCAAAGCACTAGACTCCAAACGTGGTGGGGACAATACACTTTCACCTGTTTGTTTCATTTGTTCTCAAATTACTCCTGATTCTGTGTGTCTGTGGGGCTGGTATAACACAGGATGGGTCTGCGTTAGCAAGGAATACAGGGCAGTAACTGAGTGGACCGAGAGGGCTGGCACAAGGGGTCCTAGAGCCACCCCACTGGCCGCCTGTTTGTCAGGGCTTATGCAGCTAATCCAAACGAAAACACTAAGCAGGATCTGCCCAGGGTCTTGCAACTGGATACTCTCCCAAAACAAATAGGAAGGTTTTTATTTCAGAGGTGCTTCCGTCTTCTCTTCTCGTTTGATTGAGTGCTCTTCACAAAAGCAAGGAGGCGATCAGAGTGAATTTGCTGTGACTGATAAAGAAACGGAACAACTTGAGGCAGGACTTTAATTTCTTTGAGTGTGGAAATGCCTAGAAGGTGGTGGATCTGACCGAAAACAAACAACAGAGGTTAGTAACGATGACGGGAGACCAGTCCCCTTAGTGTGTCGGCATGGTTCTGCTCCCAGAGGTCACTTAGCTGGTACAGAGGGAACGCTAAAATCAAAACCACATGTTCTGTAAATTGGTTTAAAATCTCTGCTGCTCTCCACTGCTTTGTGCATGCTCCCACAGTCACTTTTTTCTTCAACTCCTTGATAATAACACAATTTTGGAGACTGAATCAACCTTCCCGGTTACCACATTTTCCTCCCTTGCCTCAGTCTGTTACAAGTTGCCGCCGTCTATCCCTTCCTGCCACCGTGCCCTCGCCTCTACAAACGTCTCCTTTGCCGGCACGCAGACTGAAACTCACCATGTTCCTGCCAGCTTAGTGTGACTCAGCTCCTGCTCCGTGGGTTTCTCAGCTCTGCCACTACAGTATGCAGGACACAGACAGCTCTGAACCACCCTGGTGGGACCACACTTTGACTGCTGAGGGCAGTGCTGGACACCGCGGTACAGAAAGAGCATTGAGGTGTTGAAGAGAGGGCAGAGAAGGGCAACTGGACTGATTACGGATCTGGAGAACAGTGCTGATGGGGAGAGGCTGAGGGAGCTGGGGGCTTAGCCTGGAGAATGGGAGGCTGAGGGAAGACCTCACTGCTCTCTACAACCACTTGAAAGGAGACTGGAGTGAGGTGGGGGTTGGCCTCTTCTTCCTAAGGACTAGCAATAGGACCAGAGGAGATGGGACCGGTCTTGTTTAATATCTTTGTTTAATATCTTATCTGGATGAGGGGATCGAGTGCACCCTCAGTAAATTTGTGGATGACACAAAATTGAGCACTAGTGTCGATCTGCTGGAGGGTAGGGAGGTTCTGCAGCAGGATCTGGACAGGCTGGAGCGATGGGCTGAGCTCAATTATATGAGGTTTAACAAGGCCAAGGGCCGGGTCATGCACTTTGGCCACAACAACCCCCAGCAACGCTACAGGCTTGGAGAAGAGTGGCTGGAGAACTGCCTGGTGGAGAGGGACCTGGGGGTGTTGATCAACAGCTGGCTGAACATGAGCCAGCAGTGTGCCCAGGTGGCCAAGAAGGCCAACGGCATCCTGGCCTGTATCATAAACGGCGTGACCAGTAGGAGCAGGAAGGTGATTGTGCCCCTGTACTCTGCACTTGTGAGACCGCACCTCGAGTACTGTGTCCAGTTTTGGTCACCACAGTACAGGAAGGACATTGAGGTGCTGGAATGAGTTTAAAGAAGGGCAACCAAGTTGATGAAGGGGATGGAGGACATGCCCTATGAGGAGAGGCTGAGGGAGCTGGGGTTGTTTAGTCTGGAGAAGAGAAGACTGAGGGGGGTACTTATTGGCCTCTACAACTACCTCAAATGAGGTTGTAGCAAGGCTGGTGTTGGTCTCTTCTCTCCAATTAGTGATGATAGGATGAGGGGAAATGGCCTCAAGTTGCGTCAGGGGAGGTTTAGGTTGGATATTAGAAAGAAATTCTTTATGGAGAGGATGGTTAGGTACTGGAATGGATTGCCCAGGGAGGTGGTGATGTCACCATCCCTGGAGGTGTTTAAGGAACGAGTGGACGTGGCGTTTGGTCTAGCGGTTAGACACTAGGAGAAAAGGTTGGACTCGATGACCCTGGAGGTCCTTTCCAGCCATGATGATTCTGTTGTGCCAGAGGAGGTTCAGACTGGATCTTAGGAAAAACTTCTTCCCAGAAAGAGTGGGAAAACCTTGGAATAGGCTGCCCAGGGAGGTGGTGGTGGCACTGCCCATGGAGAGGTTCAACAACTAGACAGCCAGGGTGTTTCAGGAGATGGGATAGTGTTTGGGGATTATAGAGCAGATGGCTGGACTTAATGATCTGGAAGGTCTTTTCCAACCTTGATGGTTGTATGATCGCTGCATTTGCCTTCCTTGGGACAGTAATCTCGGCCACGCCAAAGAGACAGGGTGCATCCAGGCGTCAGCTCCACCTCACACTCTGAGTAGTGCAGTGGTACTGCAGCATCAGGACATGATGAGCTCTGTGCATCTTATTTGTAATTTGCAGTTCTCAATATATTTCATGAGACAGCAAGGATTCCCTTTTGTCTTCTTCTGAAGGCTTCACTTCAAAGCAATTTCTGCCCGGGGCAGCCTCAGACAAACCAGCAGTTGCCCAGTGAGTTACCCCAGCACAGCACCAACAAGAAGCTGATGTTTCCAGTTGCTGCACGTTGCAGTCCTGGCACTTGGACCCTGCCTGTACTGGGGCTGCTTTCATTTATGCTGCATGCCCAAACAACATGAGAATGTTTACTCCAGGTTACTCTTTTTTCCCTGAGTGATCAAGTCCTGCTGGTGGGGCTACATTCAAGATTAAGCACTTTTTGTTCTAGGATTAGTGGTAGAAGGGATCTGGTAATGAAAGAGGGGAAAGAAGAAAGGACGGAGCAGTGCAGCATTCCCATGGCTTTTCGAGGTTTACTTTGGCCACGTCACGAGCACAAACTGCACTTGCATCACAGGTGTTTTCCCAAAGCATTTCAGCTGCCTAGACAAGATGTAATGGCAGCAACTCATCCGTGGTGCTCCCTCCTGCCAGAGCAGAGCCCCGCTCTGTTTAACCACAACATAACTCATTCAGGAAAAAAAAGAAGGAAAAATGGAAAAAAAGCCTTCAACCCACATACTGCACTCTGGGTTGTTTTCAATTACAAAAGTGATTCTTGGGGCCAGGATTATTCTGATTTAGGCTGTCAGGCTTCATATCATCATCGCAGAAAACATAATCCTGAAGCTCAAGTCCAAGGCAGAGAGAGAACATCCAGGGCGCTTTTCCCTTGCAGAATGACAGCTCATCTTCTGCCTCGCTCTTGTCCTGTTTATACCATATCTTGTGGGAATGCGACCCCCTGGGCTAGGGGACAGCTCTGTCAGAGCCTGTGCTGGGCAGTGCTCATATTATTTGTGCCTGGCTCAGCACTGCCGTAGCAATCACAGAGATTGGGGAAGGTGCAAAACTGGGGACAGGAGTGGAAACTGTTGCTGTAACCGCCTCACGTCTTTGATCACAAATACTTGTGGAAAACTGCCTTATGCTGGGAATCCCATCTCTGATCCATCGAAGAAGTATCAGCGTACCCAGGCAGAGCAGTGCGGGCAGGTTGCGTATTTTAGCTGAAGTGGCTGCTTTTTGCTCTGGAAGCTGGGAAGAAGCTCTCTGTTGCTGTTGAAGAGGACATCAGATGATTCACATGTTAGTGACTGTTCTGTGAATCTACTCCAGAAATGACATCGGTCAACGGTACATGCTCATGCACGAGAGTCCAGCCCAGGCCATGCTGGTTCACTGCTTCAGTGACGACGGCACAGCTCACCAATGACTTGCGACTCCCAGTCTGGTGTCAAAACGATTTTACATGGGTACCAGCATGGTTATCTTCTGTGACGCTGCTGGTGTCTTCAGCTGACACGTGTTGACCACCAGGCAGAGATGCTTAGGTGCATCAACTTTCATCAAACACACAGGAAGTCACAGCAGCTGTTACTAAGTGAGCTGACAGAAGGGTTTTGTAGAAAGTCAGTGTTCATATTTTCAAGAGGTTAAAAGTTTTTATATCGTTGTTATCGTGATATAATAATTCTCTCAAAGAGAATGTTAGACAATAAAAATTCTTCACTAACACCATCTCTACTGTTTAGTACCTGTTTGTGTGTAGTAGAGTCATAGGGTTGGAAGGAACTTGCAAAGGCCATCTAGTCCAACCCCCCTGCAGCCAGAATGGCCATCACTCGCCAGACCAGGTTGCCCAGAGCCCAATCCATCCTGACTCTGAATGGCTCCAGGGTTGGGGCCTCCACCACTACTCTGGGCAGCCTGTTCCAGGGATCCACCACCCTCAGACTGAAGAACCTTTTCCTAATGTCTGACCTAAACTTACTCTTTCCCAGCTTCAAACCATGATCCTTTGTCCTATCATCCCCTCTCCCTGTGAACAGTCTTCCCCAGCCTTCTGACTGCCCCTTTCAGGGACTGGAAGATCCCTATAAGGCCCTCCTGGAGCCGTCTCCTCTTCAGGCTGGACAACCCCAACTCTGTCAGCCTCTCCTTGTAAGAGAGGTGCTCTAGCCCTCAGAGCACTTTAATAGATTCATCCAAATTCCACAGAGAGCAATGGTTTAGCAGCTGCATTCATGGCAATTTATCGGGGGGGTTGGTGGAAAATTGCTGGTAGTAGCCAAAAGTTTTGGTTTGCCCGGTAGGAGCTCTGTTGTTGCAAGGTGGCTACACAGTACAGGCTGCCAGCAGCTCTGTGTCTCATCCTGTCTCAGGGGTCAAGGAATCCTTCACTGAGGATGCCTAGTGGAGCTGCTCCACCCACAGCTGTCTCAGAGCAGCAGAGCTTGGGGTGAATTCAACAAAGCAACACCAGCAGATATTGACCGTGCTGTGTGGTCAACCCAATGACACTGGGAGCTCTTGACCTCTGCTTGTAATGAGCTCAGAAATCTGTGCAATTAATTAGGCACTCAAACTGCAAGTGCATGTGAAATTTTACCCTGTGCAGTTGCCCTGCAGACTTCAGGGGGATGGTTCCATTAGGAAAGACAATAGTGCTGAGTACGCTGGTGTTATCAGGACCTTCAGCCTCATCACAACAAACAGTGTGCTGCAGGCCGGTGGTGGGATGGAATTCCACGTCCTCACTTGTTCCATTTACCGTGAGCAACACAGTGGCCCTCTGCAGTCTGCCTTGCCACCCTGAACAACTCAGGTTTACAGATGAGCAGGGGAGTAGATGACAGGGTGAAAACCCCTTCTCTTGCACGCTGAAATACTGTTTTCATGCTGCCAGGGAGGTGGCCGCTTGGCCAATGACTTTCCCATGCCACAGCTTACCACACGTAAATGATGCTGTTCTAAGTGTTGCTTATGCGTGGAGGGTTTGCAGAAGGGCATGTTCAGAAGAAAGGGATCTGTTTGGCTGGTCAAGCACTACAACTCTGTCTTGTTGTTGCAAGACAAGAGAATCAGACGGGGTGTAAGCACGTGTTGTACTTTAAAGTGGCAAAGAGCAGCCACTTTGTACCAGATTTTCCTGTAATGTCATGGAGTGGCCGTCAAAAGCGTCTGGGAGAACAAGGCAGCTGTGGGAGCTCTTCTCACTGGATGCGAAACAACAGAAGAGCTAGCAAAGCCGGGTCTATGTGCAGTCCTCAGCTTAGCTGCTGCTGGGGAAATATTCTCTATGCTTTGGCATCTGGCCCCCGAGGTTGCTGGCCAAGTGCAGGATGATGAACCACTGGAGTGAGGCTGTTTGCCAGGTGGATAAGCCCCTCCAAACTGAGCTCAGACTTCCTGACGTCTCCCACTTCTGCCTGTGCTTAGCTAAGATCTGTGGCTGGGACCGTGTCAAAGTACCCGTGAGTGGCGAATGGAAAAAGCAGAGTGTGACTGGTACCCAGGGAGCCGCACGCAGCACCTGAGCATCCCCTCAGCCTGACCCCTATGTGGGATTTTGACCCGGTACCTGCAGTACCTGCAATGTTTCCTGCACTCTAACATATTTAGCCCTAAACTAGCTGCTGTCTAGTCTGCAAGGGCATTGAACCACGATATATTCACTGTAATGTTGGGAATTAGAAGTACTTCTCATGGAGTGTTAACACAACATGATGTGAGGACATGTATGTGTACGTGCTTGTACACATATGTATAGTTTGGGGCTTCACAACATGTTTCACCACTACTTGTTGGGCTAATCTTGCAGAACAAGGAGGAAAGGGAAAATAAAAGCCATCTCCTTTCCTTGTAAAGAAACTGTTTTGGACTCAGATGCATCATTGCACACTTTATTTTTAAAGCACTGCAATACAGGAAGGAGGTACTTCAAGCTATAGTGAGTTGCTGGAGAGGGGGCAGAGGAGGGCAGCTGGGCTGGTTATGAGTCTGGAGAACAGGTATGATGAGCAAACTGGATGTACATAAATCCATGGGTCCAGATGGGATGCACCTGCAAGTGCTAAGGGAGACAGCAGAAGTCATTGCTAAGCCACTCTCCATCATCTTTGCTAAGTCATGAGGATCAGGAGAAGTGCCTGGGGACTGCAGGATAGCAAATGTTACTTCAGTCTTCAAAAAGGGAAAGAAGGAAGACCCGGGTAACTATAGAACGGTCAGCCTCACCTCCATCCCAGGAAAGGTGATGGAACAATTTGTTCTAGAGGCTATCTCCAGGCACATCAAGGACAGGAGGGTCATTAGGGACAGTCAGCATGGCTTCACCAAGGGGAAGTCATGCTTGACCAACATGACAGCCTTTTATGAGGGCATAACCAGGTGGATAGATGATGGCAGAGTGGTGGATGTGGTCTGTCTTGACTTTAGTAAAGCATTTGACACAGTCTCACATAACATCCTGGCAGCCAAATTGAGGCAGTGTGGTCTGGATCATCGGGTAGTGAGGTGGGTTGTGAACCACCTGCAAGATAGAAGCCAGAGAGTGGTGGTCAATGGGACAGAGTCTAGTTGCAGGCCTGTATCTAGTGGAGTCCCCCAAGGGCTGGTGCTGGGACCAGTACTACTCAATCTATTCATTGATGACTTGGATGAGGGATTGACATGCACTGTCAGCAAGTCTGCAGATGACACAGAGCTGGGAGGAGTGGCCAACACCCCTGCAGACTGTGCTGCCATTCAGCGAGACCTGGACAGGCTGGAGAGCCGGGCAGGGAGAAATCTATAACAAGTGCAAGTGTAGAGTCTTGCATGTGGGCAAGAACAACCCCAGGTACCAGTACAAACTGGGGACTGAGCTGTTGGAGAGCAGTGTAGGAGAAAGGGACCTGGGGGTCCTGGTGGACAGCAGGGTGACCATGAGCCAGCAGTGTGCTCTTGTGGCCAAGAGAACCAACAGCATCCTGGGGTGGATCAGAAAGGAGGTGGTTAGCAGATTGGAGAGGTTCTCCTCCCCCTCTACTCTGCCCTGGTGAGAGCACATCTGGAGTACTGTGTCTAGTTCTTGGTCCTTCAGTTCAGGAAGGGGACAGACCTGCCAGAGGGAGTCCAGTGTAAAGCTACAAAGATGATGGAGTGAAACACCTCTCCTTATGAAGAAGGTCTGAGGGAGCTGGGTCTCTTTAGCTTGGAGAAGGGGAGACTGAGGGGTGACCTCATTAATGTCGATAAATTTGTGAAGGGTGGGTATCAGGAGGATGGAGCCAGGCTCTTCTCAGTGTCATCTAATGATAGGACAAGAGGCAGTAGACATAAGCTGGAACAGAATATTCCACATCAGTATGAGAAGGAACTTCTTCACGGTGAGGGTGACAGAGCACTGTAACGGGCTGCCCAGGGGGATTGTGGAGTCTCCTTCTCTGGGGATATTTAAAACCTGCCTGCAGATGTTCCTGTGCAACTTGGTCTAGGTGATCCTGGTAGTGAGGCAGGGGTACTGCACCCAACTTTGTCCTGTAACTGGTGTCAGGAGAGCAATAAGCATGGCAAAGCGAGTGATTCTGTTTATTCAGCAGAATAAACAGAAACATTCTTGTTCCTGGAAAGAGCCTTCAAGTGTGAAGGCAGGCCAAGAAAGGGAGGCCCTCCAGTTTCTGGGACAGTCAATCCTATCTGTAAGCCCATGTTTGTATCTGTGGAGGAGGATGTAGTCACTGAAACCAAAAAAAACAAAGGACTTTCTTATTCTGAACCACCTTCCCTGGCCCAGAGGACGAAGGTTGTACGGCCAGCCTGGAGGACGATACCCCAGGCTGGAAATTGCCATGGACTTCTCTCAGGAGGGAGGGGATGCTGGAGCGGGGGTGGCTGCTGCAGAGTCAGAGCTGTGTGTTCCTGCCTGCCACACGTCGTAGTGTGGGCTTTGTGGTGTGAAGCGGTCTGTGGTGTGAGCTCTTGCCTTGGGATGCTGAACAGCCTTCACGCCGTCACGGGGAGCTAATCCGAGTGACGTCATCCTGTGCTGTGACTGAATCTGACCCCGGTGCATTTTGTGTCCAAGCAGGAAAAACCTAGGGATGATTAAGTACCCAAGAGATCTTATGAGTTATGTTCAGAACCGAATGCACTGCTTCTACGCAGTGACTTACATGTCTCCCCTTGCAGGCACGGGGCTCATTCTCCGGGTGTTGTGTCATGGAAAAGGAGCTGTAACTGTGCTCAGAAGCAAATGTTTGTGATTATACACACGAGTTACTTAATTCTGTCAGGTTTTATGTCGAAAAATTACACAAGTGGGAGCTCTCTGGTTGGGGGTGGTAACAAGATGATGTTTCCCATTATATTACATACAAAACATATGTGTGTACATGGCTAGCTATGTGGACGTACATGGCTAGCACCATCAGACAGCAGCTCTTTCTGAATGCCAAGAGCTGGAGGAAGGCTAGCAAACAGGAGATGCTTGGGGCATAGGCTTTGTAAGGCTGTAAAGCTGTGCTGGCAGTGCAATCAGTGCAAAAATACTCTTAAGAAACAGGTTGCCTTAACCACGGCCGTGGCTCCCTAGCTTCTCTGTGGCAGGTGTGATTTCATGGGTTATCCACACGTCACTCTGAAACCCAGCAGAGCTGGCAGGACTGCTGACAAAACTGATCCCATCTGCCTGGGAAAGCCTGTTCCAGGAGCACCCGGTGCTGCTGACACCGGTGTCCAGAAGAAGTAGAAGTAAGAAAATAATGATCTGCAAGCGTGAGCACGTGCTGCACGCTGTGGGAGGGCTGGAAGGGAGACAGGACGTGGTCCTTACTCAGGTTAGCAGAGCTGGGCTATTGGGACCCAGATCTCCTGACTCTGAGAAACCAGAAATCTCACAGGGAAGACATCCTATCACCTTGAGTTTTCCTCTAGAGAAGCCCCGGAGGAGGTTCAGAGCTTTGGCAGAAGAGGTAGATAGACACGATGCAGTCAGGCACGTTGGGAACAGAATGCTGCGCTTGGCCCTGGAGATGGGGAAGGGATCAGAAAGCAGATCGACAGTTCCTCCAGCCAGACTTCACTCTCCCTGTTTGTGCACTGCTCAGCAAGCGTTCGCTGCTCTGGAAACCGCTGCTGGTGAAACACGCGGTCACAAGTGCAGGTCGGCTGTTCACACACAACCCACTCCAGGGAAGCTCTTCATTTTCCAAAATGTTGTGAACTCCATGAGCTGCAGGAGGATCCTAAATGAATTATTGACCCAACAGGACTTACAGTCTGTCTTCCAGGTTTGCAAACCCAGCCAGTTCAATCCAGTATGTCCATCTGGGCTAACTGCTCAGAAACACATTAAGCCCTGGGACTAAAGTCATTTGAAGTCTTTTTTCAGCCATATTTTTGTTAAAATCCTGTGTCAGTTTTGGTTGTGAAGATTTGTCCACATGAAATTTAAGTGGGCCCTGGGACAGGAGTAACAGATGTGAACTCTGACTGCACCTGGCTGCAGGCTGAAGTAGATGTGGAGTAGCAGTGCTGGTCCTTTCCACAGAGCCAACCAGCATAAACTAATCCAGAATGAGACAGTCTCATAGCTTTACTGTTTTTTCTTCAGATGAGGGCCAGATTTACAAGTCAGGTGGCACTACAGATTAGGTTGGCGCTACCATTTCATTTTAAAAGGGATGCTGTGACTAGATGATCTTCCGAGGTCCGTTCCAGTCCCTAATGATTTTAGGAGGCGATGATTTTGTAAGCACCTTTTAATCCTGCCCATGCCTCTCTGCAGAAATACCTGAACCCAAGATTAATCTTACGTTCCATATACCTAAGTGCAATTGTTTTATCTTAACAGATAGGAATCTTTCTGCAAGGAATCTGAAGGGAGTGAAGAACTACTGAGTAAGGAAGCAGATTTGCTCTTCTTAGCAGCAAGAAATAGTTCGAAAATTCATTACATTTAATTGCAATTTTTTTTACAAAAACCTCATCTTTCCTTCAGAGAAACGAGACCAATAACAAGACATATCAGAGTATTTTCATACTTTCAATGGACAAAACACTTTCTAGCACATCTGTGCTTGGTTCCTGATGTTTTGTATTGAAAAGGGAATTGGTGTTAGACTCATGTCTTGATCGATCAAACAAGATCAACTGGAAGAGTTCTTTGGCAGACATCCGTCCACACAGCAACTCGGCCAACGTACAGTGAAAATGCAGCGCAGATGTATGAACTGCGCAGGCTGGAACCGCGCTGGTCTGAACCCCCTGTACCTGTGGGGGAGAAAGTCTAGACATCCTAGATGAACTTTATCTAAAACCTAGTTCACATCTGCACAGCACACACACAGAGCTTTGCAACCAGTTGTAATGACTGTGTCAGGGGGATTGGACTGGATGATCTTTCAAGGTCCCTTCCCATCCCTAATGATTCTATGATTCTATGACTGGGGGTTCCAACAACCAAAGGATTTTAGACAATCAACCTCCTGGCAAAGCTGAAGTTCAGAATTTTAGCCATAATGACCCCTTTTTAAGCACCCCACCAGTCAAGCCAACCAGACCATCAAAGCCAGTCTGTCCCTTATCATGGGAAGCAATCTGCAATCTGGTGTGAATTAGGACAGTTGAATTTTCACAGCTGTAAATGGATTTAATCAAACAAGAATACAAACTCTTAATTGTTGGCACACAAGACCACATCAAAATGATTTGATTTATTAGCAACCCTCCAGGTCCTGAAAGGAGCTGTCAGAAGGCTGGGGAAGAGCGTTCACCAGGGCAGAGAGCAATGTAATGTGGGGTTGTGGTCTGAAGCTGGAAAGGGGCAGATTTTGTTTTAAACATCAGGAAAAAATTCTTGAATCTGAGGCTGGGGGATCCCTGGAACAGGCTGCCCAGAGAAGGGGGGGAGGCCCCATCCCTGGAGCCTTTCAAGATCAGGCTGGATGGGGCTCTGGGCAATCTGGTTGGGCAGGTGATGGCCTTCCTTGTTGTTGGGGGGGTCGGACTAAATGACCTTTGGAGGTCCCTTCCAACCCAGCGATCCACCACCTAAACCTACCCTTTCCTGCTTTAAAGCCATGACCCCTCATCCTGTCTTTGTATTTTAAGGGATCCAAAGGCATTGCCAAGGAAAACAGCTGTTCAGGCAGCAGACAGAGTGCTGTTCAGAGCAGGAACTTGCGAATGTGCTCAGATCTTCCACAGGTCTGTTTGTGCTCTGCGTCTGCCCAGCAAGAGTCTTACCTGGACAGGCAGAAGCTGGCTCGCTCTGGGGCATTGGCAAAGAACCACACAGGACCAGGGCTGAGCAGCTTGGGCAGCTGCCAGTGGGCAAGCGCAGCAGATGGGAGCTGTGCCAGCACTCGTACTACAAGGCAGCTATTTAGGAACATTAGAAGAACTTCTGCAGGTACCATCTGTCTGCTTCCTTCTGGGTCAAGCCAGTCTGACCTACACTCAGACCTTCCTTCCTGCTCTTAGCTCTGGCCACCAGTCTGAAGGTAGCCCTCCTCTCAAAGCTCCTCTGGTGGGTTCCTTCTTTTCCAGGCAGCAGGTTCCAGCTGTGCTTCATGTGCCCTTCCTAGCTGAGTCCCTTTGAGCTTCCACTTGCTGGCTCTCCTGCTCAGACTCTCCTGCTCGGCTGCTGCGTCTCCTAAACCTGGGCTTTTCAGCAGCTTTCTGGAGATGGTTCCAAATTCGGTTCAGACCAGAGGATAGCATTGCTGCTACTTCTGCCAAAGGTTTTAGCCCCTGTGCTTTAGGCAGCCTGTGCTGGAACACCCCTGTGAGCTCGCTCCTCACGCCTGTCAGCAACAGTCGCCCCGGTGCCGGCAGCTGTCACAGCGCTAACTGATCCTGACGCGCTGGATGTGCTTTGGATCAAGCTGATGTAGACCATGCCCAGCTCTGGGCTGCACTGCGACCACAAAATCTCTCTCAGGTACAGACTCAGCTTTCAAAAAACCCACATTACCTGAAAAAATACCTTATTTCACCTTAAACCATGGTGGGGCAGGTGCTCGCCTGGCTCTTTTTGACCAGATTCCAGCTAACCTGGCCTCCACAGACACAAACAGGAGACTGTTTGCATGTCTAGACTACAGCTGCCTTTTTAGTTGGAAGTTCTAGTGGCTGCCGTGATGGAGGTACCATATTTGGACCCAAGATCTGGAAGAAAACTGTCCTAGTGCCTGTGGTGGATGGCAAATGCATCCAAGAGGAGAAGTGCAGCAAGGGGAAGGGGTGTGTGTGTACGTACAGGGGTGGCATGGTCTTTCAAATGGCAGCAGAGAAACAGGATTCCTCCAGCATTTTTCTGTATTAAAATAAAACACAAGAAAACCCTTGAATTTTCCTGAAAAGAACTTACTTTTGTCTAACTACACTGATCACACAAGTGGAAGCCGTGGGCTGTTACTGCCCTCAGTTAAAGCAGGCATCGTCTCCGTACGGTAACAGCGCTCCAGCTGCACGCTGAGGCTCCCTGTGATTCCGTGCAAAGACAGCCAAGCAGAACACACCCTTTGGGACAGCTTAGATCTCTTTTATCCTGCACATGTGGTTTTGGGCTTTTTTAAGGCTACAATTTGGGAAGAACTGATTTACTGAAAGGGTGCTTGGGCATGGGAACAGGCTGCCCAGGGCACTGGTGGGGTCCCCATCTCTGGAGGTATTTAAAGGACCTGTAGACACAGTGCTGAGGGACGTGGGTTAGGGGTGACCTGACAGTGCTGGGTGAATGGTTGGATTTGATGACCTTAAAGGTCTCTTCCAACCAAAGAGATCTTGCGAAGATTAAGCCCAGGTTTTCAAGTCGAGCAGCTAGAAAACAAGAAGCGCACAATCGACAGACAGCTTCCCAGTTGGTTTTCTGGTCAGCTGGAACTTGCTGGCTCCTCCTTGCAGGCTCCTCCTCTCCCCCTACAGGTGTCAGTCCATGTGGCCCTGTTTCCCAGGCACTACTAGGGTGTTCAGCTGTACTAACAGTGCTACCCATGCCCTGTGTTTCTGTGGTTTCTCTGTGTGCCCTGGTGGCCGATGTTCCTCTGATGAGTGCCCACCATGAGCCATCCAGAGCCATGTGTTGTGCTGGTTCGGTTCCTGGCTGTTCCCTCCCCTTGCCAACACACGGTGAACGAGCTCATCTAGAACCTGGTTCACACTCCATCAGCCCTTCAGCCTGCGGAACCAGCCCCGTTCTGCGGAGGCCTGTAACTGTTCTTATGAGTTACTCAGCCTTCGTTTCTGACTTGTTTCAGTCCTTGGCCGGGAGTGTTGTGCTGGGAGGCTGTTCAAAAATGTCTTGTCTGCGATGGCCCACTTCCACCCAGGTCATGTCTGTTTGCCATGCGTGTGTGTGTGTATATAGCCTAAATGGGTCTCATATGTTCCTCATGTTCAGCTCAAACTGTATTTATGGAGAGCAGCTATTTTGCTTCTCAGGCTTGATTGCAGAAGGCTTCCTACAGCCGGTGTCTTCCAGTCTCAGTCACAAGACAGATTTTCGGTTATTTACTCTTCCTTTTTTCTGTTTGAAATAATCCTTGACAGGAAATTTCTGTTAACTCACTTCAAGGTACCGTCCAACTAATGCTTCAATAATGTTTATTTCAATCCAAAATAGCTTTTGTTGAAGTACTCTGAGCTCCACTCAGATTCTTCCACAGTTGCATTGGATTGGTTTAGTTATCCTGTGATCAACTAACATCCAGAGCTTTTCCTACTCTTTGACAGTTAATTTGCTGAGTTCCAGGCTTAGGGCAGACATTCTTGCTGTTGTTTCCATTATATGTGCAGAAATGGAGAGAAGGAGACTGAGGGGAGACCTTTGCAGCCTCCTGAAAGGTTGTAGAGAGGTGGGGGTCAGTCTCGTCTCCCTGTTCACTAGTGATAGAACAAGAGGAAACTGACCCAAGTTGTGTCAGGGGAGGTTTAGGTCGGCCATCAGGAGAAATTTCTTCCCTGCCAGAGTGGTCGGGGTTGGAACAGGCTGCCCAGGGAGGAAGTGGAGTCACCATCCCGGAAGAGTTCAAAGACGTGTAGATGTGGCCCTGGGGAGCAGAGTTTCATGGGCAGAGGGGGGTTGAGTTGGCAGTTGGACTGGCTGTTCTTGGAGGTCTCTTCCAACCGTAACTCTATGATTCTGCATGGTTTTGACAGTGTCACCCTATGTCTGCTTCCCTGTTCAAGGTACAAACTACTCATCATCTCTGTTTTCTGGCCAGTTGCTATCAGACAGCAGGCTGCAGGAGCTGGCGCGTACGTCCTGAGATGTACATACAGGCTGCCGCTGCCTGATTTCTGCGCATTGCTTCGTTGCTGTAACGCATCTGGGCTAGCGCCAAAACACTCACTTGTAAGACCCCAAGACCTTCATGTTACTGCTTCTCTAACACATTTTTAGTGCTCCAGCTGGCTGTTAGAACAGTCACAATCAAAGACTGAAGTAAGGTGTAGGAATATTATTGTAGAGAGGTGGAATACTTGTGAGTGTGCGCGGGCTGCTAGTCACCGCCAGCTCACGTGGCGTAGAGCTAAGGTGTGGAAAGGGTGGCACATCTTGGCGACTGCAGCAGCCAGGGGCTGGACCCAGGGTTCTGAGCTTCCCTTCTGGGGAAGTCAGGATTCAAGCTTCTTTTCCTCAAAGTCTGAGTTAAATCAACCCTAATCCAATCCTTCTTCTAGCTGAGCATCTCTTCCAGCTGCTCTCTGGAGCAGTAATTCTGGTTCTGTTTTGTTGCTGAAGAGTAGTGTTTGTTTGTCATTCCTGCATCAGCTGGGGACTCAGTGCTGTGGCACTGGGGAGCCACAAACCCCTGCCGTAGTGCCGGCGAGCACGTGCGGACGCTGAGACACTCCGTGAAGCATTTCAGGTCCAGAGAGTTTTATCTGACCCTGTTGCTGTGTTCACATTTATGTTGGAGTTCCCGTCTGAGCTACTCAACGGCTGCTAACGAGCGAACAAATGAGTAACGAACTGCTACTCTGTATGTGAATTCCAGTTACATCCAGAAAGACCAACAATGTCCATGAACCAAGACAGTGCTAGAGGCGCTGTCTGGCACAGAAACTGGGCTCCCTGAGATGAGATTCCTGTAGTGTCTGATCATGGTGTATTTCGTCCCACATGTTCTCCCCAAACCTTATAATCTGCATTTTTGTGTTAGGGCATGAGTTCCAAGAGTGTGAGATGGGCTGGGTTCCTACAGCTCCTTGTCCTGTAGGATGCAGAGAGGTGCCCATGAGCTCGCAGAGTACACACAGGACATCAAATCCAGTGGCTTGTACATGAGAACAGAGAATGGCAGAGCCAGAAAAGCCTTGAGTTAGGGACAGGTGAGACATTGCCAGCTCATGCTGTCTCCAGCACTTGCCCAGAGATGACTGAACAGCCTGTGACACTTTTCTACCTGCAAAGTCAAGGGAGGGAGATGCTGATGTGTAACCTGCTGGATCAGATCTGCACCAAATCTCATATCTACATCAAAAAGTCATCTTCAAGATAATGTTTTTCTTCATCAAGCAAAAGGTTGAGCCACAGCTTGTTAGAAATACAGCGAATGCAATTCAGCTGTGATCAAACTTCATTTGCTTCAGAAGCTGCTGCTTACACTGGTTCATCACTCCAATCTGATAAGGGAATCAGGACCTTCTGGTGGAAGTGACCAAGAGCAGAAAAAGGTTATGAACTTTATAGTCAGCCCTGGTGAGGCTGCACCTCAAGCACCAGGGGCAGTTTGAGAACTGCAGTACAGGAAGCACTCGGGGAGCAGAGAAGGGCAACTGGGCTGGTTAGGGGTCTGGAGAACAGGTCCAGCGGGGAGAGGCTGAGGGAGCAGAGGTGAGGCTGTTCAGCCTGGAGAAGAGGAGGTGAGGGGAGACTTCACTGCTTTTCACAACTACCTGAAGGGAGGTTGGAGTGAGGCTCCTCTCCCTAAAGACTAATGATAGGACAAGGGAAAATGGGGTCACATTGTACCAGGGGAGGTTCCAACTGGATCTTAGGAAAAGCTTCCCAGGAAGAGGCCTTGGAACAGGCTGCCCAGGGAGGGGGTGGAGGCACTGTCCCTGCAGGGTTTCAACAAACGAGCAGACAGTGTTTCAGAAGATGGTTTAGTGGTTGGGCTGTAAGGCAGATGATCTTGAAGGTCTTTTCATAGACTCATAGAATCATTAGGGACCTCAAAAGACCATCTAGTCCAATCGCCACAGCAGGATCACCTAGACCAAGTCGCACAGGAACATTTTCCAACCTCAGTGGTTCTGTTCTATGCTTCATCTCATCTCAGATGTGCTGGCACGAGCATGGGCAGCTCCGATACGGTGATTTTTAATGCACTTTTTTGTTTGAAAATTAAATTTCAAAGGAATTTCTTACTTTGCAAAAAAAATTTACACATGTAATAAAAACAAAAGTAAAAGTAAGTAATAGCAGCACAGGTGTTTTTTCTTCCTAATATAAAGATGTTTGAGCCTGAGAAGAGTGGGTGAAGAGTAAAGTAAATAATAGCAACACAGATGCTTTTCTTCCTGTTGTAATATAGAGATGTTTGAGCCCAAGAGGAGTGGGTGAAGGGACATAGAGACAGGTCATTGGATTAGAAGGGACAGAGAGACAGGTCATTGGATTAGAAGGGACATAGAGACAGGTCATTGGATTAGCTAAGCAGGGTCTGGCCTGGTTTGTGCTTGGATGGGAGGCAGCCTGGGCACACCAGGTGCTGTGGGCTTGTCCTGCTCCACTTAGATGATCTCTTGAGGTCCCTTCCAACCTTCAGAGCACTTTTCTGCAGCAAAACTCTCAGGTAAGCAGCTTCCTGCAGGCTGGGCCGGGTCTGTAAAGGAGAGAGATCATTTACAGACTCCTGAACTTCTGCTCCATCCAGTAGCCACCGACGCTAAACACAAATATTAACAAAATACTAGTAACTTTTGTGTTTGTTTTGCAAGTCCACTCGACACTGCTGCTCTAACTTTTTACAGAGCTGCTCCACACGTCAGACTTTCCAAAGGAAAGAGCTGGGCTAGGTCAGCAAGTTTGTTAGGCAGAGGTTCTGTGACTATATATGGGTTTGAAAAGAACCTTCAGCAGCAGAAGGCTCAAACATCAATATGTCACAGCGCTGAGTTCATGAGACCTAACTCGGTTTCCTTCTATGAATTAATGCAACCAGATGTTTGGGGCAGAGCTGTTCTTGAGAGGGAGCTGAAATTGAGCCAGGTGGCTCGGCAGCTCCGGCCCTGGGTATGTGGGACCTACCCTCCCGTCACAGCATTCCCAGCCCCACTCAGGAGCAGACGTTGTTTTGCCGACCAGCTCCGCTGCGCCCTGGAAATATGTTTTAAAGAGAGCGGCTCCGGGGGAGACCGGGCTCTCTCTCTAAATGCTGCGGCTGTTTAGACGTGTAATTGATGTACTCTTGCCCTTATGGAAACTTGGCCCTTCTGCTTGGGATGGTTTTGGCTAAGGGCATGTTCTTGGGGCTTTATTTTAGGGGAGGAATGGCTCGTTATTTATTGCGGAGCACAACGGCAAGCACTATTAATGTGGTGGTGCTGACAGTGAGAGCCTTTTCCCAGTTTACTGCTCTCTCCTCTCTTCCCCTGGAAGCGCTCCTGCTCTTTCCACAGACAGAGCAAACGGAGCAAGTGTTTCCTGCAAAACAGGGCCGCGGGCCCAGGGTGATCGTGGTGACAAAACACATCTTCTGTCGCAGCTCCTCCTGGGCCAACGAACAAAGCTGCCTCAGAGGTGAGAGGTTTCTGTGCAGAGGTGTTTGCCTGCAGCCAGTGTCACGCCGGCCTGTACAAAGATGATGGGTGCTCAGGCAAGAACTGACAAATTGGGAAGCCTTTGCACTCCCCAGCCATTCCATGTAAATTGGGAAGCCTTTGCACTCCCAAGCCATTCCATGTAAATTGGGGAGCCTTTGCACTCCCCATCCACTCCATGTAAATTGGGGAGCCTTTGCACTCCCCATCCACTCCATGTAAATTGGGAAGCCTTTGCACTCCCCATCCACTCCATGTAAATTGGGAAGCCTTTGCACTCCCCAGCCACTCCATGTAAATTGGGGAGCCTTTGCACTCCCCATCCACTCCATGTAAATTGGGAAGCCTTTGCACTCCCCATCCACTCCATGTAAATTGGGAAGCCTTTGCACTGCCCAGCCATTCCATGTAAATTGGGAAGCCTTTGCACTCCCCAGCCATTCCATGTAAATTGGGAAGCCTTTACACTCCCCAGACACTCCATAAAATGCTGGGTTTTTGCTCCAAGGCTGCAAAGCCACGCCTGTGAGTGCTGGCTGCAGTGGGGCTGTCCTGCCCTGCCGAGAGAGTGAGAGCTCAGCAGGAGCAGGGGATGCTCTTTGGGGGCCTGAACAAGATCACGGAGCCTGTACACACAAAAATGGCTGCGATCTGCCAAGCTTAAGAAGAAATAACAACAACAAGAGCATCTGGGGCTGTGTGTCTTTGAAGGCTCTTTTGGCCAAAGGTCTGATGTTGGGCAGACGTGCGCTCCCCCAGCCCGTGGAACAATGCATACCAAATTTCAGGGCAAGGGAAGTTCAAGCCCCTGGAATAGCTGACCTTTAGATCAAAACTGCTTTGCAATCCCTGACTGGTCAAAACTGCCCCAACTGAGTCAAAGACAAACGCTGGGAAACCAAACACGAACGTTTCTCAGTGCTGTGAACAGAACGACACGCTCTCAGCCTGGTATTTTTCATTCTGTTTCTGAGGGGAGGGGAAGGGGTTGGATGTTTATTGAAGCTCTGTCCTTCCTAGCTGATGCTTTAAATAGAGGGTTATGTCATCTAGAAGTGTTTTCCCCTGGTATGAAGAACATGGCAGAGTGTCTTCTTTTATTCCTTTGCTTTACCCCTGCTTCCCATCCCAGCAGCACTGAAACTTTGCTGTGAGCTACCTAGCGCTGGGCAAGCAGAGCTGTGGAGTGCAGGGAAGGCAGGGGACCCGGCTGTTAAGGAAAGTGCTGTGGTGGCAGTGAGCTTGTGACTCTGCAGTGAATTGCAGCCAGAACCCCACGACTTTATTTCCTGGTCACGTGAGCCTGAAGCCACAGCACAGTAATTCAACACATGGGCTGGAGGCAAGGCATGCTTGAGGAAATGCAGTGTGTTTAGACTGAGCTGTTAAACAAGTCCACATTTCCTAAGAGAGAAAGAAAATACCTGGAAGAAAAAAACCCAACAAGCAGAAAGCCTTTCATCCGTTGGAGAAACAAACAGGTTTAGTTGTTGAGGCTTGATAAAGAAAATAAACATTTTTCAAGTCTCAAGAGGTTATCGTTCAGTTTCCATCTTCTTCTGGACAGAGACTGACTTTTGTTGTCATTCATCCGGAACCGACTGCTGCAGGCTCATGGGTGTAGGTTAAATCAGAAACACAGTAAGAAGTGGAACCAACAGCCCAGGGGACACCAGGCTGTTCCCTTCCATCTCCCAGTCCCAGCCCTTCAGTGTACACAGAGCTTGAACTGGTCTGGACTTCATGCTACCTTTTGGACTGGGTAATGGTAGAGTCATGACTGTGACAACACAAAACCCATGGTGAAAGGGGATCGTGCACCCAGGCAGGAGATGGCCACAGTGTTAGAAGCTGAGAGGAAGCAGAAATGGCTAGTTCCTGATAGCAATGGATCCTAGCGTGTTGTATTGTCTGTTTTGCCCGATGCCATTCTTTCCAAATCCATCCCATCCACTGCGGATGAGCCACCTGACTCCAACGCACAGGATTACACCAGCCCAAAGACCTCTTAAACTCTTGTCTTTGTAATGCTCGGTGGTTCTCTTCTCCTTTTCTTTGCATACAAGTGGAAATAACCCTGTTCGGTCTCCTCGGAGGTGCCCCAGGAAGAGCAAGGTGCCCGGCTTTGGAAGTGGCCTCAGCCGGGCTGAAGCAGCAGGATGTTCTTTCAGTTGACAGAGCTGCTAGAGCTGTTGACAACAGTTTTGAGCAGCCCTGTTCCTCACAGGTGTTTTGCTTTAAAGAGCTTGAAAGCCAAAAGGACTAGGATTTTGACTGCAAAGGATTTGGGAGGGGGTTTCAGGTTTTCAGTGGTGCTCTTCTGGCTCAGTGAGTGGTGTGGGGATTCCACTCTCCTCTGCGTCCCTTGGAAAATTTCCGTAAATTGTTTAAAAGCACCAGGCTGATTTCTTCCCTCTGCCTGTTGCCTTCCATGTGTGCTCTCCACGAAGGCCGCCCCGGCCCACTGATAACAGCTGGTGATAAAGGAAGCCCCCACGCAGGCTCAATTCCCCCTGCTCCCTCAGTGACAGTAACTGTCCGGAGCTTTTTCCTAAGGAGCAGCTGGCATTAAATGAAATAAAAAAGAACTGATGGAAGCCACAGTGCCCAGCCCTGCCTTGCTATCGTCTGCACAGGGTACTTCCAGGGAGGATGCTTTCCCCTGGTCCAGGATAGCTTTAGACTCTTATGCCCCATATTGAGACAGAACTTAACTTTACGTTGGGAAAGGCGTCTCCAGCTGTGTTATCGTGGCTGCTGCAGCTGCAGGAGCTGTGGACCAGTGGGACCTGTCTGCACAGCCTCTGCAGACCAGAACTCTGCGATCCGCTGTGCCATGGGTGACGTTAAGCAAATGTCTGGACGTACACCCTGAGGTGAGACAGGGCCACAAACAGCTGCTCTCAGTACTCCCATGGTAGCGCAAGTCTGGAAGCTCTGTCTGTGTGAGTGACCTAGTGCATTTGGACTGCTGGCCTGGGGATTCCCCCTGCAGATGTGGCTGAGTTGGAGGGCAGAAGGGCTCTGCAGCGGAACCTTGACCGCCTGGACAGATGGGCAGAGTCCAACAGGATGGCGTTCAATAAGTCCAAGTGCCGGGTGCTGCACTTTGGCCACAACAATCCCATGCAGAGCTACAGGCTGGGGTCGGAGTGGCTGGAGAGCAGCCAAACAGAAAGGAATCTGGGGGTGCTGATCGATACCCGCCTGAACATGAGCCAGCAGTGTGCCCAGGTGGCCAAGAGGGCCAATGGCATCCTGGCCTGCACCAGGAATGGTGTGGCCAGCAGGAGCAGGGAGGTCATTCTGCCCCTGTAGTCTGCGTTGGTTAGACCACACTTTGAGTACTGTGTCCAGTTCTGGGCCCCTCAATTTAGGAAGGACATTGAGGTGCTTGAACGTGTCCAGAGAAGGGCAACGAGGCTGGTGAGAGGCCTTGAGCACAAGCCCTATGAGGAGAGGCTGAGGGAGCTGGGATTGTTTAGCCTTGAGAAGAGGAGGCTCAGGGGAGACCTTATTGCTGTCTACAACTACCTGAGGGGTGGTTGTGGCCAGGAGGAGGTTGCTCTCTTCTCTCAGGCAGCCAGCACCAGAACAAGAGGACACAGCCACAAGTTGCGCCAGGGGAAATTGAGGCTTGAGGTGAGGAGAAAGTTCTTCACGGAGAGAGTCACTGGCCACTGGAATGGCCTGCCCGGGGAGGTGGTGGAGTCGCCAACTCTGGAGCTGTTCAAGGCAGGATTGGACGTGGCACTTGGTGCCATGGTCTAGCCTTGAGCTCTGTGGTGACAGGTTGGACTTGATGATCTATGAGGTCTCTTCCAACCTTGATAATACTGTGATACTGTGATCTCCAATTTGTCAGCTGATGGCTTACTCCAGGGTTATCGTTCTGATAGCGGTCCTGGGGACTGGGATTCATACCTTCGGCGAGCAATTAGGTAGAAGGTCACGCCTCGCTGAACACTTCATGGCAGCATTTTTTCCCTTTAAACCAAAGTGTTTCCTGACACCCTTTCTGTTCTCAGGGAGCACCAGGCTCACACAATCATCACTCCAAAATTCAATCTATGTTTTGTCTGAGACAGAAATGTGCTGCATTTAACAAACACACCAGCAAACGCTAGACTCCCGCTGCTGTCTGGGAAGACCAATTAATTTAGCTAAGGTGCTGCTGGGCAGGAATAAGTACAGGGAGAGTTTTGAAAACAAACACTTACAACTTGCAGCCTCTGCTCCAAAACTCCTTGCAACAGCATCTGCAGCTGGATATGGGGAAGTTCTCTCTGCTCCTCCGCTTGCTAGGAACATGCACCTAGTGCCCACTGGCCAGGGGCTGCACAGCAGGCATGGCTGGGGCCAGTAGCATCTTCCTAGATGTCCCCCTGGAGAGGTCCCACAGCAACAAGTGGGCTGCTGTGCTGCGGGGTGACTGCTTGCCCCAGGGCAGCCCAGTGACTCCTCTGTGCAGACAGGTGGAGATCTGAGGAGAACTTGGAGCATCACAGGAGATGATGAGTGTAGACACGGGCACTGTCCTTACACCCAGTAAGTCCCTGGTTGTAGCTATGTGACAAACCTGATTTTCATCTTTATACTACAAGGATTAATCACATTTGATTATTCTGACTGGCCAAGATTGTTCACGGAGGTCTCAACTTCTTCAGCAAAGCAGTGAGGGTGTCACCATCTCTGGAGGGGTTCAAAAATGCATAGATAGGTCCCTGGGGAAGCACGTTTCATGGGCAGAGTTGACAGATTGACTTGGTGATCTTGGAAGTCTCTTCCAACCTTAATGATTCAATGATTCTATTAAATAGCAGTCAGCCTCAGAAGCTGATCAACAGTTTGAAATGTTGATCTTTTCAGGGATTTTTGCCATCAAATCCATTTTAAAATGCTTTTTCTTGACATGTCTGTTTGATCTTTGCCAGCTTGTAAGCATCCCCGCCCGTACTTGTCTTCGCCATCTTCATCTTCGTCATGAGAAAATGCTCTCTTCACATTTTTTCTGGCTCATGGTTGCTTCTGTTCTGCTCTGACGTGGTCAGCTTCTAGGATCATGTGTGGTTTAAACAGACAAAGTGTGGTGCTGAAACAGAGGCTCTGTGATTACTTTGTGGGTTACCCTTGAACTGGCTGGTATAGCTTGGAAAGTAAAAAGCCATTGGTGGGAAAATGGGCTGAGCTGTGTTGAAGGGCTGTGTGGGTCTGGTGTTTTAGATCATGAAAAATCAGAATGCTCATAGGTTTCTCCAGAAATGCTGTCACCAGGTTCTCACCATGTCCTAGTGTTTCTCTCACCATGCCATAGTGCTCATAGAATCATAGAATCATCATGGCTGGAAAGGACCTCCAGGGTCATCGAGTCCAACCTTTTCTCCTAGTGCCTAACCGCTAGACCATATCCCCAAGTGCCACGTCCACTTGTTCCTTAAACACCTCCAGGGATGGTGACATCACCACCTCCCTGGTTAATCCATTCCAGCTTCTAATCACCCTCTCAGTAAAGAATTTCCTTCTCCTGCCCCTCTCCCCATGCCCTAGTGCTGCTCTCACAAGGGCACGATGCCCAAGTTGTGGTTTTCATCAGCAGAGCCCCATTTGGCTGCAGGGCAGGCTCCTCTCCCCATGCCCTAGTGCTCCTCTCCCCATGCCCTAGTGCTCCTCTCACAAGGGCACAATGCCCAAGTTGTGGTTTTCATCAGCAGAGCCCCATTTGGCTGCAGGGCAGGGCAAACCTCCGGTCTCACCTTGCCTCTCCAGCTTTTCTCGGCCACCTTCTTTTTCTTTTTTTGAGATCCAGCCATCTTTAGCTGGTGTTCCTGACCACAGCTGATTTCCAGGTGGTGGGTACAGAAGAACCCTTCTTTTGGGCTTGTTACAGGGTCACAGAAATGTGTGCTGGCTGCTCCCGAAATATCTGCCTGCTTTCAGACCCTCCCTGAGCCCCGGCATGGACCAGCTCTCTACAGAGGATCACCTCCAAAGTTGTGGACTTGGGAGCGGAACTTCCTTTCAGCTTCTGGTCCAAGAGAGGATGTAAGGTAGGAGTAGATCCCACAACTGCTGATGTTGACAGTAGTACCCAGAAGTGTGGATTTGGGGAAGCCACTGAGGACTGCTTAAAGTTTTGTTTTTCTAGGGAGATTATTTTAACATCTTAGAGTCCTGTTTCCTTCAGAACTGGTAGCCTTCAGCACTTGAGCTTGTTCTGTTTGTTAGCTCTTTGCAGTGGCTTCAACAAGTGGGGGGTGGTTTTCTTCATATAGTCTTACTTCAGCTATGAACTCTTGGTCATTCCTAGATTCATAGAACACCAAATCAGAAGGGATCTCAAAGGTCACCTAGTCCAAACTATCCAGCTAAAACTGTAGTTTAAATTAGATGTCCTGGCAGCCTGCCCAGCTGGGTCTTAAAACTCTTCAATGTGGGTTAACTGACCTCTTCCCTTGGGAGATGATTCTGGTGTTTCATTGTTCTAATGGTGAAGAATTTTCTTCTGGACTCCTATCAGAATCTCCCCAACTGGAGAGTCTCTCTCTTCTGCTGATAGATAGATGTGGGGAACATGGCAGAGAATACTCTGTGCCATTCCAGAAAAGATTGGACACAGTTTTATTTGCCAACGCATCACACTTCCACCACTCTTACTGCTGTGACATCTGGACCAAAACAAGATGTTTTGTACCCAGTCAAGGAAACTTGGTAGAGTTAGGGTGTCTGAAGGGCATCGGACTCACGTGATGTGACTGCACATCTGATCAGAGTCTCAGAATCACCAAGGTTAGAAAAGACCTTCGAGACCATCAGGTCCCAAGTCTGCTCCAGAACCCCAACTATTGAATGAAGAGATGAAAAGGGCATTTTTAACAGGAGAGCCACTGTCCAGAAGGGCCTGAGTGCCCAGTCCTCAAATCAGAACTGACTGACATGTTATCATTCTGCTTGTGAGGCACTGCAGTGTTTGATTCACTGAGCTGCTCCTGGCCAGACCTTACAGCTGATTGTTTGAGAGCGTTCGACAAGCAGAGCCGCTTGTAAATGCCAACGCGTTGGTACCCTCAGCAGAAGTGAAGCTGAGGAACATCTGTGCCAGGAAGAGCCTTTGCCCCGATGATTTTTCTCACGCAACAGTTTTGTCCAAAGGCTATTGGTCACACACCAATAATTAGAACCAAACAGCTGGTAGTCAAAGAGAACGATGAGAAAGCGTCGTGTCGGCCATCATTTGATTAACAACAGCAAGTGCTCTTTTGGGCAAGTCCTGTGGAATGGACACAACGAGCAATCTAGGACTTACTACTCCTGCCTGGAAGTGCTTAACGTCCTGCAAAGTTCTGGTTCCAGGGACAACTAGTAGTTCCCGCATTGTTCATTGTGCTGACTCTCAGATGACTCTCAGCCCCCCACCTCCCTCGCCCCCTCCAAAAAAGAGGAAAGGCTACTGTCTGCAAGTCATTTGCAGGTGAGAGCCGTCCTCCTCTCCACTGATGCTGAAGCAGCTTTGAACTTCCTTCTGTCTCTGCACCAGGAGCAGTACAGAAACCCTTCTCAGAGCAGTGCTCACATGCTTGCCAGTGAATTAAGGTTAAGCTGGCCCTTTTCAGAGAAAAAAATGGAACAAGACAAACAAAATACTGTGCAAGCCACTTGATTTAACTTATTGCCACAGAAGTAGCCATCCCAGCTGTGATTTATAACCTGCGAGTCCTCCCCGAAGCTGTAGGAAAGCGCTCCCTGCGACACTGCTGACAACCCTGTGCACACGTGTTCAGGAATGGGAGAAACCACCACAAACCCCGCTGGGACCGGCGGCTCACGGTTAGATGTGAGCCCAGCCAGTCTACTTCGGAAGACGGGTATCTGAGCAAGCTTTGGTTGTGCACCTGTCCTGGCAGCTCCCTGTTGGTCCAAACTATGCAGCTGACAAGGAACCAAAAGATTAATGACCTAACAACCATGACTTTTCAGAGAGGAATGTTAGAGAGCTTGGCACAAGGCTTGGTGGGTTGGATCGGTTCACATGCATAATGGCAGGGGACTTTCTTAAACAGGCAATAGGAGAAAATAAGTAAAATCATGGAATCATTTAGGTTGGAAAACACCTACAAGCTCATCAAGTCCAACCATTAACCAAGCTGTCCTAAGCACAACCCTGTCCCTGAGCTCCAGATCTCCACAGCTCTGAAACACATCCAGGGATGGTGATTCAACCCCATCCCTAGGCAGCCTTTTCCAAGGCCTGATGGCCCTTTCCAGGAAGACCTTTTTCCTCAGGACCAACTTAACCTTCCCCTGGTGCAACCTGAGGCCATTTCCACTTGCCTGTCACTTGCTCCTTGTGAGAAGAGACCAGCCCACACTTCTCTGCACCCTCCTTTCTGGTAGCGGTAGACAGAAAGAAGCCTCCTCCTCTTCAGACTAACCAGCCCGAGCTCCCTCAGCCTGTCCTCACAAGGTTTGTTCTCCAGACCCTTCACCAATCTCATTGGCTTTCTTTGGATCCACCCCAGCACCTTCTTGCTTTGAGGTGCCAAATACTGAGCCCAGTACTGGAGATGAGGCCTCTCCAGTGCTGAGCACAGAGGGACAATCCCTTCCCTACTCCTGCTCGCCACAGTCTTTCTGATACTAGCCAGGATGCCACTCGCCTTCCTGGCCACATGAACACACTGCTGGCCCATATTCAACAGATGATCAACCAATACTGCCAGGTCTCTTTCTGTCAAGGGGCTTTCCAGCAGCAGGTTGTAGTGAGTTGCTCTGACCCAAGTGCAGGACGTGAGACTTGACCTTGTTGAAGATCCTACAACTGGCCTCAACCCATCGATGCAGCCTGTCCAGACCTCTCTGTAGGGCTTCTCTGCCCTCAAGCAGATCAACTCACCTGCCTGGCTTGGTGTCATCTGCCAACTGGCTCGGCGTGCACTCGGTCCCCTCGCCCAGACCATTGATAAGTGCATTAAGATGCAGTTATTTGAAGACAAGCACACAAATGATAGGACGAGGGGCAATGGTTGTAAGCTGCAACACAGGAGGTTCCACATCAACTTGAGAAGGAACTTCTTCACAGTGAGGATGACAGAGCACTGGAACGGGCTGCCCAGGGTGGTTATGGAGTCTCCTTCACTGGACATGTTCAAGACCCACCTGGATGTGTTCCTGTGTGACTTGGTCTGGGTGATCCTGCTGTTGCAGGGGGATTGGACTAGATGATCTTTCAAGGTTCCTTCCAGTCCGTAGTGATTCTATTCTATTCTATTCTATTCTATTCTATTCTATTCTATTCTATTCTATTCTATTCTATTCTATTCTATTCTAAAATCCCCTAAGTACCTGTACTGACAGTGGCTCTCACTTGCAGTGTGGATGGCAAATCCTCAGCCCTGTGCCCTTTGGCAGGTAAGTGCCACCTCCACCTAATTTACATGCAAATTACTCCAGTGCAGCGGGGGTTCAGAACACGGGGTTAGGCCACCCCTTGCCACCACCTCCAATAAGGAGTGACTCTGGAGTCCAGTGCCACACCACTGCGGGAGTGTGACCTGCAAGATCTACTGCTAGGTGCAAAGTCATGATTTAGCAGGTTTGGGACCAAGGGAAAATCCCGTCTCCCATCAAAGGTGTGGCAGGGGCCACCTGTTACCCAGAGCTTATAGCTAGTACCTCCTGCTGTGCCGGGACCCAGAAAGGGGACTACCCTTCAACATTTTATTTTTCATAGCAATGTTTGTGCCTCTGAACACGTCTGCCTTAAGCTTTGGGAAATTCTCGGTGCTCCCTTTGGCCTCCCTGGCTACGTTCAATTCCGATGGTGCCTTGGCTTTCCTGACCAGATCTCATTGAGACCTGGCTGCTTTGTTGTCTTTACTTTTTGTTGTGGCCTTGAACCCACCACACCAGTTCTGCCTTCTCAGGGCTCTAAATAGCAAAGCATTATAAATCCCTCCAGAGTATTTCTTCTGCTCTCCTCTGTCCTGCTGTGAGTTTGGGCACTGAGATCCTTCAGCAAATCTCTGCTCAGGCATCAGCTGTGTAACCCTGGAGGAAATCCTCCCACATCTGCTACGACACTGCACTGCTGCCTCTCAGGCTTTCCAGTAACCTGGCAAGACGGTCGCCAAGGAAAAGCGGCTTCATCAGCTGGCACGTGCTTTGGGGACATCCCCAATGGTGTCAAAGCACCATGAGGGATTGCAGTATGAGACTGAACGTGGTGCTCAGAGGCCCTAATTGTCAGCGCCAAAGCTGGAGGATCTGTACTATCTCCTAAGCCTAACCTAGCCCACAAAGTTTGTTCAGTCCAGCTTCTTTCCATTCAAGACAATCATAGAATCGTGGAATCATGGAACAGTTTTGGCAGAAGAGACCTTCAAAATGGCAGAATCCAACCTTTTCCTAGCCCTATCATCACCACTAAACCCTGTCCCCAAACACAACATCTACCTTTTTCTTAAACACCTCCAGGGATGGTGACTCAGCCCCCTCACTGGGCAGCTGTTCCAATGCCTATCAACGCTTTTCCTAAAGAAATTCCTCCTGACATCCAACTTGAACCTCCCCTGGGGTGGCTTAAGGCCATTTCCCCTCATCCTATCACAGGGAAAACATGTGTTTTTGCATCTTGTCTGTAAACAGAGAAGCAGGTGGGCACTGCTGCTGCAGCTCTGCAGAGCACTCCGAGCCCTCTGGCTCAGTCAGTCATAGCAGGGGACTGCGCTGGGGCTCCAGGTTTAGCTGTGCCAGTGCCCGCCACATCCTCTGCAGCAGGGCCCACAGAGCTACAAGCAGTTCATCTCAGATGACAGTTCCTAAGCCCCAGCATTCCAAATGAAAGTCATAAATGGGAGCAGAAGGCACCAATTCCCTGTCGATAGTCTGCAGCAGCCTCGGGCACAGGAGAATAACACAGTGTTGGGGCTGCTGAATGGGTGCTCTGTGTGCACCCAGCCATTAAAAACCTGTGGAACATTCAGCTGTGACTGCACAAAAATAAACACAGAGCTGACTGTAAATAGTAGCCTTTCACCTGCTTCTTCAAGTAGAATTTTCTAGGAATGTTTATTAAGGAGAATGATTTTTAATTTTACATTTGTTTTAAACAGGGACATGGGGGGGTCATGCCGTTGAAACCAGATGCTGCCAAAGTGCAAGGTCAGTCTAGTTTTTAATTCAATGCACTGCTAAAAACACCTAAATAAAAATCCAAGACAACTGCATGTTAGGATGCAGAGAGGACATTTTCCAATTCTTAAAAGCCAGATCTGGGAAAAAATGTGAGTTTCTGCTGTAAAAGGCCGGTTTGGTTTGTCCTCTGTTTACTGCGTTGAGCAAGGTGTGGGCGGGAGGAGACTAAATCGGAGAGGAGTTTTTTGGTCACATTTCACCTTCTTTTCCTTTCACATGCACAAAGGGTGCTGTTACCAGTGTGTCAGTTTTATCTGAGGCAGAGAACAGAAATGTGAAGCACTGTGCAAGTGTCTTTAATAAGACTCTGTCTAGTCGATTAGCCTGGACATGCAGGTTCCCACTTTCAGTTCTTGAGCAGAGACTTTGAAGGACTGGGGAGGAATCTGATAACTAATCAGCACAAAATGTGACAACATGTAGCTTCTATTCAGCAGCTCATTTCTGGTCTTAAAGCAGAAGGTTGTGTGTGCAGACCAGAAGAGGGTGTCAAAACTGGAAATTTCATAGTGTGAAATGGGAGTTAGACTGTTGGGCAGCCAACAGCCCAGAGCACAGGGCTGGTGAATTCTGCTTTCGCAAAACGTTGGTGTCTTCAAGACTCTGCCTCAAACCTGGTGGCTGAGAATCCTAAGCAAACGTATCGATGGGTTAACCTCCCTGGGAATGGCATCAGGATTTCCCCACCGGGCTCTAAGGCTTTTATTCCAATTCTCTTCCAACCCTGCCTGAGCAGAACACAGCAGGTTTTAAGAAGAAGGTAAGATGAAAAAAGTTGTGAGGTCCTGGGTGTATTTTAGGTCACAAAATCTATGGTGTTCTACTGCCAGCAGATCAGAGGCAGGGACAATGTGTCATCAGAAGTAACTAGTGAACTGGTCCTTTGTGATTTGCGCAGCATGCATTCCCACTCGTGTAGAGCTTTGCACACTCATGTAGAGCTTTGCACACTTGTGTAGAGCTTTGGATGCAACACAGACAGGACTGGAAACCAAAGCAACGTCTAAAGAGCGCGACACAGACCCCTGCAACAAACCACCTCGGCAGGAACGGGAAACCCTAGCCGCATGCTGGGAAGCGACGATGCCTTCTGAAGTGTTTTCGTTTCCATCAAGGAGGAGTTACTATTTCCGCTTCAGGAACCTTGCTGGAAGAATCCTAGCGACATCCCTTCTGGGGCTCAAGGCTTTTCATCAACATTCAGGAACTGCGCTGATGTAAAAGCAACATAAATGTCCAGTCCCCTTCGTCCCTCTTGTAAGCCCTTTCCTTCGTAGGAAGCGTTCAGATTCATCCACTCCACCTGGGCACATCCTCCATTTTCTACTCTAAGCAAGTTACATTCACAGGCCGTGGTAAAACCTCCTTCTGCATTTTTCTGCCAAAGCTGAGCTCATTGTGTTGTTGGCTGAAGCAGGTTCAAATTAGTGGTGCATGTTCTTCTGAGACAACCAGCATGACAACCCCTTTTTGATAGCCATGTTCATATTCAGCCTCGTGCCAAACACTCCTGCAGCCGCCCGTGTTCTCTTTTGGTTGCTCTGTGGCTTCTCCAAGAGGAGCCAGTGCTACAGGACTCTGGAGGATTCACAACCCGAAATCTGGGAAGTGGCAAATGGTTTTCAGAATCTGCCAGTCTCAAGCAGAAGCTGTTTTCTCTGCAAAGTTCTGTTTGAGAAATCTCATGTTCAGCTGTTCCAATTCCAAGTTAAAAGTACTTTCTGAGAAGCTCAGGGTTTCAGCATAACCACAGGAAAGCCTGCTGCTCCTGGAATGCTCAGCACAAGTTGTGCTTCGTTATGACTCTTCTTCGTTTAGATTAAATTCCAAAGTTATGCTGAAGTGGCATTAAGTGCTTTTTAAACTTTTATTCTACATACCTTTTTTTTCGTTATTCTGCTGGTTTGTTCTTATGACAATTTTCCTACAGAAAACGGGCATCGTTCTTTCACGGGCTAGTTCATGCCCACCTCACTCAATGCCACTTGAGCCATCAGGGCTAAACCCCGCAGCTAGAACCCACAATCCCCGTGCTTGTGAGCCTCATGTTCACACAAGGTGTCTCTCTGTGCTACTATAGAACAGCTCACAGCTGGGAAACGGGAGCCAGCAGTCAGAAAACAACTTTTATACCCTAAAGCCTGTGGGGCCTTTAGGACCATGTAACATAGATATGCTCTCCGAGTCCGTGGCTGTGTGCATCCAGCACGTCCTGGTGCTGCACGGTTCAGTATCATCTGCGAGGACGAGCTGAGGAGCAAGGCTGCAGCACTGCTTGAAGGGGAGCATTATGCGAGTGTCACCTGAAATCCAGCACTGACCTGCACGTTTGCCACCGCTCAGAGGCAGTTTGTGGTCTGGAAGCTGAATCTGGTGCTATTGCCTAGGGGGTTTTGTGGAGTAAATCCTGCAGCTCTGTGTAAAGCCTGATGCTGCTCACTGGAAGCACAGTGGCTTTACCGCAGCAGAGTGCATCGCGCCCAGTGATGTGGTCCCTTCTAACCCAGACTGACTGCATGACTTGGTCTGGGCGATCCTGCTGTGGCAGGGGGATTGGACTGGATGATCTTCCTTCCAATCCCTAATGATTCTATGATTCTAAGTGTTTGCAAGGCGACAGTATCAGCTTTATTTTTACTTCCAGTATTATTTTTCTTCTTTTTTTTCCCCCGTTTTTCATTCTATGCAAAAGGAATTTGTAAATGCTCGAGCGGGCAGCGAGGGTGAAATGCTGTCGTGCTGAAATCAATGGGCCTTTTGACAATGCCGGGGTTTCAATGAGAGCCTTCATGGGAGCGTGCCGCAAGGAGCAGCTGTTTCTTGGATGCATCCCAAAAGCTCCCCAGATATCTGATCTCATACAGCTACTGCTACAGGCTCCCAGCAGAAAATGCAGCATTCAGCAGAAAATTGCTCGCTTTCCCTTGGCTGGTGGCTCCACCCTGGGTTTCTGATAGTCCTGAGCAATTCCCCTCCGCTCTCCCTTGGGCTTACTGCCCTCCGTGGCTCCCATAAAATGCCGGGGGTTGCTTTTTGAGAACTCCGCGCTGACGCCGATGACTGTGCTGTCGCGGCTCTGCTCTGATGTTCCTGCTACGCTAACTGCAGTGAAAACATCTGACCCAAGTCTTGATTCACGGAGGCAAACGTGATCTGCAGTGCGTGCCTCTGAACAGAAAGCCCGCAGATCTGATTGTCCTTTGCATGTGGGTTTGTGGGCTGCGCACGGGCGTTCGGGCTATCTTGGAGCGGTCCTACAGCTCTGACTTTTAAAGGGGGATTTGGAACTGCTCCTGCTGCTCCACATCTTTTCTGGTGCTTGGTGCTTTTCGGTTAAATGTGAGGGTTCTGTTGCTCCGCCAGGCTGAACCCTATAGAGCTGGCCTGGGACCAGGCTGTGCAGTGTCTTTCAGCGGGTTCCAGACTGTAGTGGAACTTTGCCCACGGAGTCACCAGGGCTGCAGATAGCGCGCTGCAGGCTTCATTCAGGAGCAGACATTCCAAGTGGGTTACTTGGAGAGAGATCGTGTTGATGTAAAATTCAAATAAAACTTGGATAATGCGTGCTGGATTGAAACCAGCGGTGGCTGCGAGTCGGCAGGGAGCTGCTCCGCAGCAGGGAGCAGCAGGCACCTCTCAGTCTCTTAATGTGCGGAAAGACAAAGCCCAATCTAAGGCTGAATTGTGCCCGCTGTGGTGCAGGCGAGAGCATTGCCATACTGACAGAGCGATTCACTGCACGGCACTTCCATGGAGAGACCTCAGAAGTGCAGCCCACCACAGCCCAAGCACCAGCCAAACCAGTCACCTGGCAGCAGCAGTGGCCAGGGTGGGAACGTGCGGATGAAGTAGTCCAATGGCTGGCAAGGAACTGGGAACCAAGTAAAATATTAGGTGAAACAAGAGTGTCCTGGGAGTAAAATTGTTTGAAAGAGCCCCTGTTGGCAAACGCAGAGCAAGGACAAATGCCAAGCAGGCTCACTTGAGTCAGCTTTAAACCTTTTATAGCAAGCTGAAGCACAAAAGCTCAGACTAACCCAACCGATTTATATTGAGCGTTTCCTGGGTTTAATTACAAACTGAAAATGTTTCCAAATGTGCAGAGTGTTTCTGTTCGGATGGCTTGTCTGGCCTGGGCTCCCAGCAACGCACCAGGGGTCGCCTGGATTCTGCAAACGTTGCTTGCCTTGAGGTGTGTGTGTGCACACGGCCTTCACCGACTCCAGGGCTTGGACAGAACAACGCAGGTAAGGGAAGGCTTCAGCTATTCTCCTTCCCGTCTCTGGGTTGATCTTTTGCTGGTTGGATGACTGGTTGGTTTATCTTTTGCTCTTGTTTCTTGGTGTTTGTCAGTCCAGTGACCTCCTTAGAGCACTCGGGAGCCTCCAAAGGCTCACAAGGGAACAGTGATAGCCCACAGTGTTGGTCAAGGGCCACGCCGAGAACTTGTGAGGCACTGCAGCTCTTTGCAACATGCACCTAGTGTCAAGATGGTAGTTAATTTTTCTTCGTTATAAAGGTGGGGTAAATATTTCTGTGCACAAAGCCCTTGTGAAAAGCAGTGGGAGTTTTCACGCGAGGCGCTGCAGGGTCTGGTGTCATCTCTGCTCACTGGTGATTTTTGTGCTGCGGTGATGTGCAAGGGGCTGGTAACTTTACAGCCCTTCTCTGTCTGGGAGCTCACCTTGATTTAACCACTAAAAAATAGTAAAGATGATTTCTAACAGTTACAAGGGCAAAGGCAGGTTTATATCAGTTATGTGTGAGGTTCAACCCTGCTGTAGCCCAGAGACTGGATTAATGGAGAATAGTGTTTCCTCAAAGAGAAGAGAAGCATTTATGACTTTCCATTGATGAATTGCGTCTGGATTTTCTGCAAACACATCCCATGTTGTATTTAAGAGCAAATTTTGGCTTAAAGACAAGGGAAACCGTCCAGGGTTATTGCATTAGACCTTTTACATTCACCTGCCCTTTTTCCCTTTCATGTTCTCAGTCAGTGACAAACCACAGCCCGAGGGGCAATTCTGTCGCTCAGCCGAGTGCCCCTGAGCTGCTTCTGTGAGATGTGACAATATGTGGTTGGCAAAGGAGCCACTTCTGATGGGGCAGTGAGGAAAGCTGTGCAGTGCTGGTGCTTGCGGAGGGTGAACGTGCCTCCTCTCCCAGCGCTTGCCAGACTCCTCATGGAGTGGTGCCCAGTGACAGGACAAGGGGCAACAGCAACAAACTGGGACATAAGAAGTTCAATTTAAATGTAAGGAAAACTTTTCCATAGTCAGGGTGCCCAGGCTGCCCAGAGACGCTGTGGATCTCCTGATCTGGAGACATCTCAGACCCGACTGGCCATTTCCTGTAGGATCTGCTCTAGGGAATCCTGTTCTGGCAGGGGGGCATGGGCTGGGTGAACCCAGAGGTCCCTTCCAGTCTGAGGTTATGTCGTTTTGGCCCCCACACCCCGCGGGGGCCGATGCCCGGGCAGACGATGCCGCGACGGGAGGATGTACCGGGGACCGGTGCCTGGAAGGCAGATGCCCGAAGANCTCTTAAAGCCTCGGCACCAAGAGCCGCCCCTGAGCTCTGCCGTGGGGTCTGATCGCAGCAGGGCGGGCGCCGAGGCGGTCCCGATGGGGCGGGGGGGTCCCGGCCAGCCCTAGGCTGCAGCATGCTGGCAGCGCTGCGGCTGCTGTGCCTTGGCTGCCTAGGCGGGCTCTGCCGCGGCTACTTCGAGGGCCCGCTGCACCCCGAGATGTCCAACGGTACCCTGCACCACTACTTCGTGCCCGACGGCGACTACGAGGAGAACGACGACCCGGAGCGGTGCCAGCTGCTCTTCAGGCTGGGCGAGCAGCGGCGGTGCGGGGGGCTGAGCCTGCGGGACGAGCTCACGGTGCTGGGCAGGCAGGTGGCGGACGCGGGCCGTGTGCTGGAGGGCATCGGTAGGAGCATCTCGTACGACCTGGACGGCGAGGAGAGCTACGGAGCCTACCTGCGCCGTGAGTCCGCCCAGATCAGCGACGCCTACTCGAGCTCGGACCGCTCCCTCAGCGAGCTGGAGGGCAAGTTCCGCCAGGGGCAGGAGCAGAGCGGCCAGGAGGAAACTCGGCTGGGCGACAGCTTCGTGGGGCTGCTGCTGCACGCCCGCGCCCTGCTGCGGGAGACCCGGCACATCTCCAGCGGGCTGCGGGACAAGCACGACCTGCTCGCCCTCACCGTCCGCAGCCACGGAGCCCGGCTCAGCCGCCTCAAGAACGACTATCTCCGCTCCTGATGGGTCCCCCCGCGGGGCAGAGGGGCTGCCGCACAGCCCGCGGCTCTGCCCCGGAGCAGCGAGTCCGTCAGCCTGGAACAAGCGTATTTATTATCGGACTGGCAAACGCGTAGCGCGTCTCTGTCACCCGGGAGGCTAGAGGTACGTTTCGGTTAACAGCCCGTGTTTTTAAGGCTCATCTGTGATTACATCGCGAATTAGCGTTCTCCTCTGCAAGTCCTCATCCCCGGGTGATGTGTTACCCCTGGACAGCGTAAAAGTCATGTACACACGGAGCTTAGGGGCGTGCTTTGGCAGCGGGCCGTGTTCAGTCGGGTCAACAGTCGGACTCGATGATCGTGGATTACTGGTCCAGCCTAAGCGAGTCTATCTATAGCCTGTTCCGCTGCAGCTCACCTGCTGCACACGGGGACAGCACACGGTGCTCACCAGCCCCTGCCGGACTCGGGTGCAGCAGATGCTTCAATCGCTTTCGTTGTTACTTTATTCCTCTCCAGGGAGAAAGCTCTGGCCCTCTGTTAACCTCCCTAGTCTTTTGTAGCAATATGTATTCTACACACGTTAAACTTTGTTCTACTACATGACGTAAAGGTGTGATTTCCTGATGGGTGTGGAAAGATGGGAACTATTCTGGCTGGCTTCGTCCTCCTCTCGGCTTCCTTACCTGTGCCTCTGAGCCCTAAGAACCCCACGAACCAACCACAAGGGTTGGTTCAGCTCCTGAGAATGCTGATGGGGGTCTCTGTCGGAAGAACATCGAGCCCTAGTGGTGACTGTAGTTTCAGACCCCAAATTCAAGAGCCAGGTTGCTTAGCACATGTTTCCAAAGCAGACGAAAAGGCTTTGGCTGTGCCGGTGCGGCAACACTTCTCACTGGTGCCTTTGTACTTTTGCTAGCTAAGCTGTTAATACAATTATGAGACAACAGCAAAAGTGCCAAGTGGGAAGGAGGGGTTCTTCCTCACTGCTATTTAATTGTCTCTTTGGGTTATGTGGCTTCTAGGTTACAGATACTGCAGGCAGAATCGCTGTTGGGATGATAAAAGTTCATCTGTTGTTTTAATAAATATTTGAAAACTGTGAAAGTACTTTTTTGTTTCCTTTGTTGTTCTGCTTGCGATGCTCTCGATTTAAAACACGCTCTGGTAACGTGTCAGCAAAGCCTTGTGAGCATGTAGGTCCTGCCAAATGAAATAACTTGCTTTTTATTTAAAACAAATAAAAATGTACAGAGGGAAGCGGATTTCACTACAAGCAGTGACGCAGAAAAGCCGATGGTTTTGAGTTTGTAAGAGCCCAGCAACCTCCTGACACTGGAAGAGAAGCTGTTTGATGGACATTTGAGCTCTGAGCTTGTGTGAACCCTACTCTTGCTGTTATACTTTGGTCTGTTGGTAAGTTGCTCAGCAGTTTACTCACCATAATACCCCTGGGACCAGGAAAATTTGTGCTGAAGGTAGGTGCTCACAGAGCCTCTGGAGCATCCAGAGTCAGGCATGTTCACTCAAGGCAGGCCGGTGCAGCTCCCAGCAGGGTACTTGAGATGTTAATTTGCACCTTTA
This sequence comes from Rhinopomastus cyanomelas, assembly GCA_013400115.1. Lineage (NCBI taxonomy): Eukaryota > Metazoa > Chordata > Aves > Bucerotiformes > Rhinopomastidae > Rhinopomastus > Rhinopomastus cyanomelas. Next base: position 176,802 of record VXBP01007424.1, read on the forward strand.
GATCCCCACTGTCTTTGAAGATCTGCCTGGACAAAGTGAAGCTTTTTCTCAGTTGGCTCCAGAGGAACTCCTCGGTGTTATTTTCAACTATGTTCTCGACTTGGAAGGTAAGATGGGTGCTGGCTGTTAGAAATCACTGCATTTGTGACAGTTCCCTTGCCACTAGGGTTAGCTATAGCGACATAAGGGTGAAAAGGGCCATCTGAGCCACTGAACCTTGTCTGGCCACTGTCACGGCAACTCTCATAGCATCACTGGGACAAACCAGGCTCCAGAAGTGCCTGAGAAATGAAGTCACATCAAGTTACTTCTTTGTCTCACCAGTTCAGAAGCAGATGCCAAAGATGTCATGGAATTCGATCTGTGCCCAGACGCTTCTTAAAAGGAGCTTTAGTCTCCGCTTACTGAGTCGCTGGCTACGGCACAAAGCAGCAGTCCTTGCCAGTTTTGTAGCCATATGAGTAGAGCATTCACATCCTGGTAGAAAAATGGCAGCAGAAGCACAAGAAACAGCTCCTGCAGCCTGGGCTTTCAGCAGCTTGACGGTTCTGTTTGCAGCAGAAATCTTGTCGTCAGGCTCAGACCATCCCAAAGCAGGCAGCCTACCATGGGACCAAATATCTGTGGAGTGCTTACTTTTCTGAGCAGGAGGTTACGTGGCCTGTGGGCATTTACACTGCCACTTGTTCCACTCAGAGACCCTGTCTCTAATCCGGGCCTTTTGCAAATCCACACTGATGTTTCATACAGCAAATGTAAATATTTTGGTAAATACCTCCGTTTGTGTTTCAGCAAAATATCACTATTTGTGTATTTGGACTCAGCGTCCTGCTCTGGAACTTGGATTGTAAAAGGCTTCAAATGTTCTCCTTCAAAAGCAAAACGTCCAGCTGAGTCTTATCTCTGGGCACATTCACATGCTTAATGAAAAGAACCAGTCCTTATGTGGATTTGATGAAGACAGTTCTAAACTCTTTTAGGACATTCAAGTCTGCCAGAATGGGAATCCCTCCTTTTGGGTGGCCTAGGCTCAAGTTTGTGGTGAATGCGCCCCTTAAATGTAGTGATTCTGAGTCAGAGCTGACACAGAATCAGAGCTGACACATGAAGTGGCCTCTGAAGCTGCAGTGGCTGTTTGGGGCTGGGCACAAGCTCAAATTTAAAAGGCTCTTTAAAAACTACAAACACTATATTGCAATTCTATTTCCAGTCTTTCTTTTTCTACTTTTGCTTTTTATTAGACAAAACTTACTGGGGAAAGACCAAGAACCTCTGGTTTTATACAGCCTGTGACAAACAGTGGATGCTTTTTTATCATTGAAAACTCTCTGAACAGAGAGCTTGAAGGGGTGATTGTAGCACTATTGTGACACAGCTGGGCTTGAATAGTGCATCGCTGTTGGGCGCTCTTCTGTCTTCTCTCTTTTCTCTGGTTTCTGTCTTCTCTCCTTCCTTTCTCTCTCTTTTTGTCTCTTTTCTCTCTTTTTTCTTTCTCTTTTCTCTCTCTCTGGTCTTCTCTCTCTCTCTCTCTCTCTCACCTTCTCTCTCTCTCGCCTTTTCTCTTTTCTCTTTTTTGCAGCTTCTGAAGTTTCAGAGGCTGACCTACCCAGGACCATCCCCGCACGCAAAGAAGTCAAGAAAAGCTTTGAAAACCATGGTGAGTCTCTGCAAAACCCCGCCTGTGCCGAGCTGGGAATGTGAATCGTCTGGAGGTGGGTTGTTGCTGCTATAGAATCATAGAATCACAGAATCATTAGGGATTGGAAGGAACCTCGAAAGATCATCTGGTCCAATCCCCCTGACACAGCAGGATCACCTAGACCAACTCACACAGGAACACATCCAGGTGGGTCTTGAACATGTCCAGTGAAGGAGACTCCATAACCACCCTGGGCAGCCCGTTCCAGTGCTCCATCATCCTCACTGTGAAGAAGTTCGTTCTCAAGTTGATGTGGAACCTCCCATGTCCCAGCTTATGACCATTGCCCCTTGTCCTATAGACTGTCATCTGCTCAGATGTGGGTGTCCAAGGTCTGTGCCTCAAGTTAGTCAATAGAAACGACCTAAGGAGGCACAGAGGGGGCATTAGCTCAAAACTGCTCAGAAGAAAGCACGTTTTGGGAAGCTGCACGTGCCACTGGGCTTGCCTGTTGCTGTTGGGCTATGTCTTTACTTAGACGCTCTTCTTTACCGGTTTCTTGCCCAAACTTCTCGGCTATCACTTTGGTGACCGCTAACATTGAAGTGCTGCAGGGAGAAATGTGTGTGACAGCCATTATTCCTGAAGTGTGGGGTCAAAGTCAGCCCTGTGTTTTTTTTAACGTGTGTTTTGCTTGCAGCCCTTCAGGGGACTCCTGTTGTACTACTTTGATTGCTGACGAGCCATTAGCAAAATCCAAGCAGCTTGTGGGCGCGTCATTAATTCCTGAAGTATGTGACACTTTCAAGAACACCAGCCCCACCTCCTGCTCCTTTAAAAAGCTGTGCTTGGAATACATGCCTATCGAAAGGTTATAGCTGTGCTTATTTTATTTTCTTCATGAAGTTGTCGTCCTGCCCACAAGATCAGTTTACAAGTGGAAAAGGCAGGATTTAGTGACTAGTTCTGTAACAAGGAAACCATATGGGCTCCATAATCATTGCGATTTAATGATGTGGCTTGGACAGGCTCATTGATGGCTTGTAGAGTCATTCAGCCTTGCAAACTGCCTCACCTTGGGGAGGTATCGCTGACAGTCTCCAACAGGCTATTAACATTCTTCCATGGGAAAGACAATGCCCGATGTCACGTATGTGCTCAGGTGACAGCCTTCCTCAGCCTGTGTGTGTGCTCGCGGTGCTCAGAACTTGCCTATTGAACAGTCATTGTTCCCGTCTGGGCTTTCTGTAGAGCAAAGAGTCTTTGGAGAAGGTTGCCTTAGGGAGAGATTTGTGATCCAGTGCTAGGTATTGGCAAGAGTAGGATGGTCTTGCCTCGTGTTTTCCATGCTTTTTCCGTGCTGTGACAGCAGGTTCCAGCATAAATCAGTTCTAGTGTAAATAACAGAGATTTTCCTGCAGGCAGGCTGTCCAACCTGCGAGATGTTTAATTCTGCTCTTCAGCTCTTCTCAGAAATGACATGGCCAAGGTTTTTGTTTTAGTACTAGGTCTACATCCAGAGGGGCTTTGGGCTTTGGTTCTCAGCTTTATTATTTACATTTCTCTGAAGGTTTCTTGTGCCTCTGTCTGTTTAATGATGAAGAATTCTTTTCCATGCACTTGGTGTTGATGTCTCTTTGGTAAACCACGAGCAGTCAGCCTTTTCTTACAAGCAGGCTTTACGCTTTTCTACGAATGTGAATTTGTTCCTAACCCAATGTGATTTAAGTGAGATTTCTATTAAAGTGCAGATGATCTCCGAGGTCTCTTCCAACCTAAACCACTCTGTGATTCTCTGAACTGCTTTTGCGCTGCATCAGTGGTGTCGGTGCTAGCACAAACACACAAGAGGTTGCTGTAAAATGCGTAGAGTTGATTTAATGGCGCCCAAGGTCTGGCACACCTCCTTTGAAGTCTTTCTTTGCTAGATGCTCCTCAAATACAAGCCCAGCACCAATGACTAATGTTTTGCTGAGCTAAGTAATCCCGAGAGCAGCCTCCCAGGGTTGGTTTCCACTTGGATCAGATGCTTCTCCATCTGTGTATGATGTAACGCTCGTCACAGAGGCCTGGCGTGGCAAACGCCTTGGAGTTCCGTTACCAACCAATCAGCCTCATTCTCACACCCTCCTTATTCTGCTCAAAGGACCTCAAAATACTGCCCTTCTGAGCCAAGAAACCCTCCGTGCTTGCGCTGCGCACAGATCTTCTTTCCAAGGTCTACACAGAATTTCTTCTGGTGGGGTGACTCTTCTTTCAGAGCCCCATGGGGACATGTGTGTGTTAACACATGGAGTTCATGCTCAGAAAGTTTCACTCATTAGAAACTCCAAACCTGATGATTCTTTTCTCCACACCTGAAACCATTTGATTCCCCTGACTCTTCCTTTCATTAGTGAAAAGAAGAAATTAATTGTGAAGGTTAAATAAGTCTGAAGAGGAGAAGCTGAGGGAGCTGGGAGTGTTTAACCTGGACAAGAGGAGAGTCAGAGAGTTGGGGAGGACCTTGTCCCTCTCTACAACTACCTGAAGGGAATTTGTAGTCAGGTGGGGGTCTGGCCCTTCTCCCAGGCAACTAGGACCAGGATGAGAGGGCAGAGCCTGAAGCTGCCAGAGGAGGGTTAGGTTGGATGTTAGGAAGCCCTTCTTCATGGAAAGGGGGATCACACCCTGGAATGGATGGCCCAGGGCAGTGGTGGAGTTGCCATCCCTGGAGGTGTTAAAGGACAGGCTGGCTGTGGCCCTGAGTGCCCTGGTCTGGCTGATGTGGTGGTGTTAGGTCCTGGGCTCTGCTGGATGAGCTCAGAGGGCTTTGCCAGCCTCAATAAGTCTGTGATTCTATAAACAGTAGAAAATGGGTTTTTTCCAGACAGAATGCATTTGTAGGGTGTGCACTGGTTCTCAAAGAAAACAAAGAAGGGAAGATACTTGAGAAACCTGGTGTTAATGTAATAGGTTGCAAAGCCAACAGCATAAGAGTCAGGAAACTAAAACCCGTGGCTTCGCAAGGAACAGTCTCCACGCAGCACAGGCAGAAAGCTCCCAGCCCCTTCATGAGGGCTGCTACCGAGGGATCCGTGACTGACACGAGCAGCAGCCTACGTGTTCTTTAAAAACTGCAGAATTAAGAGAATTCTCAATGGTTGCTTTTTTAACAAAAAGTCATTTGAACTGGAATGAATAGCCAAAGCAATCTATAGAGGTTTTCTACTTTATAAACGGTACCTATGAAACAAACCAAATTACCTGACGTTAGTTAACGTAATTAAAAGCACGTGGTGGAGGGTGGAGGGTTTGCATTGATTACTTAACAAAACATAAAAACCCAGGAAGTCATCTGTGACTCCTGAGAAATTTGTGTTTTCCACAGAGAAAATGGGGAGAAACCCACGGCAAGCATAGGAAAGAGAGGTGGAAAATGGATCCAGGACCTAACTTGAAACAGCGACTTCCTACCACTTTTTCCTGGAAGCACAGTCGTGCGTCCGTCAGCAGGCGTTACAGCAGCGCCTCGGCACGTCGAGCTTGGGCTTCAGTGAAGATGTTGAATGATACCTACCAACAAAAATATTTCATTTCCTATAAGTCACAGGCTCCGTCTTAGCCCTCTGTAACTGCCAAAGGGCTTAGACGGTCTCCAAACAGTCGTTGAATAGTTTCACTTCTGCGTGTACTTGTTTCCAGCCAGCCAGCCAACTTCTCATCTTTGTGAAAGCTCTTCTGTGTGAAAATTGCTGCTCAGGCAAGGCTGAAGGTCTTCCCTTTACTGGTTGTACCCAGGCACAGGGGCCTGGCTTTGCTTCGCAGCTCATGGGATGACCACTGAGAGGCCAACGGAGCAGATGCCTCTTGCACTGGTTGGGAAAAGCTTCCCAATGAGAAGGGAAATCAAAGTTGTCCTTCTTGTTTTGGTTCAGCTTTTGTTTTTCATGTCAGCCATGCTACCAGTTCCTGCCTACTGAATCGTAGAATCAATGAATGACAGAACATCGGGGATTGGAAGGGACCTCTAAAGATCATCTAGTCCAATCCCCCTGACGCAGCAGGATCACCTGCACCAAGTCACACAGGAACACATCCAGGTGGGTCTTAAACGTCTCCAGTGAAGGAGACTCCACAACTCCCCTGGGCAGCCTGTTCCAGTGCTCCATCACCCTCACTGTCAAGAAGTTCCTTCTCAGGCCAAGGCAAGCAAAAAGCACGAAGACCAATATGGGCTGCTCCAGATGAAAACTGCTAAGCTCTGTGTCCTGCCATCCCCTTCAACCTCTCAAGACATACTTGAGATTGTTAGAAATCATCTCACTTCAACCACGAGGAGCACACTGTTCAAACAAAGGCAGGATTGATGTGTTTGTGCACTAAATAGTGAGGGCATCTTAAAGCTGATTTTAAATGTATTCCCACGAAGCTCCTTTGCCCCAAGCAGACTATTCACAAGGTTTGTCTGACAGTAAATTCTTCTTGTAAAATCACAGAATCATTTAGGCTGAAAAAGTTCTTTAAGATCACCAAGCACTGCCAAGTCCACCACTAGCCTACATGTGTTTTAAATCCCTCCAAGGATCCTCCAGGCACGCTCCAGCATCTCTGTGTCCTTGGAGTGAAAAGCCCAAAACTGAACCCAGTGTTTCAGGTGTGACCTCACCAGGGCCAGAACAGAAGACATGCTGGCTGGCCTTTGCGATGTACTGGACCTGGGATTCTTTACCACCCCACTGATGCAACCTTGAAAAGAAACTACTGAAGGGAGCGGTTTCGGCCGTAATGCTGTGTGTGTGGGATGGAAACTAGACCTGCAGGTTTGTGTATCTGAGAAGAAACACGTCCAGAGGGCAGGATGTAGCAGGTAGTTCTAACCATCACTGTCTGGGTTTTCATTTCAATAGCAAAGTTGATATCACATTGACTTGATATATCGTTGAGTCGATAACTCAAAGAAAACCATCAGCAGTGTTTTTATCGCTACAAGATTTCTCCCAGTAGGTGGCTACCCCCAGCCACTGTTGGGGTTAGTGAAGATGGGAACGGAATGTCAGGGTGAGGGCTGCACTGGGAAATGCTTAACATCTCCACAAGGGAAGGGGAGTTCTTTGTGGTTAATTTGGTTTGACTGGTGACAGCAAACCTCGCAGTCCTGCGGGACACGGCTATCACTGACACGAGGGTGGGCTTTCTTTGTGTGGCACTAAAGGTCAGGGCTGTCACCACCCAGGCTTCTCCCAGCAGTGTTGTTGGATGACGTGTAGGCAGCAGTGCGGTCTGTTAACAAGCGCATCCAATAACCATAATACGAGTGACGTGAAAGCACCTCCAGTCCTGGAGGCAGTTTTGGGCACCGCAGTACAGGAGAGGGGTCAGAGAAGGGCAACGGGCCTGCTTAGGGGGTCTGGAGAACAGGTCTGATGAGGAGAGGCTGAGGGAGCTGGGGCTGTTCAGCCTGCAGAAGAGGAGGCTGAGGGGAGAACCCACTGTTCCCTGCAACTGCCTGAAGGGAGGTTGTAGTAAGGCTGATGTTGGCCTCTTCAGGACCAACCTAGTAGGATTCTGTCTTTCTTTCCTTTTTATTCCAACCATAAATTATTGTTCTTAAATGGAAGAAAGGTAATCCTTTCAGAAGTATTTCATTCTTCCCATTTTGACACCGTGTGGCTGGAGAACTGCTCAGAGGAAAAGGACCTAGATGTGTTGACCGGTGATCCTGTAAATGGCCTGAGCCACAGTGCACTCAGGTGGCCAAGAAGGCCAACAGCACCCTGGCTTGTATCAGCGTAGTCAGCAGGGCTAGAGGACTGATTGTCCCCCTGTGCTGGGGAGACTTCACCTCAAATATTGTGTTCAGTGTTGGGCACCTCAGTATAAGAAGGACGTGGAGGTGCTGGAGTGAGTCCAGGTAGGGCAACAAGACTAGTGAAGGGCCTGGAGGGCAGATCTTGTAAAGAGCAGCTGAGGAAACTGGGGTTGTATATTTAGAGAAAAGGGGGCTGAGAGGAGATCTTATCACCACCTACAGCTACCTGAAGGGAAGGTGTAGTGGGGTGGGGGTTGGTCCCTTCTCCCAGGTCACAGTGATAGACCAAGAGAAAACGACCTCAAGTTGTGCCAGAGGTGGTTTTAGGTTGGACTTTAAGAAGATTTCTTCCCTGACAGAGTGGTCAGGGGTTGGAACAGGCTGCCCATGGAGGGGTGGAGTTGCCATCCCTGGAGGTTTCAAACCATGGTAGATGTGGTCCTGGGGAGCAGAGTTTAGTGGGTAGGGTGGGGTTGAGCTGACCATTACACTGAACGGTCTTGGAGGTCTCTTCCAACCGTAATGATTCTATGATTCCATAAAAAGCACACAGATTAAGGGGTTTATTAGTCATGATGTTAATCGTCAATGAAGCCCCAAAATAATTCCACAGAAACTTTGTTCTCTTATCCCTTGTGAAGTTTTCAGCTTCCTTTGCAAAATGCAATTCAAGCGGTGCAAGCAAGACCTCCGGCTGCCCAGGTACTTGTGGCTTCCTTGTGCTGTGCCTGACCCCCTCAGCTGCTGCAGCGTTGTGCTCTCCAGCTGCTGCTGTACTGCCACAGAAGCAACAGCCAGCACCGTGGCTATGCAGTGGGTGAGACCCGCTGTGTCGACGTGACAGAATGAGGAGGCACGTGAGTGGGATCCGTTACTGCCGGGAAACGCCAGCCAAGGGTGCAGGATGAAGGGGGTTTGTGGATAAAACCGGGACTAAGGCTGCTACCGTGGTGTGTATGGGGGAATAACATGCCCTGTGGGGTACACGGTTTTCAAGGACTTTCAGACAGACCCTTTTTAAAAAAAATTAAGTGGGAGAACTTCAATATCTTCACATCAGATGATTTGGGGGGGGTGGTTTTATGATGTGTGCCTTCCTGCTCCCTCTCCAAAGAATTATGGACGTGATAATTTGTCAAACTGTAAATATTGGACAGCGTATAATATTTTCATCTGAGGCTGAAGAGAAGGAAATCTTTATTCCTTATATGAGTGTAGACCTAGTACTTGGCTCTCTTCTGCTGTGGTTCTCCTTACCTGGCTGTGATGCTCTCTGGCACCCATCTGGAGAAGAAGTGCTCCACTGTTTTTCATGTCAGCGTGAGGTGTTTAAATGTGCTTTGTGGAACAGTCAGAAATTAACCCTCAGATCTGTTTCAGCTACCAGAATACTTAAAGCTGGCACCAGTTTATTTCAGTTAAGGTCCAAGATCTCTCTGAAATATGTAAGGTATAAATATTAAGGCATGTAAGGTATAAATATTAAATATCAAATCACATATTAAATATGTAAGGTATAAATATTAAAAAGGCTGTAGGAAATTCCGTGTTAAAGTGATGGGGAAACCTCCATATAACACAGTCCTTGCAGCTTCCTGTGTGCACCTGGTATGAGCAGTCACTTCACAGCCCGCTGCAGGAAGGTGCCGACTGTCAGCCGCTCTCTTCTCTGCTAATGGCAAAGTCATCTATTAGTTCTACAGCTGCTGTGCAAACACTGTGGGTTCATCCCAGTTCTGTAGGGCTCTGCTGCTGTGAATGGCTCGCTTTGATTCGGCCGTGGCTCGCCTCTTTCACAGAACGCATGCCTTTCTAATATTTTGAAAGGTTTATGCGGGGCGGTGAAGGCGGTGGTTTGGCTGGTGCTCCAAGCGTGCACGCTGGTTCATTGACTGGATTTCTTCTTCCATATTTGGCATTAAATGAAGTGGTTGCAGTGAGATTCTCAGCACACAGTGTTTGACCCTACTGCACGTGAGATTTTCACCACTGTGCCGAGGAACTCTCGTCTTGAAGCCAAGTCAGAGCTTGGCTGTGGTGGTTTACCATGCAGACAGGCGGTATGGCGCTCTGTGCTTTAGGCAGTGTTGTTCCTTCTCTCTGTCTTTGGCTGTGAGGGAAAGGAGCAGCTTCATGACAGTTGTGAATGACAATAACCACACGACAAAGTTTGACTGGAAATTAGTCAAAGGACCAGGGCTGCAATTCTAAATGGCACTGACAAATGGTAAAACCACTGACCACCCTTTCGTCGGTTGGCCAACCAGTTCACCTAGGATAACAATCTCCAGCAGCCTGTGAGTCAGGCCACCGGATCCTGGGCTGCATCAGGAGGAGTGTGGCCATCAGGTCGAGGGAGGTGATTCTCCCCCTCTACTCTGCCCTGGTGAGGCCCCACCTGGAGGACTGCATCCAGTTCTGGAGCCCTTATTACAAGAAGGATGTGGAAGTGCTGGAGCGAGTGCAGAGGAGGGCCACGAGGATGATCAGAGGGCTGGAGCACCTCTCCTGTGAGGATAGACTGAGGGAATTTGGGCTGTTGAGTCTGGAGAAGAGGAGGCTCCCAGGTGACCTTATTGTGGCCTTCCAGTATCTGAAGGGGGCTACAAGAAGGCTGGGGAGGGGCTTGTTAGGATGTCAGGTAACGACAGCACTAGGGGCAATGGTGCAAAGCTGGAGATGGGTAGATTTAGAGTGGATGTGAGGAGGAAGTTCTTCACCGTGAGAGCAGTGAGAGCCTGGAATGGGTTGCCCAGGGAGGTGATTGGGGCCCTGTCTCTGGAGGTGTTTAAAGCCAGGCGGGATGGGGCTCTGGCCAGCCTGATCTAGGGTGGGGCGTCCCAGCCTGGTGGGGGTTTGGAACTGGATGATCAGGTGGTCCCTTCTAACCTTGATTGATTCTCCAGTGAAGTGATCCTGCTGTGGCAGGAGGATTGGACTAGGTGATCTTTCTGGGTCCCTTCCAATCCCTAGTGATTCTATGATTCTACGATTCTGTATTACTTCAGCCTCCACAGTCACTGCAACAGGGTTTCCTGTGGGACAGTGCGTCTCAGCATCTGGTCAGGCACAAGGCAGAGACGTAACAAGCCTGGCTGAGCTGCACTGTTGTTGATCCCAGGCTCCATGTGAGCCTAAGCTGGCAGATGAGTCCAAAGCCTAATGTGCACAAGAGGTAAGCAAGCCCTTCTGCTCCCTCTGACGGAGCAAGGCTTCCATAGCCTGTTCCAGTTCAGGGCACCATACACCAAGGAAGGCCCACTGGAAAGCATTGGAAAAGATTGACGGCCCAGAAACATTGCACATTAAGTGTGGGGTCAGGGGAGAGAGAGGAGAACTGTTTGGTCTCCATGCCATGGGAGCTCAAACGCTGTACACACACAGGTACATATGTGAAGAGGTTTCCTTAATGCTGTTTAAACAGGTAAAAATTGAAGCTGAGACAAAGTAGACAAGGTTTCAAGTTAGGAGGAAGATTTTAAATCTCAAGCTGAGTGCATGGTTTTAGCAGCAGTAACTTTACAAGTCATGCGGGTTTGTTCTTCCCCGCACAGACCCCAGCTGCTGCGGCATTCCATACACTCCCCAGGATTAGTAATACTTGGAGCTGGACACCATGTGCTTTCTGCTTCTGGCATATTTACCCCTGTGTCAGCACAGAGACCCTCTGGAAATACCAAGGGAGAAAGGTGACTCCTGCAGTAACGTGAAGACCAAGCTTGTGGCTGCATTTGAGGGCCAGGAACTCGGAGCCTTTCTTCTCTGAAGCATGAGGTAGGATTTATAAGCACCCCTGTACCAGCCCACACCTTCAAAAGGAAAGCAAAGCCAAGCCCTAAGGGTGCTGTCTGTTATTGTATCTGGAAGGAAATCTGTGTGAGAGAGCTGAAATTCAAGGACAAATTTTACAGCCTTCACAGGAAGAATTTAACTGCATTTCCCACTTTCTGTCCCTGGGGTTTTGTTTTATAATGCCAAGTAGATAAACACAGGAAAAAAGCTGAGAGGCTGCTTTAGATGAGCCATTTATCGGATTTAGGAGCTGCCTGGAGAAAATCAGTTCAAACTTTAAAATTTAGCATTTCCACATCACAATGATGCTGTAAGGATCAGTCAGTCATCGGTGCTGACTCCTGGACACACTGCAGAGTCTGGGGAAAGACAAATCCCCAGAGTCTGGGAAAGGATGGTACTTCCGCAGGACTCACGTCACGGATAGTTTTTACACAGAGAGAAGAGAGCTCTTAGAGGCCACTTACAGAAATGGTTTGAATGTAGCTGCTGCCTCCCTCAGATCCACAGAGTTGGGGATGTATGGCCAGACGAAGGCATCTGGTTGGAGGAAAGACCATGGCCAGACGAAGGCATCTGGTTGGAGGAAAGACCAAACAGGCTTTTACTCCTTGAATGTTGTCCACAGATCAGCAAAAAGCTTTGCAAACTTCTGATACCGAAGCCAAGGACAGTCCCAGACACAGGCATGCTGAGTGTGCAGCCCAGGTCTTAGGTGGAACTTCTGCCAAGCACATAGGAGTTAGGAATTCGAACAAGAGGACTCTACAGTCCTTGTATTTGAGGAAGGCTGGAGCTCCTGGAGTTGTAATGAATTCCAGGGGCATATACTCATTTTCTGAAGTGGGGAGGAATATGTTGGTATATCTCTTGAAATATTCCTTTACTCCTTGTCTCATACAAGGAGTACTAGGGAAGTATTTATTAGCGAGACAGCGAGAAACTTCAGATGTTCCATTGGCCTTCACGTGGTTGTTTACCTGCACCAACACTGAAGCCTGGGTTTGTCTTTCCAAGTTCATGCAGTTCATTTCAACCTCGTAACTTTCAGAAAACATTCACATTTTATTTTTTCCTGATCTTTCAAGCATGTGGAAGGGTGTATATTGACTTAAGCACACCGGAGCAGCAAGTAGTAGGCCATGAAGTGGTCTCCAAAAGGAATGTGATGAGGTGAGGTTGCAGCTCTCCTCACAGACTGTGCTTTTTTCATTCCGTGAACACGTTGCGAAATGCAGCAGCTTATCAGTCATGCTGTGGGTCCTGTGAAGCACAGGGCAGGCTACAAGAGAAGGTCTCTATGAATAGCCTAGTGTGGGTACGTGCATCGTGGTCCTTGGGCACTCTAGCCAGCCTGAGCCAAAGGGGAGAGGAACAGCAGTGGCTGGAAATTTGCAGACTTTGCAGCTGCTGAAGACTGATGTCGCTGTGTAGTGTCTGAGTTTGCCTTCCGTGAGCATGTTGCATTGTGTATTTGCTACCTGTGTCTAGAAAAGAGGGGGCCAAAAACCCAAAGCACAACCCAAACCTGGCCCTTTACATGTCTTTGAGGTGCAGCAGGGCTCCCATTCTGAGGGCTGCTTGGCAAACGCAATCGTTTGTATTGGTCCTGTCCAGTGGAATGAGGAGAGCAGCAGGTGTTTCATACATGATGCATCTGCCTTTTTCAAATGTTTCTGGCCTCATTTCTACCATGTAATCTCTGACACTGATGGTTGGCCAAGTTAGCTGGACATTAACTGAAATACAAAGCAAGCTAGAAGTTATTTAAATCAAATGACACGTTTCAGGCTAGCTCCCCAAAGGAAGGGGCCGTGGTGCTGGCCTTCATTGTCCCTAGGAGACCTCTCAACTAGCACCAGAAATCTGGGGCTCTGACCTTTGCTTTAGCTGCCAGCCAGAAATGTCTGTTTTCCTCCTTCCTCTCCCTCAGTAGAGTGGGATTTAGTTTTTGTGGCATTAGGAGCACGGCAGATTTCTTCCATACTGGGAGAAGGGTGCAGGGGAAGGAGTCAGGAGAGGCCAAAAGGCATCCAGACAGTTTTTGTATCTCTTAAAACCTGTTATTTACTTTCCTGTTAATAAATTCCTTATCTTTTTAACGAGTCCCAGGATTTTTCTCTTGACCCTGAACGAAATAAACAAAAGCAGGACAGTACATAAAGTCACCTACTTCAGGTGTCAGATCATAAGCGTGCAGGAGAGGTGAGTTTCTGGAAAGAAGTCAGTTTACAGTTTCCATGCGCTGCCTTCACCCACAGCAGAGGGCCAGGGAAGGCCACTGCAAACTGCAAAGGATGCAGCTTACTGTGGCACTGCTCTGGTTTTGCCAGCTGAAATACCGGAGAGAAACCAGCTTTAACACAACCCCAACAAATCACAGCCCATGCAACAGTGAAATGGTGTCTTAGATAAACATCCGGGCTTCTCCTTAAATCTCGAATCCACTCTGATCCCAGTATCTATTACAACGCAGCAAACTCCATCCAGCACCTGAAATCAAACCCACGGACACAGATGAGGAGCAAAACATGCCTGTTTTTCTTTCCTAAGCCTCCAACAGCTGTCAAAACAGAGACACTAATCGGTACAATGGTGGAGTAAGTGCAGTGAAGGAGCAGCATGTACAGGAATTCCACCTCACCCGCAGAGAGGAGGAGAGCGGTGAAGAGGCACGTGCACATACACCAACATTTGTGGTTCCTGTTAGGGGCTTGTCCATGCTGCTCCTTCACTTCAAATCAAGGCAGTGACAGGAAACCTACTCTAGGAGCAGTTCACAAGACAGTGAGCGTTTCTTGAGACAAGAACAATCTGCTCCCAGCGTGTGACATCCCGTGCAGGGAGAAGCAATCCTGCTCTAAACCACCACCACAAATACATCCGTGCAGTTATTACAGCTAATACACGCAGCTGGAAGAGACCCAACGTGTCTGTATCTAGGGGAACTGGAAAATATCTAACTAAAGAAGAAAACCCAAAGCCATGCAGCCCATTTCTTCACCGGACACTACAGCGTGCCCTCCTGGGATGCCGCGTCCGGCAGCATGGAGCACCACTGCCCTCTATCCTCTGAGTGTGGCTTAATAGACACAGGAGGGTCTCATTCAAATTAACCCTTCTTGGGAGCTTCTGGTTTTTTAGCTTCTGGTAATTCTGAAAAAATCACAGAAAGTTAGGGATTGGAAGGGACCTCGAAAGATCATCTAGTCCAATCCCCCCACCACAGCAGGATCACCCAGACCAAGTCACACAGGAACATATCCAGGCAGGTTTTAAACATCTCCAGAGAAAGACACCTCACAACCTCCCTGGACAGCCAGTTCCAGTGCTTTGTCACTCTCACCATGAACAAGTTCCTTCTCATATTTTTGTGGAACCTCCTGTGTTCCAGCTCACACCCATTGTCTCTTGTCCTATCATTGGGTGCCACTGAGCAGAGCCTGGCTCCATCCTCCTGACACCCACCCTTCACATATTTATAGACATTAATGAGGTCACCCTCAGTCTCCTTTTTTCCAAGCTAAAGAGACCCAGCTCCCTCAGCCCTTCCTCATCAGGGAGATGTTCCACTCCCTTCATTATCTTTGTGGCTCTGCACTGGACTCTCTCCAGCAGCTCTGTGTCCTTCTGGAACTGAGGGGCCCAGAACTGGAAATTATGGAGAAACACAATAAAATCTCATTTCTTACAGAGCAGTTTAAGCCTACACAGGGTGTTCAGCTGTTCAAGACATTTTGCTTCATAAATAGTTTGTTTTAAGATGATGGAAAGAAATTGTATTGCTATATGCTGACTTTCAAGGACGTTTCCTTTACAGCAAGTTTATAATGTTTTCCTCAGTGTGGTGGTCTGGACTCAGACAGAAGGAAGGTTGCTCTACTGCTTATAAATGTTAGTGGTCATTTGGGGAAGTCCTAATTGTCTGTAATTATAAAAAATTCAGACACAACTTCTAATACCCCTTTAAGGAAAAACTTCCTCTGAGGAGCTCTGCTGTGCCTGATGCTGTGACACACACCAATAAAGTCCTCCAAAGAGACACCCCTGTTTTATTTTGGGTGGCAACCTGGAGTACAGGCTGCAATGAGAAGTGATAGAATAAGTTAAGTTGCCACTTCATATTGCCTGAAGTTGTGCCTGCAACTCCAGTCTTAAGCCAAGCATGTTCCAAGCTGCAGACAAGTCATGACAGGCTTTTTTTTTTTAGTGATTGTTCCCTTCACTAAATGAGGGAATGAATCTATTGAAGCCTGTGGTCTGGTCCTCATTTCCTGACTCACTTACCTTGGAGTACTGTGGTGGACAGGCTTAACTCAGAACAACTTTGGAGGTTTCCTGGCTCATCCAGGATGTGAGAAAAGGGATATTTGGGGTTCTTCCCCAGTGCTGAAGAAGATGCTTTTGAGAACAGAAGACAGCGCACTTTGCCAAGGCGTCCCATGCAACATGAACAAGGAGGACTATAGCTTCTGAAATAGGAACTGGCAAACTGTTCACAGCCCTGAGGATGAAGCAGGATTTAAAGAATCATAGAATCACAGAATCACTACGGATTGGAAGGGACCTCGAAAGATCATCTAATCCAATCCGCCTGCAACAGCAGGATCACCTAGACCAAGTCACACAGGAACACATCCAGTCGGGTCTTGAATATCTTCAGTGAGGGAGACTCCACAACCTCCCTGGGCAGCCTGTTCCAGTGCTCTGTCACCCTCACTGTGAAGAAGTTCCTTCTCAGGAGGAGAAGGTTGATGTGGAACCTTCTATGTTCCAACTCATACTCATTGCCCTTTGTCCTATCACTACATCACACTGAGAAGAGCCCAGCTCCATCCTCCCGACACCCACCTCTCACGTATTGATAGACATTAATGAGATCACCCCTCAGTCTCCTCTTCTCCAAGCTAAAGAGATGCAGCTCCCTCAGCCTCTCCTCAGAAGGGAGGTGCTCCACCTCCTTTATCATCTTTGTTGCCCTTCGCTGGACCCTCTCCAGCAGCTCCACATCCCTCTTGAACCGAGGGGCCCAGAACTGGACACAAGACTCCAGGTGTGGTCTCAACAAGGCAGAGTAGAGGGGGAGAAGAACCTCTCTCAATCTGCTAACCAACCCGCTTCTGATCCACCCCAGGATGCTGTTGCCCCTCTTGGCCACAAGAGGACACTGCTGGCTCCTGATCATCCTGCTGGCCACCAGGACCCCCAGATCCCTCTCT
The DNA here is from genome assembly GCA_013400115.1 of Rhinopomastus cyanomelas. Lineage (NCBI taxonomy): Eukaryota > Metazoa > Chordata > Aves > Bucerotiformes > Rhinopomastidae > Rhinopomastus > Rhinopomastus cyanomelas. Next base: position 193,243 of record VXBP01007424.1, read on the forward strand.
CCTACACTACTCTCCAACAGCTCAGTCCCCAGCTTATACTGGTACCTGGGGTGGTTCCTGCCCAGATGCAAGACTCTATACTTACCTTGGTTATACTTCATTAAACGTCTGTCTGCCCAACTCTCCAGACTGTCCAGGTCGTGCTGAATGGCAGCACAGCCTGCAGGGGTGTCGGTGACACCACCCAGCTTTGTGTCGTCAGCAAACTTGCTGACAGTGCATGCCAATCCCTCATCTAAGTCATTGTTGCAGTTTGAGAACTGCTAGAACTTCTAGAAGTGCTTTCATGATGAAGAAAAGTTGTGTTGTGTTCTGGGGGACCTGTCCCCCGTTGCACAGGTCACAGGACCCTTCCCCGGAAGCGTCTGTCCTGTGACCTGCCCCTGAAAGGCGGGCTAGTGGGA
>VXBP01007425.1:5464-25914 GCA_013400115.1 Rhinopomastus cyanomelas
TGAGGGAGCTGGGTCTCTTTAGCTTGGAGAAGAGGAGACTGAGGGGTGACCTCATTAATGTCTACAAATATTTGAGGGGTGGGTGTCAAGAGAATGGAGCTGGGCTGTTCTCAGTGTCATGTAGTGGTAGGAAGAGGGGCAATGGTTGTAAGCTGGAGCATAGAAGGTTCCACATCAACCTGAGAAGGAACTTCTTCCCGGTGAGGGTGACAGAGCACTGGAACAGGTTGCCCAGGGTGGTTGTGGAGTCTCCTTCACTGGAGATGTTCAAGACCTGCCTGGATGTGTTCCTGTGTGACATGGTCTAGGTGATCCTGCTGTGTTAGGGGGATTGGACTAGATGATCTTTCAAGGTCCCTTCCAATCTGTAATGATTCTATGATTCTATAATGAAACCACTCAAATGGGACAATTATGCATTTAAAATGTTCTGGAAAACACCTATATTTTTACTTTAAAAAGTAAAACCTTTTCCTCAGCATTAAAAATGATTAACAGATTCACAGTTTCTGTTTTATCTTGGAAAAGAAAATTACCATGATTTATTTAATTTAATTTATTGTATAAATATGTTACTCTATATTTCCATGATCACATGGAAGCACAGCCTTTCACAAAGAACAACGAAGATTCGGCTATTATTAATGAAAACCCTTTCTGTGCCACATATCCAGATAACTGATGGACATCAGATGCTCATCCTCCCTTCCCACTTACACAAGATTGCTCACTCCTGAATTAATATTGTGACTATTATATTAACAGTAATATTCAATAGTACCAGAAGTATTGTTGTTCTTGTCTTATTAGATAACCTGTCCTTTGAAGACACTCTTCCAAAGAACAAACCCACACATACATCTTACACTTCTGTTCTGCTTTCGTTAATGAAGAATGTTAAGTCTTAGCATGCAGCCAGCCAGCCACCTCCACAGCCTGGTGCATCCCTTTTATTAAAGGGTAGAATTATTACATTTTCTGTAGCCACCAAACTGACTCTTATTTTAAGCAGTTTAAATTATCCAGGGTTAACAGATAGCTTTGTGTTTCCCTTTTGGGTAACGAAGAGCATGTTCCTTTTAATGACATTCATATTAGTGTCTAATTTATTGTGTTAGTTGGAAGCAATCACATTAAATTAGTTTCCATAAGGTAGAAGGAAAGAAGGAAAAGATCAAGATGTTGCCACACTCAGATACTATGAACAGACTATTAATTATCATAGTAAAATGAGGTGGAAGAAACCTTGAACCAGATTATCAACTAAATCATATCAGCAGTGGTAGGATCCCAGAAGCAGCTTCAACTACCACCATTTGAGGAACCTGTGAGTGGTGTATCTTTGCATATATTAGCCACTGAGACTTCCATCTGTGTTTCAGGACCTGTGGTTGTGAACTGCTGCACCACAGAAGAGGAGCAGAACTGTATGCCCTCCTATTATCCAGTGTCACTGACTAAAGCAGAAAAGGATGCAGAAATGACATTGTCTACGTCTCTGAAGCGCTACTCAGTATGGAGGCCCTGCAGCTAACCTCTGCCATACAATAGGGCAAAACTGTTACTCAATATGACAAAGGCAGATTTTTGCTAACACACCTGAAATCCTGAAAAGCCTTGGGATTTTACCACAACAAAACCAGGGAGAAAATATTGTGTAATGACATTATCAGAAACAGAGATCGGCATAGATTTGTTAATTTTGTCTTCACTGACATCTGGTCCCAAGCAGTGCCTTTGTTAGATCATTTGTTAGATCATAGACTCATAGAATGATTCAGTAATTATCTTACTGTTCCTTAGCTAAACTTAGAAGTTATGCAAAGAGAGGATACAAAATTTCACTGTGTGCTAATGAAGTCACCTAGGGTATACTTCATGGGAATTTTGCCATTGGTGAAGTAGGAACAGTATCAGACTTGCTAGTTTTTGGTGCTGGACTGCTTGCACTGAAGATGCACACAATACAAAAGTTCTCTAGATTATCTTTTACAATCAAGTGTTCATCTGAATAGGATATTGCATTGTGCTTCACTATATATGTTTTCCTACAGGGCAGCATACTATACTAGCCAATATTTTGTTTGAGACAGTCTTTCTGATGTACCAACACTGGGTGAAGCCTGGCCTTGGCTATGGCTCCTGACCCTTGTTTTGTTCTGCCTGGCTCCTCAGACAGGTCAGGAACTGGTGCTAGCTGACTGAGCACACTCTGGGGTTGCTCACAAATGTTTGCTCCTTGGGTCGGAAGTAAAAGCAGCCTTCTGGCCAGCATTAATAACCACCTATGTCAGCTGATAACTGCAGACACGGTTACAGCATATGTTAAGCATTTGTATTTCCATTTCAGCCCAAAGAACAGTTACAGGATTTTACATAGTGGCAGGGACACATCTGAAACAATAGGACCACCATCTAAGGCAAAAGGGCTTTCTCATTGCAAACAGGCATTAGAGGATTATTTGGCAAGCTGTGTATGTGCAGCAAAATATCGAGGGGAAGAAGCCAGCAGGCAGAAGGAAACAGTTCAGTCTGAGGAGACTGTAGGACTAAGTGTACTCTCCGGGGAACAAAATCATGTGGGCGTGGAAAACCTTGTACTGATGTTGGTTTCCCTTGTGTTGGAGGGAACGGGGACTTGTATTTGATCTAGACACTCGATTTTTAGCTTCTACCCTGTGTCCATCTCTGACTAATCACACTTGTGTAGACATAGAGCTTCAAAGTGGCTATAGTAGAGGAAAGTACTTTTTTCAGCATTTCTGGGATCTCCAAGCTGAGTCCACTCACGCCTTCACTTGCACAACCAATCTGTTTTTCTAGTTGAGACTATCAATGTATTAATAGGGGAAGTAGCTGTCAGAGGTAATTCTTTTATCAAGCATCTGCCCATATCACCGTGCTTGTAATTATAGTTCTGGATTGTTTTATGTGGATTGTGTTTCTCAGGCAAAAGTGAAAAGAAATAAATTAGAGGTATTATAGTAGCCAAGATCACAGACTTTGAATGAAGCTGTTTGGCACAGTAATTTAGATTTACATTTGTTACAAATATCTGTCAAAGTTACATGTCAGTCTGTTAGCACAATGTTTAATTTATTTTTCTTCTCAGCAAGGTTGCCTGGAAACAGGGAAGTAGTCTGAGAAATTCCTTTGTGATAGTGTGGTATCACTTGAGAAATCAATACAGCCACATTATATCTGCTGTTCTTATTCAAAGACTTAGCCCCTAAGAGATAAAAAAAATACCCAGCCAACACAAATCCAACTTGTAGTAACTTTAAATACACCTGGTACAAATAGCAGCTTGGAGGTAGGACTTAATTCAGCACACAGCAATCTGTCACTTTCACAGTTACAGTGCACACTACCATCTCCCGCGAAGAAACCGCATTCAAGGCAGCTTATCTTGCAATAAACAGACTTAGGTCTGAGGGCTGTCTAGCTTCACAGACAGAAAAGAGAGCAAATTATTTGTAACCACTGGCCACGAAATTGCATCATGAAGTGTAGTAAGAGCATGGAAGTATCTATGCTTACTGTGTCTGTCCCTGGCAGACAAAAAGGAATCTCATGGCCAGCGTAGCTTATTCAAATGATGCTGCTGTAGAGACATCCATCTAGGTTTGCTGTCAGCTCATATACCATTCCACCATTCCATGTCATGCATGGCTGAGAGGGCAAGGAGGCAAGGGGAGACAGCAACAGAGAGATGACTGGGTCAGTTATATCAAATAGGCAAAGGATGAAATGATCACGCAAGATTTTTCAGAAACACAGCTCCATGCTGTGAGCATTTCATTTGTGTCTGCTGAACTCTGGTAACGAATAATGGCCTTTACAAAACATGAGCAGCAGACACTGCAAAGAGCTTTTGGAGCAAAACAGCTAACTTGTAGGATTTCTTCTAATGCAGGAAGTTTAATCAAAGCTTTTTTTTAAAAAATGGATTATACAGAGGTTTGAGGATTTAGTACTCCCTTACTTGTGCAAAAAAGCATCATTCCACACATTATTCCCCTGAAGTTCTTGGGACATGCATATGCCTCTAAGTGGATTGTTTGATCAGACCACCTAATCCTTTGCCAGCTGTGTCTTGCTGCATATTTTGCAGACCTAGAAGTGAATCTGCTCCTTGTGCCCACTCCCCCGCCCCAAACCCCTGCCACTGTAATGCTCTTCTATTGTCCATGTTTCTCAGCATCTTGCCTTTGCAGACTTTGCTGAATTCTGAGTATGCTGAATATTAGGACTTGAATGCAATAAGCAGAGGTGGCTGGAAAAGGTTTCAATGGAGTTAATGGCATCATTGTGCAGTCAGGACCTGAGGCAGATGCAGGCAGAGCAAAAAAAGAGTAGAAGGCAATGGCTGCTGGAAGAGCCAGATGAACAGTTTATGCTGAATAATTAACACTATGTACTTCACCATTCTTCTTCTTCACAGATTGTCAGTCATTAGGCTTACGGTTTTCCATTTAATATTCTGGAATAAAAATCCAAGCTGATTTCTGCCAGTCATGTTTGTTATGAGTGGAGACAGAGTGTTCAGTCTGAAGACTCATGGGCTTTTCCAGATTTTACATTGACATATTTAACTGCAGAATTTTACAGAAGGCAGGAAGGGCAAGAACTCATATCAAGCAACCTTCTGATTTTTGTGGCATTCAGTTAGAGCTGAGATGATGCAAGTGATGTAACATGCAATTCCAATAATACTACAGGGATGCTGTTCATGAGCAAATGCAAATTATGGTGAACTTATGCATCCCTGGAGGCTTATTGAAAGAGAATACAGAGATGATTGCCTTTGGGATGAATGAAGACTGCAGTACTCACTGTGCTGTGCCCATATTAGCTACTGTGAGCAAGACATGAAGAATCATGGCAATAGAAAGCAGAGAATTGTTCTCAGGAGGGTTCCAAAACAGCCGCTCCATGGGTGAACACTCATCAGAAAAGCTGAGATATCTCCAGGGCAACTAGTTTCTATGACACTCTTACCACAATCATAAAGTATTGATCTGTACAACCCTACACACTGGATTTCAGCAGTCCTTCAGTATAGTTTCTGGCTGTACATGGCTGTAGCACTGTTTTAAAGAGCAGTTCATCCGTGGAGAAAATTCAGCAGCTCTATTACAGACACCAGCACATGCAGTCAGATGGATGTGGCTTCTGCTACTGATGCAGATATTTGCATATTAAGATATCTAGGCATACAGGGGAAATTTTAAGATTAGTCTGGACATAAAAGAGTAATTACGAAACAAAACACATTGTTTAAAATGTGATTTATATTTTCAGACAATGCAACCTTAATAATACTTGATTTGCAATTTATCAATGTAAGAATCACTCTGCTTCTTAAGTGCGACGGGAAAGTTAGTACTTCAGAAGGCTGGGGTGTGTGGGGGATGGGACTTACAGTCACAGTCAATTGAATGTCACCTCACTCCTAATAAGCTAATATGTCTCAGACCACTCTGTAGTCTGGTCAACTGATAAAAGCTGGTGTGAGAGTGTGCTGTAGCTTACTCCTCGACAGCTCCATTCCCCTCATCCAGAGGGTTATGGGTGGAAACTGAGGGGTGCTAATTTGAGAGGGATGCTAGCAAAGTGGCTAGAGCATAAAAGTGAGTGGTTTATTCTGCAGTGCCTTTTCTTTGTTGCAGTCCACAAGAGGATGATCATCCACAAAAGGGGCCTTTCAGTGGGGCACTCTGTTCAAGCAGAAGCCTTTCTTCAGAGGAATCTTTAATTGGCAGCTGTAAAGAAATGGTGGTGTGGAAACTTGCGTAAAATACACTTGGGATTATGATACTGAAAGCAAGAGAGGAACTTGAGCAGGAGGGCCAGATAAAGAAAGAGGAATACGAGCAGGAAATGACACGAGTTTTCAAGATGACTTGGTTGAGCCATTCAGCTGAAACTGATCTTTGTATAGCCTAAAGGTTTTAGCCCAGGCATTGTACGTTGTGCACCAACAGGAAATTGTTTTCTGGTCTGCCTTGCAGTAGTGGGTATTTATTAAGTAGCATAACTGATGTTTTGCTAATGGACAAGATTGCAACGTTAAGTTCTGAACTCATAATTTATTAAGTTTGTAAATCAGATGATGTCTAAGGCCTTTCTGTGAATTTTCACTAGGCTGATGTTTACTTGACCACATACCTTCTCCCTAAATGCATGTCATACAGCTTGCAGACAGTACAACTTCCCGGAAAAAAGAATACCTAAAATCTTAAGCAGAGAGCTGATAGGTTTCACTGATGCTATTCTTCTTTATACCCTAAGAACAGCTTAGTTGCTGTATTTAGAATAAGTATAGCTGGCCAGGCTATCAAACAATTGCTTGCTTATGCCTACATAAAGAAGCCCCATCAAAAACCCACTCAGCTCAGGAGCGCAGACAAGGTCTTCTCCCTTCACAGGTCTCCTCAGATGTAACTCAAGGCATCGCTCTAACGCAGCAGTTCTGAAGACCGACCAGTCCTGGGGAGCCGAGCGCTCCATTGCAGCAGGAGGAAGACAGGCTGACTCCATCTGCAGAATTTTCTCTTGTCGTGGTCCCTAGAACAGGAGGGAGTTCAGAAGAGATCTGTAAAGTAACGTGGACAGTAGTTTACACGGACAAGTTAGGAAAGGTGGTACCTCCCTGCACTCTTTCGCTTCCCATAGTTAAGAAATGGAGAAGACTGGAGGACGGAGTCCCGCAGCTCACAGCAGCACGTTCTCTCGCAGCCTGCCTCGAAAAGCTCTTTGCAGTCTCCAGAGAGGTGAGAGGAGCCACTGCGAGAAACATCGCCGTGTTCCTGCCAGACTCAAGACAAAGACACCGCCGTGGCCGCGCCTCTTCCCGCGCTTCTCCTCCTCCGCCACAGGGCGGCGCCCTCTCACCACTGACGGCGGGCGACTTAAAATGGCGACGGTGCGGGTGAGGACAACCCCTCCTGCGCAGGGCTCTCGTGCGCGCTTGGGGCAGAGCGGGGCGGACCGCGGGACGGCTGTGGGGGCGTGTGGCTGCCACCTCCTACTCAGGAACGAAAGGCCCTCCGAGAAGGGGGCCTGAAACCGCACCAAGCGGCCGTTGCACGCCCCCACCTCAGGTCGTCTCCGTGTGTGGGGCACCTGGTTGGCTCAATGGTTAGAGCATGTGACTCTGAATCCCTGGGCTCATGGGTTCAAGCCCCATGTAGAACATCTTGAGACAGTATTGTAGGCTTACCCTGTTCCAGCAGGGGGGGGCTGGACTTAGATGATCAGTTGAGGTCCCTTCCAACCTCTAACATTCTGTGACTTCGGCTTGGCTTTGCCCCCTTTGCCCCGGCACCCGGACCTTTCTAAGGTAAATCCAGTAAGACTCGATGACTGAGTTTGGTCTGACTTCAGCAGGGCTTTGGTGCTACTGGTGAGGGTGATGGGAAGGGTGAGGTGTCGGTCACCTTAGGATGACTGGAGGCTGTGAGTAGGTTGGTAGTGTGGCTACTATCACATCGGTATTGTACAGCTGGTATGCTTCTTATGCTTGAGTGTGAATCTGTTTTCAAGCAGGTAGAGCATCTGGTGGCAAAGTGCATCGCAGGCGAGGACACGTGCTGCGTTTGCATAAGGGTTCCTCTCAGAGCCAAGAGGAGCCTGGTCTATTCCAGTGTAAAATATGCTGCTTTCAGGTTTTCCTGAGAGAAAAAGGCAACAAGCTTTGTGTTAACACTTTGAAAATACTAACTGGGCGAGGGAGCAGAATAACACACTTGGCCAATAAAGGTGGATAAACAATTCCTCCCCACTCCAGATATTATTTATCCCTGCAGCCCTTCATCATCGTTAATTGTTCTGGACCAAAACATTTCACAGCAACTTTTATAAAAGTACAGAGTAAGGCAAATAATCGTAGTTTCCCAGACAAAAAATCTAACACCTATCTTGATGAGGTATTCCATACATGGCCTCTGTATTTTGTCTCCTTGTTATTACGCCCAAGCTTGCAGGAAATTCGGAAGAGATGCTTATGGGGTGTAATAGCTAGTATAACTTTATTTTTATATCAGAGAAGCAGAGGTCAGGTGAGCTGAAATAGAAGAAGTGACCACTGTCCTCTAAAATGAAACAAGAATCAAACATGGTTTGGGGTTTTTTGTTTGTTGTTTTTGGTTTTGTACTCTGGTTTATGTTCAGAAACTAGTGTGCCATTTATAATCTAGTGTTGCAATTACTTTCCCTTGCTGTAGTGTTTGCCTGTGATCTAGGGACCAACGTAAGAGTGCACGTGGAGACATATGACCATATCATGCGAGTCATAGCCAGAGTCTTGGGGCACTCAGTTTGGATCTGGATTATCAAGGTCACGGAGCTTCATATTCTCAAATTGTGCATCACTCAGTTTTGCATTTGGAAAAGTACAGCCTTACGATGACTGTAACCACCCCTTCTTTTTGGCCCTAAGGGATTCGTAGACTGCAGCATGATAGTATGTTACACTCATTTTCTGGACTCACCACTTGATGCTGTAGCAAGAGGTGAGGAAGTGGGAAATAGTTCTGCTATTCCACTAAGCTTCATCTGCAGCCCAGCTCAATATTGTCCACCCAGCTGGCTGTCAGTCTGAGATGTCTAAGATGTGCAATGATCAATCACAGAAAATTTTGCAGTTGCTCGTGTTGTGGTTTAGTCTTCAGGCCTTATCCTTGCCAGAGCAGGAACCCAAGCTTCTTCTAGCCCAGTTTTGTGGACCCAAGGAATTCAGGTGAAGATTGGCTTAAGTAAAGAAATTTCCTGGTCTCCTCCAGAACTTTGAACGGTCTTACGGATTCTGCTGCACTGAGGAATGCTACAAGTGTAAACCTAATATGTGATTCAGCTTCCCACTTTAGGACAGTGCAAAGCATCTGTTCTGAATTCAAGCACATGCAACCTCTCTCGCTGATGTTAAATTACGTAAGTGGAAGGAACAGTGGGCATGCCATGTACAGGACTGAGCAGTTCATGTTGCAGCTATATTACTGTAAGGGTGAGATAGTTCATTAACTTCCAGCGATGCTAGGTTTATATCACTGATTCATGTACTCAGTCTAATTTAATAACATGTATAAAATTGTAATTGTATTTCTACCCTTAATGTGGTTTGTCAGGAAACCATCTTGAGAGTTTCCAGGGTGATCACGATTAATCCACAGAGTGGTGCTGTTGGTGTATCCTTGATGTACTGCAGGAGAGTACAGATGTTTACTCAGTCTGTTTAATTTAGCTTTTAACTGTTATCCAGGTAGCATTGTAACTACGGACCAAATTTAAACAAAACATTACTTTTCCAGGCACTCAGGATTTCTGAACAATTGGGGTTCTTTTCTAGTTGCAGTTTTATGTATCTGGATTAGTTTCCATGTTTTTCAACTGTGCTCATCTCATGTTGTTCTTTGAAAGTAAACATTACTGTTCTTTGACATAGTGCAGGACTGGATGGGATGTCTGTCTTTCTTGGGTCTTTTGTCTCTCAGTGCATGAGGTAGCATGACCACAAGGTTTTAGATGGCAGCTGTGGACAGTGCCATCTAGAAAGACTTCCTTTAGTGGGAGGCTCTGCATACAGAGGAACCTAATGCAGAAGCCAGTCTAACACCTCTTCCTTACCAAGTCACATATGTCCCCTAAGGTTGAACAGAAACAACACAGCTTCTCTTCATTATGCTGCCACATGCTTTTATCTACCATAGGAGGTTGATCAATGTGGTGCCCATCCACAGGAAGGACTATCTGGGGAACTAATAGGCCTGTCAGCCTGACCTTGGTGGCTTGCAAGGTCATGGGACAGATCATCCTAAGTGCGTTTGGGTGGCATGTACAGGGCAACCAGAGGATCAGACCCATCTAGCATGGGTTTAGGGAAGGAACTGGATGACCCACCAGGTGGATGAGGGGAACGCTGTGGATGTGGTCTACCTAGACTTCAGCAAAGCCTTCAACACAGTCTCCCACGGCACCCTCCTGGAAAAGCTGGCAGCCCATGACTTTGATGGGGACACCCTCCACTGGGTTAAAAACTGGCTGGATGATGGAGCACAGAAAGTGAGTGTGAAGAGTGCTGCTTCTAGGTGGTGTTCTGTGATCAGTGGTGTCTCCCAGGGATCAGTGCTGGACCCAGTCTTATTCTACATCTTTATTGATGACCTGGATAAGAGGATCAAATCTACTCTTAGGAAATGCATACATGACACCAAGTTCAGAGAGAGTGTTAATCTGCTGCAGACTGATCTGGACAGGCTGGGTCAATGGACAGAGGCCAACGGGATGAGGTTTAACAAGGCCAAGTGCAGGGTCCTGCATTTTGTCCACAATAAGCCCAGGCAGCACTACAGACTGAGAGATGAGTGACTGGAGAGCATCCTGGCAGAGAGGGACCTGGAAGTACTGATTGACAACCCGTTGAACATGAGCTAGCAGTGTGCCCAGGTGGCACAAAAGGCCAATGGCATCCTGGCTTGTATTAGGAATAGTGTGGCCAGCAGAACTAGAGATGTAATTCTCTCCCTGTACTGGGCACCCGTGGGTGAGGCCTCACCTCGAGTACTGTGCGCAGTTCAGGGCCTCTGACTTCAAGAAAGAGACTGACTTGCTGAAGCAGGTCCAGAGGAGAGCAGTGAGGCTGATGAAGGGACATTGAAGGCAAGTCTTATGAGGAGAGGCTGAGGGAGCTGGGGTTGTTTAGCCTGGAGAATGGGAGACTCTGGGAGGGCATTATCACTCTCTACATCTACCTGAAGGGAAGTTGTAGACAGGTGGGGGCAACGGGTGATGGGACAAGAGGGCAGGGCCTGAAGCTGCACCAGGAGAGGGTTTGGTTGGATATGAGGAAGCATGGAAAGGGTGATGAGATGTTGGAATGAACTGCCCAGAGAGGTGGTGGAGTTTCCATCCCTGGAGGTGTTTAAGGAAGGACTGGATGAGGCACTTACTGCCATGGTCTGATTGTAGTGGTGTTAGGTCACAGGGTAGACTTGATGATCATAGAGCTCTTTCCTAGCCTCAGTAATTCTGTTATTCTGTGCCATGACAGCTTAACTCTGAGAAGAACAGAATACTTTGGTTTCCATGCTCATAAACTTCTGGCCTTTCTATGATGATTGCTAGTGACTCCTATCTACACCATTTTGTACCACCCTAAATAAATTACTCTTATTCCTTTAGAATTTACTACTAATTATTGTGGCAAATTAGCTAGTTTAACAGTAATACCTGGTATTTCTGTAAGTGCACTCTGAGGGACATATAATACATTGTATCAGAAAAAATACTGCAATTCTCTGATGGATAGGAGATTTCTAATGGCTTTAGAATTTATGCAAGGTGAAACAACAGTAGATCGGCTGAGAACAGGGAGTCCCTGAATGAGACAGGAAGCAAATTCTACACAGAGACTTTCTGTTGCTTAGAGCAGGAATATCTTGGTTTATGTCTGTGTGTAATACTATGAAGTATTAAAACTGCACAGAGTGTATTGCAAAACATTGATGAAAATAGAGCACATTGTGAGTGAAACACTTGGTTAATGTGCACAATGAGCTTGGTGATCTCTCATCTCAGCATTCAGCATACATAAGGTTTAACTTTGTAAAGACTGACTGTAATTCTTCCTCTATCAGAACTTGTGTTATACTGAAGTATACCATTATTGACTGTCTTACCTCTATGTTTAAAGTGTGTGTCATAAATTTCATTAAAATAAACATTACACAAACTCTGCCAGAGGCAATTTGTCACAAAACTTTGTTTTGAAGAATGCTTTCTTCAGGTAGATTGTATTTGCAAGATGTCTGACACTGTTCTGTGAGATGCTATGTTCAGTTGACAAAGAAGTTCATAGCTTTCAGAGGAGAGATTTTTTTTGTGTTGTGTTAGGTTGCCTTAGGTTGGTCTGGATCTAAAGTTTAAGCTCAAATAGTTCTCCCATTTTGGGAAATATATAGAGGAAGATAAACAAATTCTTGTTGATTATAAGACCTGCTTGTTTTTTTTGGGATGTGGTGGAGAAATTGCTCTTTGTCCAGCTGTTGCTTTTTCTAGCCTGCCCAAGCATACCTCCAACTATCCAGGTTGGAACTTTTGAAGAAGCTTGGATTGCACAAGCTGAGTTAAAGCTTCTCAGAGGACAGACCTGAATTTAACCTGGAGATCTTAACTTGCATCCTCTCCTTGGTCCTTTCCAGCTGGCTGTGCTCTAGTTACAGGCCCTCAGTACAGTGGAATATATTTACTCACAGAATGTGCAGTTTTCAGTACTCGTTTCAGTGCCTCTTCCAGATTGGATACTAGAAGAGGTGGTAGATGGGGACAGGGAAGTTCCTCACCACTATTGGAGAAAAAGAGAGCATCAGGGTAAAAGCAGCATAATGAGTTTGTGGAAGGACCATTCCCCCAGGCAGAAAATGCTCCCTGGCAGAACTCAGAGTTGAATGTAGGCTTTCTAACCAGTGTCTTCGTCCATGGCCAGAAAAAACCTTTGAAATCTACTGAAAAAAAAGTTTTATATTTTTCTTTTGCTGGCTTATCCGGTGTAAGATTAACAATTCTTATGTATAAACAAGCGCTCTTTTAGCCCAAACTGAGAATCTGCATGGCCTGGATTTTCTGTTTTTGCAATAAAAGTGCAAAGGTGATAGATAATAAATGAAAAGAAATTAAACATTCCAAAGTTAAGCACTCCATATTTCTGATGTGCAGTTGTTCCTACCCTTGCCTTATTCCCTCCAAGTTCTACAGATTCTACAATAAATAATTCAGAGACAGCAGCTTTATTTACTGCATAGCTTTCCTACACTCTCAGACTGTCTGTCCTCCACCCAGAATTCTGCAGAGAATGTTAGGAAAAATAGCATGTACTGTCATACTTAAAAACAACAGGATAAACTATGCATGAAGGGGCCAAGTTTCAACAACCTTTGTATTTGTAGCTTCTAACTGAAGTTGCTAGAATGCAGAGTGTTTCATTTTTCACATAGTTTAATACAGCTTCGGGAGAAGATGTTGTGAGATTAACTGAAGAAAACTAAACCACTGATACAGCATAAATCTTACCATGCCTCAACACAAGGGGGAACTTCTTGACTGTAAGGGTCACAGAGCACTGGAACAGACTCCCCAGGGAGGTCGTGAAGTCTCCTTCTCTGGGGACTTTCAAGGCCCGCCTGGATGTGTTCCTCTGTGATCTGTGTTAGATAGTTTTGTCCTTCTCCGGCGGGGGGGGTGGACTCCATGATCTCTAGGGTCCCTTCCAACCCCTAACATCCTATGATCCTATGTTTGAAGAGGACATAATCCAGACATTGGAGTTTTTCAGCTGGTAGAAAAGTGATATTTAAATGGGATTCTGCCTTTAAACATGTGTTCAGTTTCCCCCAAGTTCTGTTTTATTTTCTTTTTCTGCTGATGATAATCCATGAAGAACTGAAAGGTGAGCAGCAATTTTACAGAAAGGCAAGAAATTTTGGAAGTTTTAGAAGTACTTAAGTTTAGAGAATGGCAAGTGCAAAAAAGTGGCATGTCTGATTTCGAATGAGACAACAAGACATTTGGGACTGGCCAGTTCCTGGAGGTTTGGGACTGCGGTCTTTGCAGACACAACTCCAGACTCCCCCAAATAAGCCAAATGCACTACAACTGGTTTTACTTTTTTTGCCCTTTCAAAATGGGATTTGACTTCTCTGGGGCTCTTGACACATAATGGTGCAAAGTGCAAGGTTTGCAGGTGTGGAGTGTGGCACACAACTGTGCTGGGTTAAATGGTAACAGGAATTCTCTGTAAGCAGTTGCATTTCTCAAGTTTATCATAATCTGTTGAACGGGGTTATTAGATGGATGACTGTGTTCCATGCAGCATTTTAACAAAGTAATAAAGTGAAACATCTCCTGGCCTTTAAAACATTCTCACTTCCCATTCCCAAACACTAGCCAGAATCATCAAGAGCATCTTTGGAAACATTTAATCTATTCAGCAGTTAGGCTTTGTTATTAGGGAATGGCCAGATTTGCATGCCCAGCAGTATTCTTTTAACATTCATAGTCCAAACTAGAGAAAAAGCTGAAGTTCTGCAGCTTGAAACTTGTGCTTTAGAGTGCCCCTTCTAAAGAAAAGGGCCCCATGGCCTCTTCGTCCTTGGATGTCTTTTCTAGGGTTTCTCTGAGGTGGGATTAACACAGCATGTTAGCCAGGTGAAATTTGTTTGAAATCAGAATCCTCTGGGAAAAATACTCCTGTTTATGTAAGATGGGACAGAGAGAGAGTAGAGAAGAGGCTGCACATTCGTGCATTCTGCTTCATTATTTATCACAGATTGTTAATTTTTGAAGATACTAGCATTTGCTTTGGAAATGTAGTCAGCCTCTGTGATGATAAAAGGCAGTACTCTGTATGTTCTGCTTTGGCTTCTTCAAAAGAATATGACTACTGTAAGTAAGGCTAGATTCACCTATGCAACTGTCTCATGATACTAGTTGCTTTTTCCTGTGACAGTCTGGGCCTGTTTTCTTCTGGATTTGCATGATACTGTTATAAAGGCAGGTGGTGTCACTAACACATGCGTTTTCTCAGGCCTCTCTTGGGGCAGGGAAAGTAACCTTGGAGGTACACTGAGGAAACAACAATATAGTGCAGTTTGAAACACACTTGGGTGAAGCCAGAGCCATTTTTTTTTAGTGAAGGTATAAATGGCTCTGAAAAGCCATTTTCCTATGAAGAGGGATTGAGACAACTTTTTTTCAGAACAGTCCATGAAGGTGTGCTGTTGTCTTCAGAGGGTGACAGGCTTTCTGAGAAAGAACAGTATTTCAGGACTGTGTTTTTTTGGCTGGCAGGTTTAAAGAAAGAGCTTGATACTGAAAAAGGGTAAAGGAAGGGGTATTCAACAGGAGCTCAGCTGAAGGATGTGGTATGGAAAGAGGATAAAGGAGGTCACGGTCAAGATTTTTTTGTGTGTGATGCATTATACTTTTACATTCGCTGGGATCACACCTTCCTCATCCCACTTGCCAACCCTTGTGTGTGGGTACTTTCAGTGGTGTCAGTTGCCATGCTTCATTAATGATCCTTAAGGAGCTAATATTAACACCTGTTTGTGGTTATTTCTTGTCACTGTTTACTCTCCCAGATGGTACAAATACAATATGCTCAGTGTGTTAGGCATTTGTCAATAATACAGTCTTTGCCAGCTAAATGCCATTCACATTAAATTTGGCAGCCATTTCATAGCTTGAAGAATCTGTCCTCTATGTCAAAAGCAGAAACTCCATACAAACCTTAGATTCTAAGAATAAATAGGAAATATATAGCTCATTTCTTTGTATTTAATCTTATAGTTTATTTTCTTATAACAAATGGGAGGAATTGAGGAGAAGTAAATTAATGTCTAAATGAGTGTCTGAAGACTGAGATAGGTGGTTCCAGAGCAGCTGAATAGGGTGTACTCATTGTGATCCTGAGTGTATTATTTCATGACCAGAAGATGTGACTTTGTTGTGATGACAGAAGGCCAAAAATATTGGAAAACTTTTTTGCAGAGAAGCATGTGGTCTGCAGATCTTGAATTAAGCCAGAAAGCTGATAGATATGGTTTCTGGAGAGCTCTGAGAGGTCATCCAATACTGGCCAATATGCTTCGTGTGTGTGTTATGCATGCCTTTAATTTCCAGCCCTGGCAGAGCAGGGAACTTGTTTTTTTCCTAGGGCTGTAATGTACCATGACCATTTCCAGTTCTAGGGAAATGTTTTATATTGATTGTAATAAGAAAAATGCTGTGTTAATGCCAACTATCTAGGTTTTGTTAGAGATGGAAAAGTTGCTGACATATGCATTTAGGAATTTCTAGCACAACAGGCAGACCTCAAAAAGATGAATGAGTGAACACCTTTGCTAACCCCTCAGACCAGTTGTTCACGAAAATCATTACTACATAAAGTGCTACATTCTGTACAGGAAAGGTCAAACAAGAGGCTAATGCCAACAGTAGGCCTATAGACTTGTTCTTCCAGGTCAGAGGACATTATTTAAAGGCCGAATCTCTGACAGCTGTGCTATGGTGACAGAGGTAATGGTAAAGCATTTATCTCTTGATTCCACACAGGCAAATATCCAAAGCTGATTATTTTACTAGACCAAGCAAAGTAAAGACTTCGTGGAATTGCGAGTGCAGTCCATTCATTTTTATATCTTTAACATGGCTTGTATCTGTCTGTTGTATGATTATGTAAATGATAAAATCATTTCAGAATATGAGACACTTTTTAGCTAGATAATCAGGACCATTTAAAATAGAAATTGTGAGTACTGTTTCTTCAATCTTAAGACCTTACACATTTGAGTGAATATGACCTTATTCAGTCACTGGTTGCCAGGACGATGTAGAATGTGTCAATAATCCCATCAGACCTGGACACCAGGCACTTGGAAGTAAAAAGGTTCTGAGAGAGGACTCAAAGAGCAAGGCAAAAATTGCAGCTGGAGAAAAACCACAGAATAATGGGCAACTGAAACATTAATGAGAGGTTATTGTACCTCAGCCTATCAGCAAACAGGTGTTTTGAATACATGGAATCCATAGCATAAATGAGTGATAGGTTCATTTTAGGTTCCAGTGCTGCATGAACATCATCCCCAATATACACATAAGGGGAAATTAGAGGTAATGGGGCCCAGTGCTATTTTCTTTGTTCTAATCATCATTTGGGGGGGTCTCATCTGTCTGAAGCAATCTCTAGGCTTTTGTGAATGTGGGGTATTGCTGCAGTAGATCTCACTGGTCTTGATATTTATTTTTTGCTATATGTGTGATGTCAGACTCATGCATTGCAACTCTCTAGTGGCCATGTGCAAACTGGCCTCATAGAAACCAGACAATATAAGAAGATTAAAGGAGTTGAAAGACAAACAGAAAGACTCAAAGTGTCTGGCTTCAGTGGTAATGATTATGATTTAAGGCTTCTTTTGTTTGCAGTTTGATGTCTCTTCATCAGAGTGGTTATGATAAAGCGGATTGCTCTAAATTCAAATAATTTGCGTGTTTTGTATTACAGTGTGCTTCCCCAATCACCACTAAATACCACTGCCAGCTGAATGGGCAAAATAGAGCAGGAAGGAGGGAGAAACACACATAGGACATGCTTTGGATTTTGGAAATGCCAAGCAGCTGACTCAATAGTTGACTTTTTGAATCCAGACAGCCAATAAAGACTGGTTTATTTTGCAAGTGGCCTCCTGCTTCACACTAGCTCCCTACTGATTACTGAGTTTTAATTTCCAGTATTTGAAGAGGTTTATTTTTCTAGTTGTATGGTAAAGAGCTAGACTGTGGGTTTTGAGGCCTAGACTCAGATTCAAAGGGTTCAAACTGGGTCCCTCCGTATGAGGAATGTAAGAGTTCTAACATTGCTGGAGGAGGCTGTAAAGCTCTGAAAGCCTTGTTCAGTGTGGGACTTTAAAAACTAGAATACTCTTGCAATGGCTGGAGGACAAGTTTTCTCAAGAGTTCAAGAACAGTTTGTCCTGTACTGGCAGCCCTGCAAACTCAAGCAGAGTGCTGGAGGGCGTGCTGTATTCTGTCTGGCTTCTTTATCACTATCAGTCTTAAAAACTAAGTAATTTGGAATCAGATGACAATTTAAGTGCTGTTAAATATTGAGGGAGAATGGAAGCTGTCTTAATTTGCAAAGGATGAAGTAAATGCATTTGTGAGAGTTATTTCGCTCTTTGAAGTTAGATTAGTAAGTGCCTGCACAAATCATCTTTACAGGCCTGCTTGATCCATCTATTCTCTATCTCAAACAAGTCTTCTACCTGACTTTAAAAAAGGAAACAAAGTCCCCCAGAGGCAAAAAGCCTGAGCAGGAAATTCTTGCTTGCTATTCTTTGTCTTGACAAATATCACAGAGAGTACTATGGAATCATAGAATCATAGAATGGTAGGAGTTGGAAGGAAGATCTAGAGATAACCTAGTCAGTCCAACCCCCTTGCTAGAACAGGATCAAGTAGGAAAAATTGCCCAGAAGGATGACCAGATGGATTTTGAATGTTTCCAGACAAAGAGACTCCATGACCTCTCTGGGCAGCCTGTTCCAGTGCTGAGTTACTATCACTGTCAAGAAGTTTTTCTTACAGTTTGTGCCCCATTCCCCCTTGTCCTATCACTGGACACCAGTGACACTTCTTCTGTCCTCCTGACACTGGCCTTTTAGTATTTATAACATCTGCCCTCAGTCTTCTTTCTGGGGTAAACAGATCCCACTCTCGCAGCCTCTCTTTGTAAGGCACGTTCTCCACACACTGGAGAAACCTCTTGGACTGTTACATGCCTGACTGCGTAGACTTCTCAGCAGATATGAATATAGCTGAAGCCCCCCATCAGGACCAAAATCTATGATTGTGAATTTGCTTTCAGATGCTTATAGAAGGCCTAATCAACTTCCCCATCCTGATGATGTAACTGAAGTAACTGTGTGGGATTCCCAAGTGTTTCTCTAAAGATAGACTAGCAAATAATAAGTGAGATATCCTTGATTCATTAGTAGCGAGCTCTCAGTTTCTTCTGTATGCCATTGTCTATGTGTGCTCAGGGCCGTCTGCATGACAGTTGTTTGTGTTAGGAAGAAAGCTGAAAGTATTGATTGTAGTTTTGGGCAGAGGATCACCATAAAAGATGCTTTACTTCAGTCAAAGCACTATTAAGCCTGGATGTTAATTTGTGAGCTCGGTGCAAGGATCATTTTTCTGTGCGGAACTAGAATATTCCAGACATCAAAGTGCATTTACACAAGTTTGAACCCTTGTAATTTTTAATCACTACCACTTTCTGGTTTTTTGCTTCATATAACACTTTTATCAGCAGCAAATGAGATCACTTTGCTGTTATTTCTAGTTTTAGTGATGCCTTTGTACTTCAATTGATGTGGATTTTGTTCAGCATGGTCCTGTGCCACAGATTATCATAAAAACAGACTTCTCTCTGGAGAGTCTTTGGTTTGGCTATAACACCAGACATTTTTTCTTAAAAGTATTATTAAGATTCATTAAGAACAAAGCTAGAAAGAAAAGCTGCTGAATCTTTAGTGCAGGAAGAGCAGTATGGTTTCTGGACCCGGATTTTCCTACCACTGGTGAAGGAAGGTGGCCAAGAATTCCTGTTCTATCTGAGTGTAAAAGAACTTGCATTGCTGATTCTGAGTATTTTTCACAGGGGTATCAAAAAAAAGACCTTTAACAATTAATTTACTGAAATGAATATCTTCCTCACAGAGAAGAGCTAATAAGTAAAGGAATTTTTTTGTCTTTTGTACGAGTCAAGGTAGTAAAGTCTAATTTGCTTTGCAGGAATGTTGGTGACACAACTCTGACACCTGCAGGGATTTTTTTCTGTTATTTTGTGAGTATGGTTTTTCAGCTGATGTGTTTTCTTCCTTCTTCCTTTGAAAATAATCTAAGAGACATGGAAATTGTGGTATGAATTATTCTTCAGTTCTGCAGAACACTGAACAGACCATTTTTTACTATTGCTTTTTGTTCAACTTTCATTTCTATAAAAACTCAATGTTATATAACTGATTGACATGCATGAGTGACTCGCTTCTGTGCTTCAAGACACTTAACCCGTGTAGTTACTTCTGCAGAAGGAAGGCGTTCCCTCGTGAAATCTGTAGGAACAGGTGTATATCATTTTTGATTTAAGAGAATTTATACAGGTTGTGGATTTGCTGTCATAGTGAGGGTTTTGTTATTAAGATGTATGATCCCATGGCTTTATTTTGGGTTATTCAGCATTCTGTGCATGTTTTTATACGGTGGGATTGATGCTTGTGAATCTTTCTTCATGCAGTGCTTTGGATATTTTATCACGACTGAAAATTTTAATTGCACTCTCTTACTGTGATTTTCTACTTTACTGATTTTTTTTGGCTCTGATAGGATTGGGGCTTTTTTTTCCCCCTCACACTTCACAGGTTTGTGTGCCTCTTTTAAAAATCTGACTTCACATTTGTCTGTGTTTCTTCTCTGTGTTTTTTGTTGATTTTATTTACTGTAAAAACTCTGGAAAGTGTTGAAGCTGTTAGCCATGTTTTGTTTGTCTCTTAGAAGGTCTGTTGTTCTGGAGTTAATACATTTCCCTTTAGATGGATCATTGCTACTTACAACACACCCTCGCATGCTGGCATCATCTGCATACTTACTGAGGGTGGACTCAATTCCCTCGTACAGATCCTTAGTAAACTTACTAAAGAAAACATCCCCAAAGATGGACTATCTCCTGTGGTTAGCTATCTCTGGTCCCTAGATATTGTGTGACACTTCCCTCTCTCATACCTTGTTTGCAAGTTACACCACTAGAAGACTAGAATCAGCAGACTTGCTTTTCTTGTGATGTTTACATACTGTTCTTATCACCTTGGTTATTACTACACTTTCTTATCTTGAAT
>VXBP01007425.1:25921-38441 GCA_013400115.1 Rhinopomastus cyanomelas
CACTTTCTTATCTTGAATGTGCTTAGTACATGAAGGTATCTGACCTCCCTTCCGCTTTCATCCTCCTGCCTTTCTTTGTTGCTGGCTGCAACTGTAATTTCTACATTTTATTTCCATATGAAGCTCTTTTCTTTTAACTACTTCTTTTTTCTAGTATTTTTGTACTTTGTAAAAATTTTTACTTGCCTGGAAAGTTGTTCCTCAAATCTCAGTTGTCTCCACAGACAATGTACATCTTGGCCCATGTATACATAACCAACATTTACATCTGATCTAATTATTCACATGATCATATGACAAATTGAGCAGATGGTTGTGGACGGTTGTCTACTCTCTGTTTTCCCAATAACTTATGTTTGTTGTTGTGTATTCCTACTTGTCTAATTTAAAATGTCTCTTTCATGTTATCACAGAATCACAGAACGTTAGGGGTTGGAAGGGACTTCAAAAGATCATCTAGTCAAATCCCCCTACCACTGCAGGGTCACCTAGAACAAGTTGCAAAGGAACATAGCCAGGCAGGTTTTAAATGTCTCCAGAGAAGGAGACTCCACAACCCCCTGGGTGTTCCCTTCCAGTGTTCTGTCACCCTCACTGGGAAGAAGTTCCTTCTCATATTTATATGGAACCTCCTATGTTCCAGCTTATACCCATTGCCCCTTATCCTATCATTGGCCTGGCTCCATCCTCCTGACAGCCATCTTTTACATAATTATAAACATTAATTAGGTCACTCTTTAGTCTCTTTTGTTCCAAGCTAAAGGAACCCAGCTCCCTCAGCCTTTCCTCATCAGGGAAATGTTCCATTCCCTTCATCATCTTTGTGGCTGTGTGCTAGATTCTCGCTTTGCAAGGGCTGAAATAATTACAAGGAGAAAACAAGATATTGGGAAGCCCTATTGGGAAAGAGAGCCTTAAGAGGTCTTGCAGGAGATGCATACAGGCCTGCCCCTGGCTGTCCTTCTGCAATGCAGATCTTTGAAGATCTCTGTGTAAGGAGAGCCCATGGTCAGATATATGCTGTGATTTACTGGAGAAGCGCCCCATGTACTTTCCTTCTCAGTGTCACTGAACAAGAGTATAGGCAGTTCCTGGAGTCATCCATAGAAAAGATTTGTTATTAAATACATGTTAATTGCTTCCTCATTTGAAGGAATGGAGCAGGGGTCTTTCTAAGAGTCAGGGACAAGACGGATTAGTAGTGTCCTGTCATTTGTTTTGCACATGCAGAAGTCAATAATAAAAATTCTGGGAAGTGGATTTTTCATCAAGAAAATCTCTCTGTTCTTCCAGTCTGGCTACTTTAATTGCATTATGAAAAGATCCCTGCAGGTTTGACCACGTTACAACCAGACCAACTGTAAAATATGTCATCTGTTTGAGTTATTTTAAAGGGTATGGAAATGCTCTCTAAAGTACAAAACCATTTTTATTTTAAATTTGTAAAAGTAATACTTTCTCTCTCATGAAACCCTCTCTGCCAAACCAGGCACCTCAGGACAATTAAAGACATAAACCTTTCAAAATGCTTCTATGCAGCTTGAGGTAGTGTGTGTTCCCTGTCTTATGTTATAAAATATTGTAGGAAGAACTCTGATGAGAAAGAAAAACAGATCTGGACACAATGCATTCACATAGACACTGAAAGGAGTAGAAGGGGCCAATAAAAAAAATAAATCAAAGAATCACTGAATTGCCAGAATTGGAAAGGACCTTGAGAGATCATCAAGTTCAACTCCCAGCCAAAGCAAAACATAAATGAGTAATAGTTTTTAACAAATATTTTTACAAAATATGTTTTAGCCAGGCTGTACAGATATAAACCAGTTCCTTTGCTACCTGCACAGAAATGGTCTAGTTTTATTTTTTTACCTATGTGTAGGTAATAGAGGAAACTTTTACTACTTATGTGAATCCTAATGCATGGAAATATTTTCATTGCTGTATTCATTTGGAAATTCTGTAATCGTACTGGAAAATAAAAGCAATATTGGGCAGACTGAGGTAGAGCTTACGTAATTTTTTTCCTAATGTGCTTTAAACTT
Source organism: Rhinopomastus cyanomelas (assembly GCA_013400115.1). Lineage (NCBI taxonomy): Eukaryota > Metazoa > Chordata > Aves > Bucerotiformes > Rhinopomastidae > Rhinopomastus > Rhinopomastus cyanomelas. Next base: position 27,967 of record VXBP01007425.1, read on the forward strand.
CTTGGGTCCTCATTCCTAAAGAGATCCCTAGACTAGCTGGGTTCTGTTTAGTTTTCTTGGGGTTTTGTTTGTTTGTTAATACAGGATTGGGAGGTGTATTGGGCGTAAATCACCAATGCAAATAGCTCTTTAGTAAACTTTTCCATTGCTTTGTCAGAAAGATTAATGGTTTTGGTGTAGTATGATTTTTAAAAGATTTGGTTCTGTTCAGTGATTATTATGCAAGGGTTGGTCCTTTCTGAGTTCTCGCAAGTTTGAAATAAACAGTAAATCGCAGCATGAACTGAGTACAGAGGTTTTTTTTGTCAGTTTTTTTTTATACACTTTCTCCTAGATTTTCTGCACAAAGAGTATCGGTTCTCGGTGATACCGGCAAAAGATTCCCTAAAGTAAAGCAGCTATCGGGACACTAGTAAGTGAGAAGTGTCAGCTGAGAGAAGGTAATACAGACTGAAAAACTACTTAATCTTCTCCCTCCATGGCAAACAGCTGCAAACACATTACTCAACGCGGTCTTCACTGACCATGTAGTACTGCTGAAAAAGAACCTGGCAATTACGTTAGTAGGGGAGGTCCAATGCATCTGTATGGTTATGAGCATTATACTGCACACGCAAAATGAACTGGGACAGCTGTAGTGTTGAATCCGGCAGAGCTTGGATCTGGTCTTCAGCAGCTGTTGGTGTCAGGTAAAGGTGTGCACACAAGGAACACAACTGTGTGTACAGGGTTGGCTCTATGGTTTGTTTCAACTACAGATCACAAACTGGCGTACAGAGCAATCATAAAGCAAGTAATGCTTCAGGGTTATACGAATTTCAAGACTGATGTAAGTGTTCCTGTCTTCATGGCTCTATTTGTGTTTATTTGACATTGGTTTAAAAGATGATATCTAGCAAGACCAGAGGAAAATACGAATTTGGAAATTTCATGGGGCAAATAAATTAATTTTGAGAAGTTGTCATTGGACATAAATCATCCTGAAGGCTTTGTGCTTTGAATATGAATAAATACCCAGAGGTTTCAAAATATTCTAGATAGCGCTTGGGATGGTGAATTAGCACATTCTGTGTGGGAGATAGAAAAAATGATTATTTAAATAAGTTATAAAGAATGTAGTTGTCTTATGTTTTGTAGAATTATCATGCCTGGGGTTTTGTATTTCATTTTAGTTCATAAGGTAGCTCCTCGGCTAATGGAGATCAAAAATGTTCCACTGTGATCAATAGATGGATCACAGGTTTCACCAGCTCATGATGCCAAGTTGAGGAGGTTCATTGTTTGAAACATGTCTGCGTAAATGCGTATTTCAAAATCAGCTTTTGTTTTCATAGAGTGCTCTGAGGCTATACTAATACGTGGAGACCAATTGTTTGTTCTCACGTTACCTCTACATGCAGTCAAAGTTTAGAATAACACAACATGCTCTAGCTTCAAGACATGTAAAATAAAACATGTGCCCAGTACTGTATACACAGAGTGGAGATAATATTTCAGGAGAAAGGCAACACTTTAGTATTTGGCACAGGTAAAATAAATATTGTAGTAACTTTGTCCAAGAACGACTGAATTTTTCAGTCACCTGTGATGAAAATTATTCTTTTATGCCACCATTTCACTAACAGTACACCATGTATGATACCCCTGGGTAATCATCCAATGACGCACATTTTAACAGAGATGCAAGAAAGTGAGCATGGCAATACAAATACCCAATCTTGTGAGTGAGATGTGTGCTTTATGTGCAGAGACAACGTCTGGATTCTAAGGTCAGCAGCATCACTGTGAGCAGAGGACTGTGTATGCTGGAGGACATGGATGCAAAACTGCTGTCTTCTAGGATTGCTTTCTGTGTCTGAGGGGACGGCTGGGGCAGATGCATTGTACGAAGCTGAAAGGCGACTCCTCTGTTAGTTAAAACTTCTGTGCCCCACCTCCATTTGGACTTAGAGGTCCAGGGTGAGATCCTAGAGGGATTTGCCAGGCCTGCAGTTAGGATACATCAATAACCTATGTCTGCACTCATGAGCACGTGCTGAAGACTGGAATTAGTCTGGAATAACCAGATATCCCAGCCACCAGGAAACTGGAGAAACACATGTCTGTACTGCCACATCACAAATAGGCGCAAGAGTGGGCTAGAGTATCTAGACAAGCTGGTCTCTCCTTTGCAGCTCCCTCTTGGTGAGCAATTAACTGTACATGGTTCAGCAGCATTTTCAAGCATCCTTATCACAAAGTACAGCTCTAATGCTAGGCCAGGGTCACCTGCCTGTATTGAGGCATTCTGCTCACTAGTGCAAGGTCTGGTAATGAGATGAATGTGGCTGCTGGCAGCTCCAATGCCTGGGGAGGAAAGTTCTGGGCCTTTAACTGTGAATACCCAACACTGTCATTCAGAAGGACTCTGTACCCCTCTTGTATGAAGCCAACTAGCTTACTCCATTCAGATATAATATTACTGTAATTTTTAATGAAGAAAAAAAATTCTTCACTGGCCAAACACGTTTGCCTATGTTCTGCTAGTTCTAGTAACACTGCTGTGTGGAAGTTGATCAGCCCTAGTATTAATAATACATGGAGCTGCAGCTTCGCTTTGCAAGTGGACAGGATTGTAATAGCTGACACTTTTTCAGCCAAAACAAACACCAGGAGAGTTTTCTTTTCCATGGACCAAAGTCTCACTTCAGCATTTGCCAGGGACCATTTCTCTTTCCTGTCTTTAGCTTGTGCCAGACAAATGAAGAAGGCGCTGCAGATAGTGACTATCAGCGAGCATCTTGGTACTGGGGGACTGCCTGACGAGCTTTGTGCTGCAATCTTTTATGCATTTTTCTCTATATGTTCAGGAAGGGCTTTACTCTTTCATTTCAGTGCTTTCATAAAAGCTCAGGGCTGGGGCCTGCATTTTTCTGTGGTAAGGTCACTAAGTTGGATTCCCCTTGGAATTGCAAACCTTGCATTCACATTTTGCATGAGTCACTCTGTGCAGCTGATTTTTCTGGCATTTATTTTTATTGATTTGAAATAATTCTTATTTCCCTGTGAGGAAACCTTGCCTCTTAATAACTACTAGTGCTAACATGCCAGCAAGTATCCTCAGAACCTCTCCCATGGTTTGTCTCACCTCATCTATCACCCCCAGACATGAGGTCAGAGGTCGTCAAGATACAGAGGGAGGGGAAACCTCATGCTTTTGAGCAATCTAATTGCGTTCCTTAAAATCTTTGTTCTGAGTTTAGCTATTAAGGCCCCTGTGGCCCAAGTGATCTTCTCTCCTCTAGGAACAGAGATCCCAAGATTCAACCAGACCTGGATCCAAGACAAGAAGGAATTAGAAAAGTGTTGATTCTTCCTCCCAGCGAGAAAGGGAAGTAGCTGGAAGTGGCAGGTTTTAGAGTTACAGATGAATGCGACAGACTTTTCCCATAAATTGAAGCAGGCTAAAGCGCTTCTGGAATTCATGCATGGTTACAAATGGCAACACAAAATCACAAAATGTTTTAGGCCGGAAGGGACCTTAAAGATCATCTAGTTCCAAACCTCCTGTCATGGGCAGGGACATATCTCACGAGACCAGATTGCTCAGAGCCCCATCCAACCTGATCTTGAACACTTCCAGGGAGAAGCAACTTGTTCCAGAGCCTCACCACCCTCAGAGTGAAGACTTTCTTCCTACAATCTAATGTAAATTTACCCTCTCTAAGTTTAAAACTGTTCCACTTGTCCTATCACTAGATGCCTTGGTAAAAAATTTTTCTCCATTGTGGGAAATCCTAAAGTGAATTGTGAGAATAGTTGATACACAGTTATCTATTCATCAATGTCTTTTATTCATTCAAACATAAATTATGTTGATGCAAAACTTCAGATTGTGAAATGAGATGACGTTTCTGCAAGTTATATTGGAGTAAAATGCCNACTGTGATACTGATACTGTGTGATACTGAAAAATCCCTCTCCAGATTTCTTGTAGGCGCCTTTCAGGTACTGGAAGGTCCTCCTGGAAATCTAGGATGTCATGAAAAAGCTCAGACTTGTGGTGTTTGCATTTCAGTGTTGTGGAGCAGAGCATTTTGATTACTTTTGACTAAAGCTGGTCTGTTTTTCTGGTTTGACTAGGGTAGATGGCAGTCTTACCACCTGGATTATCATCAGCCACAGGAAGTGTAAAATGCCTCAAGCTTATGTCACATTTAGCTATTTATTAGTCATTCCCAGAAAATGCTGTCATCCATGGAAGTGGGTAAGTATAGCATGGATGTAGGCCATACTCATAACTTTTCTCCAGATCCTTTACTTTATCAGGAGTAGGAAATTCCGTGAGTTATTTTCAATAATAAGTAATGTAAAATTTCAAAATGCTTTACTGAGTTGCAAACTCAAACTATCATTCTCATTTGACTATAAAATTTCCAGCTGAATCTTACTTTTGAGCCCACCAACCTAGTGTTTCAAGAGATTTACCTTCAGGGAAAGCTCCCAAATCTTTCTAGCAGGTGAAACTCGGAGAACATTTTACATCTACACAAAACTCCAGGTTATTCTGAATACAAACAAGCAACCCTTGCTTGAGTAGCTATTGCTCCTAAGGTGATGAACAGTCACTTCTCTTAGACTGGACTTGCCAGTGATGACCTAGATGAGTACTGTGTATTATTTGAGAATCTGCACAAGAGCTTTCTTGAAACATAATACTCTGAGTCTTTGATAAGAATTCAGATTTCCCATCTACTACCTTAATGGAAAAAGACACTCATGATGCCTGATGGGAGAAGACAACTTCAACCACGATCTCATATTTTTTAATCTGACCAAAGATAAATCCTCCATTGCCACTTCTGCCTTCTCCTCCTTCTTTTCCGTCTATGTAATACAGTAATTACTTTTCCTTCTCCATTTCTTATCATGCAGTTAGAAGAAATGCTTCTTGATCACTGCTAAACAGATGGTGTCCAAAATAGGTACTGTTGTGCTTTAAAAGCTGAGCGGAATTTGTTAATTGGATTTGTATGTTTCTGCAGAAAAGTTTAAAGTTTAGGTTTAAAAAGTTGAGAAGTGTCTTCCCCCACTTCTTCCCTCTCAGTGATTTCTGCCATCTTTGCTTCTTCTTCGCTTTTCTCCATCTTGGTGTCTGTTCAGAGAAATGTCGCTGCTGCTTAAAGAAACAGTTATCATGTTATTGCTTCTGAAGATATGCACAAGGAACCACCAAGGTCTACTGAATTTTCTGTGTTCAGCCAGAAAGACTGTTAGAATTCTTAACCTTGAAGATTTATGAGGATTGAGACTGAAGTTGGATGACTGCTGTGATTTCAGAGGGAAGGAGGAACCGTTTAGAGTTAAGTTGTTTCAGACATTTTTTAATCTCCATTCAGTATAGGACCATTGTTATGAAACTCCATGCGTGTATGTCTGTGTCTTGTGTGGGGTTTCTTCTGATACGTAGTGGGGGGAGTGACTTCAAATGTCTTGGTGCCTTTCTTCTCCAAATTGAGTCAGTTGGTTTCATTGCCTGCAGATTCGTAAGTGATTTTGTTAAACCCTCTCTTTGTGTCTGACACTTTAGCTAAAAGCTCTTGGCTGAAATATCGTTGGGGGTCTCTAAACCAATTACATTAATGGTGACCCAGGTAGGGCACGTGGGGATCCAGGCAAAGACCCACTAACACTGCTATCACTACAGCTACCTGTTTATATTAAATATAAGCCTTTTTCCCCCTCATGTTACAAGACAACCTGAATTAAACTTTGATATCTACATATAAACTAAGCATAACACTTTCTACCTCCTGTAGTCTACTCACTGCAAGAGAAGCTTCTTTCTGTTATAAATCGTGCTGCTCTCTCCACTGTCTCAAAGCTTGATTTATGTAAATCCATGGAGCTCGAAAGTGTTACAAAGGCAATATTGTGTTAATAGCAGGGGACAACACAAGAAACACTGCTAAGTTAAGCTTGTACAAACAGTATATACAGGTACTGAACACTCAGCAGTTGGTGGCCAACTTCTGGTTTCAATGAAGTTAATGTTCACTAAAATTGAAATTTGATTCAAATAATCTTTTACGTTTTCAAAGTAATGAAGACTCTCTCAAGCTGCATGTAACAGAGAACAGGACTGATATTATTTAGAAGGAATTTTTGATCCATAATTTCAAAATTTCTTTTTAAAGGACCCTGGCAATATTTTTCTTCCTTTTATCTGATAAAGTGTCCTGGAGAAGATGAAGACCTATTAGGTTTCCCATAGATAGCTAATCACAGAAACATCTTTAAAAGAAAGATTCCTTCAGGATATGAGCTAAAATTACAACATGGGGGTTTTTTTGGGCCCCACATTACCTCTTTAATTAGCTCCTTAATATGGCTCCTTCTTGAAAGGGATGTTTGAAGAAGCTCTGTTACTGAAAATCTCATGACTGTACGAGGACAGTGCTGCATCATTGTCATGCTACTTTGATATGTTATCATCCTAGTAAATGATCCAAGTGTTGAAACACAGTGTGGAGTGATGTCTTTTGCAAAACTCTGCTGTGTGTTTCAGTCCTGGCAAGCACAGTGCTATCTGATGGTGTGTCACTGGGAGAGGAATGGAAGGAGACAAGGGGAAAGAGAATGTGGGCTTTGTATGAGTTTTGGTATTTGAACAAAAGCTGTAGCTGGATAAAACCTTGCCTGTAAATTTACGAACATAAAATTTAGACCCTTACAGTCATCCAAATCCTTTTTCTTACCCTATATTTTTATGGTAAAAAGCATTATTTTTGGGTTTATACTTTCATAATAACGACAGACAGAACCAAATGTTGTTTGTTTATTTGTTTGCAAAACAAATTACACCCCTTTGCAGATTTCACTGTGTAATTTGCATTGGCTTTGCAGTTTACAAGAATTCACATGCTGGTTTAAAAATTCCCCTCTCTTTGGAATTAGAAAATGAAGTAGAGGAATTGCCATGCAAGTAGCTCTGACCTCAGTGCAGCAGTTGCAGCTCATTATGTCTCCCAAGCTCGGAAAGAATTTTCTGCAATAGAGTCCTCCATTCAGATCTGCAGTCTGTGCCTGTAATGAATAAAATATGCCTGTCAGATTTAAAAGGCCTAGAGTTATGGTAATGCGCTCTAAGTACTGTTGAGAGTGATTCAATAAAATTATGGATTTCTCCCCATTTATCACGTGTGGTTAATTTTGTTTAGCAAATACAGTAGTCAGTTTTCGGTTACTCTAGCTGCCTACCCAGAGCAGATGGCATTTGAAATGTGCTCCTTGACATTTTAATTTGTTTTCTGTGTCTTTGCATGCTGGTTTTTTAATGTATGTTCCTGGCTGCATAGTATAGATACCATTCAGCAGCACTGCTGTAGTTTCCACGGGACATCTTCATTTCTGCTTACATTTGCTTTTGCCTTAGCCTCACAACAGCTGAAAAATGCACTCTGTGATTCCAAATGATAGTGTTTGGAAATTTGACCAGAGCTTTCTATAGGGCCAGGCTAAGTTTGGAGCTGACACTGAAAACTTGCTGAGTTATCAGTTCATATCAGATGAAAACAATCTACCTTCTCCCAGTTTTCAGGTGTTCTGCTGGTGAGATTTAAGAAGATACATACAATTACTTTGTGCTGATCATACCAGTATCATCACAATTGAGTATGAAAGGGAAAATCTCATCTGGAACAAAGTGAAGCTTTTACATCAAAGGAAATCTACCTCCGAGTAGGGAGATTTCTGCTTCACTCCATGGGAGGATGTTATGGCATGGTGGTGTCCACTTCCAGCTCCTGGTACTGGCTCTTGTCCCTGTTGGGTCCCAGCTAATCCAGGGGGTAAGGCTGCTAAGGAAAAAAGACTCTATCTACCCCTCACACCTCAGCCTACTTACAAATTCATGTGAGCAAGTGCAGTAGACATGGTGACTTGGATCCTGCACCAAGGCCTGTGGATTACAGCATCAAACCAGGCCTGAGAAGAGGACTAGAATTCCAGAGCCTCCATCATGTCTGTTAGCTTTGCTTTCTTCCTGCCTTATTCCACATTGCTTGTCTGCCTGCATCATCTCAACTTCAGGGCCTCTGCAAGGATCCTGTGCATTGGAAAAACACGTCCAGGGAGCCAAAGTCTCTGCTAAAAATCTTCCTCCCTGGGGATTTGGCTTGCTCTGAAGGACCATGTAGGCCATGGTTTTTATGAAGGAGTATTAAATAAATGGAAAGTAAAAGCATAAAGTCTTGTGTGTTTTTGTACTTGTGCAGGAAAGAGAGAAAACATCAGTGTTGGCATCCCTCATTTGAAGTATCACCATGTCCTGTGTTCAGATGACCGTAGAATCATAGAATCATTAGGGATTGGAAGGGGCCTCGAAATATCATCTAGTCCAATCCCCCAGACACAGCAGGATCACCTAGACCAAGTCACACAGGAACACATCCAGACAGATCTTAAATGTCTCCACAGAAGGAGACTCCACAACCTCCCTGGGCAGCCTGTTCCAGTGCTCTGTCACCCTCTCTGGGAAGAAGTTCCTTCTGATATTTATGTGGAACCTCCTACGTTCCAGCTTACACCCATTGCCCCTCATCCTGTCACTAGATGACATTAAGAAGAGCCTGACTCCATCCTCCTGGCACCACCCTTCAAGTTCTGTTCTTACAGTATCACAGTATCACAGTATTATCAAGGTTGGACTGAACAGAGCAAGGGCCTGGCTGCCTTCACCTAGTGGGAATGGACCAAGCAACAGGCCAATAAGAGAGAGAGAGAGAGAGAGAGAAAGGAATACAAAAGTACAAATTCAAACTTCCCTTACTAGCAAAATTTGAAATAAAAACACTCGTAGCATCTCCTGCTGCTACTGGGAGTGCAGCAGTACAAAGAGATGAACATCGGGGTGGAATGTAAGGAGCGGATCCTCTAGTGGAGGAACTAAGTCCATGATGATCAGAAGCACCTTCCTGTTGACCTCTAGCACTGCCAGTGAGGATCTAGCCTAGCTTTCAAAACTTTTGTTGGTCATGTTTTTGTTGTTCATGTTTCCGCCACCAGTGTGTAGAAGAACTGTTCTGTAAACACAGCATGTTTGAGTGTTGTGCTTTTCAGTGTACCAGTACTGATGCACACTGCTGGCAGCTGCAGCACGTGTGGGAAAGGGGGCAGAAAGAGAGAGGCAAAGGGATTTCTCAGATACCAGACAGGACTTTCTGGTATTTTGCTCTCTGCCTTTGTTTAGTTTAAAGCTGCTGTCAATGAAAGTGCTGTCATTACACCAGAAGGACTTGTTTCCAGTTGTGCTTGTGCTGATGGATGAGAAAGCAGGGCGGCTCAGCTTTATCATGTCCTTCAACGGTGTCTGTAAAGAGGCAGGGGGGAACACATTGGGAATTCGAGGAACAAGGTTTCTTATCTGTGCTCTTTGATGCTTGGTTGGCAATACCACAGGAAAATAAAAAACTATATCAACAGAAAGCACTTTTCAGGTGGTTATAGCACTCCTTAATGCTACTTGTATCTGTTTGCACTACAGATCTGCACAAGGCACTTCTGGCATTAAAAAGCACAAATGTGGCGGGGAGTGAAAGTTTTAAAACATTGTAAATTTTCTATGGAATTAAGTGTAAGCAGGCAAAACCCACTGCTTGGAGGATTAAGGACAAGTGGGTAGCAGCATCTGAGTTGTTTTGGAATGCCTGGGGAATCACACATATGAAAAGAAAGGTGTCATCCCAGGTCATCTCCTATTTAGGCCTGATTCTCCCTTTCAGACTTGTGCTTGGCACAGCCAGTCATTCCTGCTGCAGTCTTTTGGACTGTCAGTCTGTCTGGTCTCTCTTTTCCTCCTAGATGCCAATGCCTGTTGTGTTTCCCGTTTTTCAAAAGCTCATTTTTGAGAACTCTGTACAGTCCTATAAGGGAACAAGCCAGCTCTGGAAACAAAAGTATGTGGCATTTGTTTGTCGGGGTTACAGACATGAGCTTTTCTGCATCATGGATGTGGAGGGGCATTATTGTTTGCACATGTTCTTTGTCACTTTTTACTATATTTAATTATCCATCCTCCCTTTGTGAATTTAAAAGGGAAAACTCTGTTTGTGGTTTGTGGTATAAACAGAACAATGATATAAGAGTTCCACAATTCTAGTCTGATACAAAGTTAGAAAGGTTTTGTAAGGCATCCTGTGAGTCCCATGTTCTACATCATTCTTTTTTATGTTTGGGTAGTGTGAATTTCACTAAAATAAATTTCAAAGAAAACCAGCAATGTTTCGGCTAAATTTCCTCCTCACTGTATGAGTGTGACCATGTACAAATGTATTTTGCTCATATCTGTAAGGGTGAAGGATGGTAGGGGTAATAATATTTAAGGGTCTTTTCAGAATAAGCCTGGTCATGTGTACAGAAAATGCCATGTAATACTCAGCAATCAGTAGCTGGAGCAGAGTATGATCCTTGCTGTAGTTAAGGACAACCTATAGCCA
>VXBP01007427.1:3825-63274 GCA_013400115.1 Rhinopomastus cyanomelas
TCCCTCGATCTGCTGGACACACTCCTCCTAATACACCCCAGGATCCCATTGGCCTTCTTGGCCACCAGGGCACATTGCTGTGCCATGGTTAACCTGTTGTCCACCAGGACCCCCAGGTCCCTCTCCACAGGACTGCTTTCCAGTAGATCACCTCCCAGCCTGTACTGGTGATATAGATATAGATATAGATGATAGATAGAGAAGCTGGTCTTCCTGCCTCTTCCAAACTGAAATATCTTTAGTAAAAACAGGTTGTAAGTTTTTTCCCTTCAGCAGCTCTAGCAAGGGTTGAGAGCTGAAGAAGGAAATGCACCTATAGCAGGGAAGAATCTCTGACATTAAAGAATTCGAATGAATCTGAAAAATTACACGTGAGTCATGCAGAGGCCCTTTATATTTGGATGAAGTTTTCTCTCAGCTTCTCTCAGAGCAACTTGCTGCAGCAAGGGGTCACAGAGCAATCCCCCAAGAGGAAAAGTGCTCTGGGTGCTGCTGACTTCCCACCTCCCTCACACACCTGAGCTGGTCAGAGAAAACTACTGCTAGACTGACCTGTGGGGGTTCATCAGTGTCTTGTGCCCCATTCCCAGATCTGCTGGCTGGCATGCAGGTGCTGGTGGGTACAGTGGGTACTGCTGTGCTGTGACACCGAGTCACTCCCACTGTCAAAGGACCTTAGCCAGTGCCTGGAGCACTGTTGGGTTGACCCCACTGCCTCAGAGAGTGCTGCAGCAATGCCCCTGGCTCTCTTCACAAAGGTTTCTGCCCCTCAAACAACCCTGTAAGTGTCCTTGGCAACTCAGAGCCACAAACATAAAGGGTAGAAGCCAAGACGGTCCAGCCAAACATGAAACCTGGTAACTGGGCTATAAATATTTACACACCGCTCCTCAGCTTTACTCGTTCCACTGCATCAGGAGCTCAGCCAGACACAGAAGTCCAGGTATTAACTGTCCTGCTTGTTGTGGTCCAGGACTTTCATCCAGACCATAATCCCCACGTCTCGGTGTCCTGGGTCAGATCCACTCCCTGGGACGCCAAAGGATGCTCCTCTTCCCAGCCCAATGTGCCAGTGCATTCTGCTCTCGTGGTGAATCTGCAGCATTAATCTCTCCGCTGCTGCCAGCACGACTGTCCCGGTGCCATCTAGACATGACTGCCTGACCCCCAGTCCCCTCCTGAAACTCAGTCTTGTGAGCACTGATGAGGCCTGATGCTGGCTATGGAATCTCAAATGAAATCTCTGTAAAGCCAAGATGATCCATTTTTTCCAGGGAATTTTTTGCTCAATCCTCTACACCCTTGTCCCAAGTGCCATCAGTCTATCATCAGCCCTGTCATCGGAGCATGGACAGATTGCAGATAAAGCCTGGGAGCTGAGAGAGAGCTCAGGGAGCTGAGGTTAGGCAGGTGGCCGTGCCAAACAGCGCTGGCTGCTCATGGTGGGACGATAGACTTCAGCCCTTTAAGGCATTTGACCCACAGCTGAGGCATTTTACTGACAGCAAATATCTCAGCAGCAAAGCTCCATCCAACTGGTGAACCAGCCCATGCAGAGCAGAAACAAAGTCATGAGGGAAATTCATTTGCCTTTTGTAACCGTTTGTGCATCCTCATGCAAGCAGACACAGCTCCAAAGCCCCAGGGTGCTCTTTTTGCTGGATTTGGAGAATGAAACCAAATGGCAGGACCTAGCCGTAGGCTGTGGGCGTCAGGGCACAGAATGGAGATGATGACCCTGGAAGAAGGATCAGGCAGAAATGAGGATACGGAAGGCCTTTACAAACAAAAAGGGTTCAGAGGTAGGTGTGGGGCACCTGATCCTGGCTGTAGTTCAGAATCATAGAACCACGGAATGTGTTGGGCAGGAAAGGACCTTTAAAGGCCATCTAGTCCAACCTCCCTGCAGTGAGCACAGGGAGATTCTTTCACAGATCAGATTGCTCAGAGCCCCATCAAGCCTGGCCTTGAATGTCTCCAGGGATGGAGCTTCTACCCCCTCTCTGGGCAACCTGGTCCATTGTTTCACCACCGTTATTCTGAAGAACTGTTTTTCTAACATCCAATTTAAATCTCCTCTGCTCTAGTTTAAAACCACTGCCTCTCATCTGGTCACTGCACACCCTGTGAACAGTTCCTCTCCAGCTTTCCTGTAGCCCCCTTCAGCTACTGAGAGTCTGGTATAAGGTCTCTCCAGAGCCTTCTCTTCTCCAAGCAACAACCCCAAGTCCTTCAGCCTGTCCTCATAGCAGAGGTGGTCCAGTCTGATCATTTTTGTGGCCTCCTCTGGACCAGCTTCAACAAGTTCACATCCCTCTTGTGTCTTGCTCAGAGGTGGAAGAAAAGCAAGGGAAAAAACCTGCTGCTGTCTGAGCCCAGGCACATCTACATTGCAAAATGCTTTGCTGGCTGATGTTTTCCTGTTTCCAAATGTATTTTCCTATTCCCAAAGCATCCTTTGCACTAGGGTGCCTGCTCAGCTCAGCTCAGCTCAGCTCAGCTCAGCTCAGCTCAGTGCCTGCACAATCAGGCAGGAATAACCTACCTTGCTGCTGCAGGTAGAAGAGCTGACTCCCTGCATAAGGCCGGCAGCTTTAGTTTGCACAATTTGCCTCTTTGCCCACATTCCTGGGAGCTGACACACGCAGAAAAGGCAGCAATGGCCACATGGGTCCTTACAAGTAGCTATGACCACACTTTCTGCGAAACACTCAGGGTTAGGAGATTGCAACCTTATATGGGCTGCTCAGGGCTGGAGCATCACCAGCTCTCCTCAGAGGAGGAGAACAGCTGCTGGAATTTCCTATGAAAGGCCAATTAATAAAGACCAAATCCTTTTGTATATATGTGTGTCTAAATATTGGACAACAACATCAAGGCTCTGCTACCCTAGAGTCCTGAACCGTAAGTCTCCTGCGGTCATGGAGGGATCTGCTAACCCCTGACGAAGGTTCTAAGTGCCCAACATGAACTGTAAAGGCTGGAGTAAGGAAAAGCACGAAGATGGGCTGTGTGTCCAACTTGCTCCACAGCTCTTGGTTCCAAAACTGTTCAAAAAGCAGACCTTTGGTGTCACCCTGCAATAGCAAGTGGTAACAGACCGGAATTCTCTTTTCCTCAGCTTTGACTTTCCAGTCACAGCCTCACCCCTAACATCTCCCATCTGCAGCAGCCAACCCACCAAGATCTTGCCAGGCTTGTCCAAGGGCCAGAAGCCTCTAGCAATGTCAGACCCACTCCCTTTAGTCACAATAGGGAGATCAGGTTAGTGAGAACCAGACTGTGCCCAGTGCTGCTCCCTCCAGCAAGGTGCAAAGCAGCTTCTAGTGTTGACGTGGCTGAAGGCACCAGGAGGTTTGTAAATGTCTCGATATTAAGTGACACCCACGTTGCTCCCAGCTCAGCAGACAGCAGCGTTGATGGCAAGCAGTGGGCAAATGCAGTATTCACACTGGGCAGCGCTGCTGTGCCTGCCCTGGGCATGGAGAACACACAGATAATCACACAGCCTCTGGCTTCTCTCATCAGCCTGGCAGATTCCGTTGCAATTGTCAGCAAGGACACCATCTCTTCATTTCCCTTCCACTCGCTTTGCCTTCCAGTTAGTCTCACAAACACGTGGGGCCAAAAGACATTTTGCCATTTAGTGTTATAAGAACAGAATCATTAAGGTTGGAAGAGACCTACAAGATCATCAAGCCAAATCATCGACCCAATGCCACCATTATGGCAACCCATACACCCAGTATATCTGGTTCCACTGGCATCTGAGAGGCACAGTCACCCTTACCTGCTCTCTTAATCTCACCAAGATTTCCTCTGGAACGCTCCCCATATCTGGTGGCAAACACTGCTTTGGGGCTCAGACAAACAGAAGCCAAGCAGAGAGAAAAGTCCTTTTGCACTGTGCCTGCAAATTAGCTGGAAATGACAGCAGATGACAGCGCTAGGAATTGGTGAAAGCCCGGGTGAAGCCCTAACTGTGAGGGCTGGGGAGCCCCATGGAAGAAAGTGCACTCGCAGGCTCAATCTCAATGTAGCCTGTGGGGTTTGCACAAGCTCTGCTACTGGTCAGCATGTTCAGCAAGGGCTGCAGCCCATTTAAAGCAAACCCTGCAGCCAGCTTGTGACCACTAGCCTGAATGCCTGAGTCTAAAGGCCTAACGGGGAAAACAAAATGCCAAGGAGCAGCTGGCATTAAGGGGAAAGTGAGATGCAGGATAGATGTGCAGTCTCTGAGGACAAAGTCACCTCAACTGTTTCAAGAACTCCTGGGTGTTTGAGGCATTGGCTTCTACAAAGGGACTCAGGGTGTAAAAGCAGTCACTGCTGCAATGGGGTCTCTTCTTTCTTCCCTCTTCTTTCTCGAGACTCAAGTTGGATGGTGCAGTGAACACTCCAGGCGAGAGTCTCTGGAGCAGGGTTTGTCTGGCAGCTTCTGCACTGCCTGGACCTGCAAGGACACAGCAGTGATGGACCACTACTGTCCTTTCCAATATTGCCATCTAGAGGACCCAGCAAGGACAAGAGCTCCCTCCAGGCAACAATGAAGAATCGATGGAAAGCTTGCTGACCTTTCACTTCTACCACACACAACCACTTCCCCAGCATGATACAGAGATGGAAGGCCAGCTGTGCAGGACCATCGGGGCCTTGGGCATGAGAATACAGAGTTGCTCTAAAGACAGCCCTGTGATTATTTTTCAGGCTATAGACACCTGCTGCTGTCCCACTTCACTGATCCCCAAGCAAATCCCATGGCCAGGCATCGGGACAGCCTGTCCAAAACCTGCCTCTCATCAGCTCAGACTGAACGGAACTAGTAAAATTGGGACTACTCATCAAGAGGAAGCTCTGCACAACCACCTGCGGTGCAAGTCCCCCTCCTCGCGTGTGACCTACCTTGTCCCTTCTCCCAGTGCCTCTGAGCAGGACCTACCCCGAATCTTTGTGCACGGCTGTAACCACCCGCCAGAAGTGTGGCTGCACCTCAGCTGGTCCCAGCAACGTTTTGGGTTCTGAAGACAAAGCTCACCAATGGCAAACGCAAGGGCCTGAATCACACCTTATTTCAACAAAACATTTGTTTGCAAGGGGTGTGCTGCATTCCTTTTGAGAGTTTGTGAGCGTCAAGAGCCACCACGGGGCACGTGTTCACTTGCTCAACTCTGTCCTTGTTTGTTGTAGTTACGTGCCCGAGCACAACCCGAGCCTGGGCTGGACGCTGTGCAGGGCAGGTGCACAGCGGGAGCAGCAGCGTTTGCTCTAAACGCCAGGATTTGAAGGTGTGAGAGCACACGGTGGAGTTTGCATGGCTTCACGGTAAGAAAATATGCACCATGGCATCCCGTGTCACTCTCCTGACTCCCAGTAGCACCAGCCACTCACAGCCAGTGTGATGCTGGACAAGCTCTTCTCACCTGCAGACTCACAGCACTTCTGTGAGCTGCAGCTGATGCTTCGGCGAAGTCCAGCTGAAAGCTGAGGCCTGGCTGCCCCACGCAGGGACCGCGGTCCCTTGGGAAAGCAGCACGGACATCCCCTTGGCTGGCTGCTGCTGTGGACAGAGAAGACAAGTGTGCTGAACCAGGTCTGAGACGCGCAGCGGCACAGACTTACAACAGATGTATTTTACACAGTTCCAACAGTGAGGACTGTCCATTACGAATTGGAACTCCTCAGACCAGACTCTTTAAGTTTCTGAATCACCCTCTGTATCGAAGCATTCTAACCTCTTCAGCTGCTTTGACACCCCACAACACCAAAAAAGAGGGTACAGACAGGAGCTGGAGGGCAGACCCTCCCCCAAAGGATGGCATAGCAGCTGCCATGAGCCCAACTGCAAATTCAACAAAAATCACGGGACATAACAGCCCAGGAAAGCTCAGGACCCTCAATTTTGCAAACATCCACGGTGATGCTGCTCAAGCAGATCCATCAATTGCCCCAGAGTGTTTGTGAGTGACGCTGCCCTAGCACTCCTGATGTGGAGAAGTCCAGGAGCTCCAGCACCTGTCAGCAGACATCTGTGTGTCTCCTCCTGTGCCTGTGCCTGCACAGAAGGACAGTCTTAGGGCTGAGCTGTGTCTCAGGAGCTGAACAGGGGTGAAGGCTGGACCATGAACCGCAACCTAGCTGCCCTCCATCCCGCAGAGTTCAGCATCTGCGGCTGCTGCCTTACCCACTGGACAAAGGCCATGAACGAAGGGGTCTCAGAATGTCAAGCAGCACATGGTCACTTTGCCACAGATTTATTTCTGTGTGAATTAATGAGATGGTGCACACAGTTCCAGAGGGAAAAAACTCTTTTATAGGCCCATAATCCTTCTTTCACAGTACAACGCAACAGTAAAGGATTTAGTCAGTGTAAACAGAAGGTCCAATAGTGATCATCAGCTATCACGGATCAGCTGCACAAACACCACAACTACGGAGTTAATGCCATTACCACACAAATTGACAGTATCAGTACAAATCATAACTTTACCTACAATGCTTTTTCATGTGCAAAAACCATGAAAATTCAATTTACAGAAGAAGGGCACCTGCTCTAAATCTTAGTGGGAGATGTAAACTGCCACCTCAAGGCTGTCTTTTCTACTTGGCAAGAGGTCAGGGCCTAACTCTACAAGGTACCCTTACACTGGTCTGCAGCACACCGACCATCAGGGCTCTGCATCTGAAAACCAGGCACTCACGTACTCTCTGCTGCAGAAGAACAAGGAAATAATCAGCTGAGGATGAATCTGAGCCATTTATTAAATCACTCCTGAATTTCAGCTTAGATTCATTCATCCATCAAGACTACTGAAAACAGTCCTGATTATGCATGGATCCTAAGAATTAATAGGTAACCCATAAAATCATAATTTAAGGTTTTTTTCCATCTAATGAGCAGTGGGAATCAGCACTTACTGAACTGTCACTGGTACCAAAAGCTGAGGCTTATGGTAATGTGTTGGCAAGCCCAAAGGAAGTGGACACATGACTGGAGGGCCAGAAAGAGAGAGGAATGCAATCAAGGCCATGGTAAAACACTCATGACCCTGCGGCCATCTCACAGCGTTCTGCTGCAAATGTTGCACCTCAGCTGGGTTTTGCCTGGGAGGGAGCCCTGCACTGCCGACGTGACCAGGGGCTTTCCAGGGGAGCAGAACCACTCTGCATCTCCAGCTGCACCAAAGCCAGCTGTAAACTGAATTCATAGATTATACAGGAAAAAACAAGAGGCAGTTATTATCAAACCTCTTTGAAAGGCAAAACAAAGGGTTTGCAGTAAAACCTAAAGTAAACAGGTACCTACTTTTTGTGGTTGTTCTGTTGGTTTTTTGGAAACACGTGAGGTGAAGTTACAGACATCATATAAAACGCACGCTGTACGGAATTCCTGCATAGCAGGAAACAAAGACGCTAGCACTAATCCAACAGCTATGTCAACAGCGAGACTGCCACGTACCGGTGCAAGGAAGGTGCCCCATCTACTATATAAACAGAGCGTCATCCCCCTTCTCGAGGGGTCCTATGGCAACACTCGTACGCTTTGTTCAGAAGGAGACAGAAAGAATTTTCTTAGGGTTCAACTGCCAGAATAACTCGTTTCACATCTGTAAATTTAAGGCAATGTTACTTAGACCTGAGAAAATAAAAAGTGTAAATTTATTTTCTCAACTACACATACACACTCAAAATTTCAGTATTTCCTACCGCTCCAAGGTCTCAGGGTCAGATCCCAAGAGGTGCAGAGTTTGTTCCAAGGAAACAAGCCAACGGGAGCTGTGAGTGCTCAGACCCACATCACTCGTCCCTATGTTTTCTTTTTAAACACCTCTGTTTGAGCCCTCTGGAGAGGGTTAACTCCAGAACAGGCCTGCAGTGCCCCAGTAAACCTGAAAAGTTTGTATAGTAAAACTGCAGCTGAAATACACAATAAAATCACATACAGTGAATTCCTGTGATTCTCCCTTTTCAGGAGAAAAAGACGAGTCAGGGTTACCAATTTCACTGCACCTTTAGCCATTTCCGTATCTCCAGAGTGAATCCTTTAACACCAGTGTGGAATCGCAAATTGTTCTGTGCTCTTCCTCAGCAATTAAAAAACAAACCCAAAAGAGATCAACTCGCACACAGTTCTCACTAAACAATAAGAGACATGAGAGATGGGCTGGGGGTTATGGACACACAGCATGCTCAGGAGTCATTAAACAAAGTGCAATGATTTTTGACTGTACAAGAGGACGGACAGACAACTCCCTACTGTACCACCCAGATGCTCAGTACTCCCGGGGAGGTACCGTGGCAACCTGTTGCCGTAAAGCTTGTGTTCGAGGTTGGCTGGGCTCCGTGGCCCCACAGGCAGCTGCGGGGGCTCTGCACATCTTAGCTGCGTCTATGACTGCAGGGACACAATGACACAGGCGCTTCCCAAACATGGAATTTGGTTACCAGCTGAGGAGCTGATGGCTGGTTCTAAACAGCTGCTTGAGCCACAACTGGAAAGACGGACTCAGGCCTAAGATCTGCACACGGCCGATGTCATTTCTGTGGGAACAGCTTCTCCTGAACATGACTACAGACAAACCATTCCTCCCCTCCAGCTCCCACCCAAGCAGCCAGCCAGCCGGCCTCTGCCATCAGCTTTGGCTGGCAACTACCGTTAGCCCCCTAAAGAAGGGCTTGGACAGGGGGTCACTACAACACACAAAGTCTCCAGGTTCCCACAAAGCTAAGAATTTTATCGTCAGCCACTGCCTGGTGAGAGGGTCCGTGGGCAGAGTTTTCACTGATACTTCAGCTGTGATCATCCAAAGATCAGAGACCAAAAAAATCAAATAATCCTCATCTGAACAGAAAGCGATTTCCACTGCTCACCAGCAACTCTCCACCCCTCTCTCCTAGGCTGAGCAGGGAGTGAGCTCCTTCGGTTACCCTGCTGGGAACTAAACCTCTTGTCAAACCCCACATTAAAGCAGCTCACTGTGTGCAAAAGACTCTCACGCTAAACAGTTCCAACCCTACACAGTGCAGTCAACACAGTTTTAACTTAAATTTGCAGCTTGTTCTTTACAAGTGCTTGGCAGAGAATACTTATATTCTTCTGACACCATATAAATAATATTTATACAGCTTAGACATTTTGAGACATGCATTAGACTTTAGGTAGTACATATTTGTTGATCATATATGCAAATATTACTGTCAATTAAATCGAGCAACCTTATGCTGCACCATGTCTTGCGTTATCCATGACGTTTGAAGGTGGCTCCGAATCATCCATGGGGAGGACCAGGCGAGTGCCCCGGATTACAAGTTCGTGGTCCCCGAAAGCAAGCTCCCGGTCAAGCGCGTCCTCAGAGTTGTTTCCCACGAATCGCCGCGACGTGCTGCTGGACGTGACAGAGTCAGTGTTGACAGTGGAATCCCCATAGGTCAGACTGATGTCCCCGTCATTCAAAATGAGGTCAGAGTCATCGTCCTTCAGCTGCTCTTGATTCTGGACGACAAACAGGGGGAAAGTGGTGTTTAGCTCTTCCTGAATAGCTGGGTTTGAAATCACGCTGTGATTTGTGGTGAACTAGCAGGAGGCAGCACTGTACCACAGACTCTCCTGCACCATGACCATAACCAGATGTGCCCCCCACATCTCTGAGCCCAGGAGACTCACACAGAGCACTATGCAGTCTTCTGTCTTTTATCACACAACACTATCTTCTCTGCAGACTGCCTGCAAGGGCTCCATCAGCTCCTCCTTCTGATGCCACAGCCAGATACAACGGGAATGTGGTTTTGAGCAGCTCTGACTGGACTAACAACACCCATGACCACAGGAACTGGTGGCCCAACACATTACAGCTGCCTTTTTCATGCAGAGAACTGATGATACTTTGTGGGTAGGACAATAAAACTCCTGCCATGGAGAGCTGTTGCTGCAAGGGGCTCCTGGCCATGGCAATGCCCTGAGTACCCAAGGCCCTGCCAGAGCTGTGCTGGCATCAACTACCCACAGAGCTGAGAGAGGTCAAGCCTGACCAGTACACCCAGCTCCTCAAACTGCACACAGGCTCTGCACCAACAGTGGAAGAGGCTGCTGACCGCAGGCTCTTCAGAGCTGCTTGTGACCTCCCTGCCCTGCAGGGCTGCTAAAACAAGGGCTCTTTAACATTTCAGGAGAAAATCAGCCCTGGGTCAGAAGTGGCAACCTTTTTGGTTGCAAGTGATGCAACTGAAGTGACAGCAGGAACAGCTCAGCTGCAGGGCTCAAAGAAAGCAAGGTTTGGGGAAGTTGTGTGTTCTCCCAGCTGGGCCTGGAGAAGGACAGCCATGACAGCTTCAATGAGCAGGTCAATGAGGAAACACCACGAGTGCTCCATGAACTCTTTAACAGCCAGTCAGTTGGAAAAGCAAAATTCTTATGGGAATTAGCTCACCCATCTGCCCCGGTGATCTCCTCCAAGCTGTCAGCTCAGCACTGCAGAAATGTAAACATGTCAAACTCCACCAACCCCAAGACAGAAAGACACTGACGGACTCACTTCATACGCCTGCGGACTCGTCAGGCACCGGGCAACCGGACCACAGCACCCTGGAAGTGTGGTTGTCAAAGGAGGGCCACTGTGTGTCAGCAGAGGCTTTAGATAGCTACAGAGAGGGTTAAGGACCAAAGAGGAATAGGGTGAAGTTGCTAGGTCAAGGGGCAGGATGCAGAGGCACTGGCAAGGGACGCTGTGGATTGAGGAAGTCATAGGAAGGAAATAAACACAAGTCCTTGGAAACACAAAAATTAGAGGGATGAGCAATGTGAATGCAACCAAACAGCGGGATACGAGCAGACCGACACAGTCCTGGTATGAAAAGGTTTAGCAGCATCACCTGTCCCACCACCCAATGCATCTCGGCGTGGCAAACTGCTCCCACATCAATTCACAGCAAAGCATTTCCAGGGAAGAGAGGCACAACCCTAGCAAGAGGGCCACCAGTGAGACCTCTTGTCCTTCCTGCCCATCTGGCACAGGAATTGAGGACCCCCTGGCTTTCCAGCCTTGCAGAGACCAGCCTTGAACTAAGCCACTGCTGTATTCCCAGTTAATAATGGGTGGAAATGGTCATTCCTCACAGCCACAGATATGAGGAGGTGCAAATCAAAAATCAGCAGCGTGCCAGGGAAGCAAACACCGGCCGAGCAGGGAGCGAGTCACGCTCTGAGTCGGAGTTGCTTGTGCAGGATTTGGCACAGCACGCAGCGACCGCATCCAAGGATACTTGTGATCGAAGTTGTACCACATGCGGAACAGCCAGGCGCTCTCTGCCTTCGTACTCCTCCTCTCACTCTCTGGGACACCCTGCAGGAGAGAAGAACATTAAACTGGCAAGGTGAGGTGCCATGATCTGCGTCAGGGCCGGAAGCCCCTGTGGAGCACCAGGAGCCCCCACGGAGCACCAGGTTCTCCCCAGGGGAACAGAAGATACACACCTACCCCCACCTCTTTCGAAGACATCCTTTGGGTTGCAACAAGTACAAAGACTTATAAGAATGTGTAAGAACGTGAGCTGGCAGTGTCTCAGGTGGCCAAGAAGGCAAACAGCATCCTGGCTTGTGTTAGAAATGGCACGGCCAGCAGGAGTAGGGAAGTGATCATGCTCCGGTACCCAGCACTGGTGAGACCACACCTCAAACACTGTGGGCACCTCCGTATAAAAAAAGACATTGAGGTGTTGGAGCAAGCCCAGAGAAGGGAAACAAAGCTGGTTAAGGGATTGGAGAACATGATTTATGATAAGAGGCTGAGGGAGATGGGATCGTTTAGCCTGAAGAAAAGGAGACTCAGAGGAAACCTGTTGCCCTTTACAGCTACCTGAAAGGAAAGAGTAAAGCCTGGTGTCAGCCTCTTCCCCCTAGTGAGCAGTGACAGAACAAGAGGAAATAGCCACAGGTTGCACCAGGGCAAGTTCAGATGGGAAATTAGGAAAAATTTCTTTAGTGAAAGAGCCGTTAAACACTGGAACAGGCTGCTCAGGGCAGTAGTGGAGTCACCATCCCTGGAGGTGTTCAACGGGTGAATAGATGTGGCATTTTGGGACAGTGGTCATGGAGGTGTTGGGCTGAAGGTTGGACTTTATGATCTTGGAAGTCCTTTCCAACCTTAGTGTGATGATTCTGTGACTGTGACATTCACACCACAACAGGCTGGATGTGCTCCCCACACCATGCTCTGTGCTTAGCAGCCTTAAGGAAGTGGCTCTCCCTACGCTGGAGAGAGTTCAGTGTAGGGCAACGAAGATGATGAGAGAGGTGGAGCACCTCCCTTCTGAGGAGAGGCTGAGGGAGCTGGGTCTCTTTAGCTTGGAGGAGACTGAGGGGTGACTTCATTAAGGTCTACAAATATTTGAGGGGTGGGTGTCAGGAGGATGGCACTGGGCTGTTCTCGGTGTCATGTAGTGATAGGACAAGGGGCAATGGTTGTAAGCTGGAACACAGGAGGTTCCACATCAACCTGAGAAGGAACTTCTTCACAGTGAGGGTGACGGAGCACTGGAACAGGCTGCCCAGGGGGGTTGTGGAGTCTCCTTCACTGGAGATGTTCAAGACCCGACTGGATGTGTTCCTGTGTGACTTGGTTTAGGTGATCCTGCTGTGTCAGGTGGATCGGACTGGATGATCTTTCGAGGTCCCTTCCAATCCCTAATGATTCTATTAAAGTACAGAGTGACTGTTTTCCTGCTAGGCCCTTCCAGTTTCTGACCTCAAGGTTTAAAGTGCCTCGGACCTAATGACAGCATCCAGACATCACATTTTATAGCGACTAACAAGTCCAACCTCCATCAGACCTTGCTGAGACTTCTGCATTCAAAAAATGGTTTGCTACAGGGACTCCCAGCTTCTTTCCAGTCGGAGCCAAAACACAGAACTGCTCAAAGGGGACTGCGAACACTTCTAACAGAAATCTAGCTTTCAGATTTATGGCTCCGGGCAGCCTTTAGCATTTGGTTCTTTCCAGGAGGTGAACAGCCCAATAAATATCTCTGAATAAAATGAACCTCCAAGGTGTAGAACCCACACTGACATCAAGTAAAGCCATAGCCACAGCACAGCTGGGCTGCAGATAGATGAGTGACATAGCTCAGGGCTACTGAGCAGGAAAACTTCAGCATTTATCTCAGTTCAGCTGGTGGTTCCTGGGCTGCCACACAATACCCACAGGAAACAAGGAGGCAAGAGAGAGGCTGAGTCAGTAAATGGCATTTCTGCACTGCTCTGGATGCTGTGATGAGGCAGAGAACTCCATGTCGTGCACATTTACTTCCAACCCAGCAAGGCAGAGAATGAACCCACTGCAGCACCAAGTGGACTGAATGACCCAAGTTCCTTCCTTCTAACCAAGTAAAAGCTTCATCACCACCACTGAGGACACAGAAAAGCCAGGGCTTCAACTGACTGCAAACTCTTTCACCAAAGGAGATAAAAACCCTCCTACAGTGGGAAAGGAGCAGAGCACAGACAGGGATTCACAGCCCACACCGACAAACGCAGCACAAATCCCTCCAGAGAGGCTGCACTCACCACATTCTCCTGATCTGCATCCACTCCGACTCTGTGAAGGAGAGAACGAGCACAGAGTTAGCAGAAGCAGTGCCAGACGAGTATACGCCACGATCCAGGGGGAGCGGACACCATTTTCCTCCTGTCTCTTAAAAATGACGTTGACAAAAGAACAGGATGCGAGAGGACGCTCGGTGCCAGCAGAGCCCCTTGCACCCCGTACTTACCGGATATTCAAGCAGGACAGCATGGCTGTGGTGCCCCCACCGAACACCCACACTGTAAAGAAGACGATGAGGAGCGTCGTGCTGAACATCATCTGCCGGGCGTACGTGGCCGTGTCACGGATAGCCAAGGCAAACGCCATTGCTCCTCGCAGCCCTGCCAGGGAAAGGACAGCAGAGGAGCTGTGTTAGCCCATGGCAACTGCCCCCACCTGGGTTTTACAACATGCTGCTCCACATGCAGTCCCTCTGACCAGAAAGTGAAGGGCCTGGAGGGCAGGTCTTATGAGGAGCAACTCAGAGAACTGTGACTGTTTAGTCTGGAGAAAAAGATTGTAGAGAGGTGAGGATCAGTCTCTTCTCCCAAGTCAGTAGCAACAGGACAAGAGGAAACGGGCTCAAGCTGTGCCAGGGGAAGGCTAGGTTGGACATTAGGATAAATGTCTTCACCAACAGAGTGGTCAGGTATTGGAACAGGCTCCCAGGGAGCAGTCACCATCCCTGGAGATGTTCAAAAAACATGTAGATGCGGCCCTGGGGAACATGGTTTATATGGTGGGGCTGTGTTGGTGGTTGAACTTGATGATCTGGGATTAAAGTGGATCTCTTCCAACTTTAATGATTCTATGACATCTACCACCAGACAATACCAGAGTGCTTTAGCAGTGATGATTTCAGTGGGGTTATTACCATTCTTTCCCAGCCCAGAAAAGCAAACCCTTCCCTCTATTCCATTGTATGCACTCAAGAGCAGAGCAGGAGGAACTCATTCCTATATCTCAGAACCAAAGTATTCACTCTGCTGAACCTAAGCAAGCTCTTTCCTGCCCAGCCTCTTCTCCAGACACTGACTGCAAGAGCTGTAGAGCTGAACAAGGAATATTTCTCGGTGCTTGGGAGGAAGGAAGTGCTGATGAGCCACATGGTCAGAAGCAAGAATGCAATCACCTACCAGCAAACATCATCATATGCTGTAAATTTGTTCCAATCTTATTTCTTCTCCCCAAATTCAGTAAAAAGGACAGTGGGTAAATATTGGCAGCTCTTCCTAGGAAGATAGCAAGCTGTATTTGCATGTTAAGGAAATTGCTCTTCCTGTGTCTCCCCCATCACATCCCACCTCTGCACATGGAGCCAATTTTTGCTGTCTGATGGAAACACTGAGGAGCCTCAGAAACGCCGTCCTCGGGACACAAAGATAATAACTCAGCTCCGAGTGCTACAGTAGTGTGGGTAGAGCAAGTGACTGCCTGATTGAAGCGAAGTACACACTGCAATTCAGGAACATCATGCAAGCACAAATAAACAAGGGGAATAACAAGAGGGCAGGTTAGACAAGAGAGAGAAGTGCAAACACACTATTTCCCACTGTATGCTCTCCCCTGCCAGCTCCATTTTCCACCCTAACAACTATTTGTCCTCTGCAAAGTTCAAGTTTCCACATTTACCATAACCCCTCTGCCATCCCCTGGCAGGCCACACTTTACAGCTGGGTTTGAAGCATTAAGCCAAGTCCTGTTCCCAAAGATTATTCAGCAAAATGAAAGCAGCCACAGTTGAGAAGGGGAAAAAAATTACATAAAATCTAACACTCTTTCTGTTTTCATAGCCCGTGAGATACAAGAACCATCAGCCCCTTCATACTGCTTTTATCTTTGAAGCTGTGTCTTTTAATACCAGCACCCAGATGGCAAAAGTAATCTTGGAGCCAGTGCTCAGCTCAGCCTTCAATAACACGGAAAATGCTCCCAGTTTTTATGTTCCTTCCTGAGCATCACAAATTTGCATAAGAGACATATTTTATGATCTCTCTCATGAATGAGCTGTTTTCATCAGTGAGTTAGCCAGCTCCTACTGAAGAGGCACAGCACAGAATTTTGATTCACACCCAGGCAGCATTCCCCTGCATTTAATTCTCTTTGCCCCACTGTAGCCCTGCAAAAGCTCACCGGGGAAATTCAGCAGACCCCCCCTGCAAAGCCACGCACCGGGAAATATAACGATGTTTTATTTATTAGTACAAACCTGTTTCAGCACAGGCAAAGGGAGAAAATAATTCTGCACATCTGAGCTGGCTTTCCTGGGATATGAAAAAAATTCCTTCAAAATCCCCACTGACCTGAGACATACCAGGGCCAACAGCTTGTGTCTATTAGCACTAGTCTGCAGAAGGGGACATCTTTTTTCCATTACATCATTTAGAAGCATCTCCCATGCTAAAACCCCCTTTTTCAGGGATAACTAAATGGAATAGCAGAGAAAAGAGGCAACAAAAAAATCTCCGTCTTCTTAAAATAACCCACAAAGGCACCACACCACAGCAGAAATCCCCTTTCAAAAATAAACCCAGACTGACTGAAAGAACTCACACCGCTGAATGAAAGCACGAGTGGGAATGAGGCATAACTCCCTTGCTTTCTCTGTCTTACTAAAAGGGTTTCAAAGGATACAAAAGCCCCCACCACAAAGGTAGGGTTAAAGACATGATTCTGGAAGGTGAACAGTGCAAGTCCCATGTAGGAGAAGATGAAGTTTTCTGCCAAGAAATTCAGCAGCTCAAACAACTGAAAGAGAAAAAAACAAATTAAAAGCAAGTTATACAGAACACATTTAACAGGAAAAACATGTTAGCCCATCCATCACACATTAAATACTTCTGCAGAAGCAATCAATCAGAGTAAAACCCAACTGCAGGAAGACATGCACCTAATTCTGGCTAGAGGGAAGGAAAAGAACATCAGACTTGAAATTCAGAGAGGCTGAAGCGCGCTGGGAGCTCTCACCTGCTTCGTTCTGTGTTGGGACTCTGTAGATAAGTTGTTATATGTGTAATGGGCCTGTGTGATCCCACAGAAGAGTACAGCCACCACACCTGAGGAGCAAAGCACCACATTACACTCACAGTCATGAAAAGGGAACTGAGCTGCACCCCAGCAGTGTAGGTAACATAATGCAATAACCCCAGAACCCAGAGTAATTAAACTTCTGAATGCAGGAGAACCCCAGCTGCAACCGATACTGGGAGAAGCAAACCCAACAGCCCCGCCACCCTCCTGTCCCAGCTGGAGCTTGCCTGTAAAGCCACATGCTTCCGCCAGCAGGAAAGTGCTCCAGGACATCAAGAAGAACAGGCCGGTCTCCAGCAACGGGAACTCCCGAAGTTTGGTGAATTTGGTGACGTTGCAGATGGTTAAGGACAGTTTGGAGAGAAGCTGTAGGCTAGGAGCACATCAAACCCAGCAGTGTCTCACAGCAACACTGTGCAGCCTGCCCCCATAAAGGCTACGGCACTGCCTTTCCTTCACACAGGCAAAAAATCACGACATGCCGCATCTGCGTGAGATGCAGCAGGAGAGAAAGAGAAGCTGCTGGGCAAACGCTTGGGAAAAACAGACCAACAAAAAGGATATTAAAGCTGTCACAACTCCAGTAGCTGCTCCCATTGCAAAAGATCCACTGAATATCCCCAGGAAAATCCCGATGGACTTGAACATCGCTGTGACATCAAACGTGTGGCTGTTGTCGCCTGCTGGCTGGTACGCAACAATGGAACTGAAGGAGGGAGGGAAAGCACACACAAGCAACAAAACATTCTTTAGTCTGGAGAGAGAGGCACCTCCACAGTGACATGCGAGCTTTGCAAAGTGCTGTAACTCCTGCAAACACTGAGCTGGAGAAGTCAGGACAAACCCTGAGTCCCACACCAGCATCTCCCCAGGATGGTAGCAGCAGTGCACTCACCCTGTCCCAGGAAGCTAGGGATCCCCTTTGCTCTCTTTTCTCTTTCTACACTTTAGCCACCCTGCACTTGTTCCAAGAGCATCAGACCAAAGCCCTTTTCTTCCACAATCTCCTGCAAACGCACTTCCTAGGCACAGTCCATCATTTATGGCATTTTAGGGGTTTGGCATAAAGCCAGACCCTCTGGGACCACAAGGCATCGAAGGGGGCTGCCTACATTTCTCTGTCAACTCCACTGAGGCAGCTGACCCGAACATCCCCTGGAGACGTGCACTGCATCCATTTTGCATTGCTCCGAGTTCACTACAGCAGTGCTACTCTCTTCATCCACCAAACTCCATCAGATCTTTGTGATGAGATGCCAACTCAGTCTGCCATGCTGACCCCATTCTAGAATCTGCTCCCCCCTAACTCCTGAGGAGCTGAGCATCACATGTTCCACTGTTTTTAACTTGAAAAGGCTGAGATACAGGGTTCCCCATCCATATCCTAAACTCCATTTTAAATGTCAACTCCTTATATCACTTTCCTTGTTGTGAACTCACAGAAAACATTAACTTCCTAGTTAGCGACCCCTTGGCTAGCTCTGGTAAAGCTATTGGACGTGAACTTTAAACAGTCACTGTTCAGCCTCCTAAATTATGCTGGAATGGAAAGTTACTGCCTCACACACACGTCCCGCAGCTTCTTCCCTAATGACACACCAACATGTTCCCCTTTCCAACATGTCACAGGTCACTTCCCTTGCTAAACTTCCCTGCTTCTAATACATTTTGTGTTTCTACATTGTCTTTTTACACTGCAGCAGCAGATTTCTCCCTGTTATTTACTTTCTTTAATGAATCCCATCCTCTATTTCCCACTCACCAATGTGAATGAATGTTGGGGTTTGGTCTTTGTTTTTAAATCCAGACTGGTTTCATTTCCCCTCCATCCTGTTTGGATGTCGGTTTTGCAGTTTAACCTCTCAGAGTTTTCCTTCTGCTTTTGCTTTTTCCATTGCTAAGAAGACATCATTGCAGCGGTCCCTCGAGTGCTTTACTTCCCCCCTCCCTGCCCACAGGGCTCCCTGTGGCATCAACCCCTCTGAAACCTCCCTTTCAAGATGCAGATACAGACTCTGTAGCTGCATTTTCCCACCCTGTTCCTGCCCTACACCTCCAGCACCTCTCAGCCCACCAGCTTTCACTTCTGGGTTCGATTCCTCGTCACATCACCGACAAGCCATGCCAGCACAAGGCAGCACAGCAAGGCACAGATCCTGCTCTCCCGGCACAGGAATGAGCGTTTATCTGGGACTGAAAGCAGTGGGGAGACGCACCCCAGGGTCACCGAGTTGCTGGCAGAACTGCCAAGGAGGCCCAGCTCCTCCTCCCTTGGCCCTTACACCACACGCAAGGAGCCAACAGTGCTTATGGTGGCCATCACCAAACCCACACACTCAGCCAGCTGTAGCTGAAGCCAGTCTTCACCACTGAGATGAGGTGGGACCCACCATCTACTGTTACCCAGTAGCAGCTTCTGCAGTACAGTCCACCTGCACAGAAGCCACCCGATTCCCAGTTCTCCCCTGCACTTCCTAACTGGGGAGCAGGTCTTCTGCTTGTGTGAGAAGAACCGTCCCTACACCGTTTCCCCCACTTATGCCTCTGACGTGGAATGGGCAAATGCCAAACTACATTTTAAAAAGGGGAACCACAAACAGGAGCTCCGATTACTCTTGGAGGAACTCTCCTCCCTAGAGCAACAGACCTTCTCCTCATTGCACCTAAAATGTAGCTGTACCCAGGTGGTTCTAGCCTGTCCTTGAGACACCTACACTGACCAATACCTGCCACACTGGCCAGGGCTGCCATATGCTGCTTGCGATGACCACCAAGACCATGGTAAGCTTGAAAAAAAGTAGGGGTTAACTTCTAAAAAACCCTTGATGGGCCTGTCTGCACAAAAGCCTTACAGCAAAGTTACTCCTGACTGCAGTCCAGAGTGGCTGGTTTGATGCAAATTGTCTTACCTCAGGGAGGGAGACAGATTGAACTTGGATTGTAGAAAGAAGAAGGTGAAAAAATCAGAGCAACATCTACAAAGCTGGTACTGAAATAGTGCAAGAGCAAAACTGCCACACACGGGGCAGTCACCTGCACATGTGGAGGTCCACCACACACATCACCACTCCGATGTTAACCCCATCCTCTCACACCCAGAACCTCCCAGCACAGGCTGGAAGACCTTGTTTCCTCCCCACTCAGGACCACTTCTGAAACGTGACCTGGCTGTGCGGCATCTACCCTCATCACACCAGTGGTGACACAGTCAGCACAAAAGCCAGAACGCGCCATAAAAACAGTTACAGAAACCTCAACAGAAGCATTCAGATCAGTAAATACAGCTCATGCGGGTGGCAATACACAGCTCCCAGCACGTCACTTGCTGCCTCCATCTCAGCAAAACCCACGCAACCAGCACGCCAGAGCGACAACTATTCCAGAAATATTTTCTGCATTAGTCTTCGCTACACGTTAACCTGTCACCACTGCAGATGACATATATTTCCAAATAAATTCCCATAATGACAACACGGTGAAAACGCAGATAAAACGCGTCCTACATGCACAGGACATCAAATACTAAAGAACGCAAAACTTTCTCCAAAAAGCCAGCAAGTTTCTCGTGTGCTCAGTTTAAGGTCTTAACTCTGCCTGTAACAAATACCATCTTCTGGATACACATAAAGAAGGGAAAGGAAACAAAGAAAAGCAAAACCAGACTGTCCATCGTGTAGGGGAAGCTGTAAGGACAAGCTGCAACCCCAAGGTGTGGTCTGCCATGAGGAGGTGCATCAGAAGGTCACTATAGCTTTAGAAGACACTCAGCATAGAAACCTGCCCTTGCAAACACCAATTCTAGAACCTTACAAGAGCAGGGCCAAGCGGCTCCCCTCAGTTCCTGACATGTGACATACATAACAATTAAAAATAAAAACAGAACACACTTACGAAGACAGCACTATGGCAACGGCATCATTGAGGACGCTTTCGCCAAAGAGAAGGGCATACAGCTCAACATCAACCTGGAGTTCATGGAATATGGCAAGAACAGTCACTGACAAATAGAAAAATAGAGAGACATGCATAAAGGTGCTGTTATTTTGCTGTAATCAAAGGCAGAACACCCCCTTTTCAGAAACCTGCCTTCCTGCACGTTTGTGCCACCCTGCTGCAATGGTGCCAGACAGCCCCCAGAGTCTTTCTTCAGCCCTTTCGGATTTGAATTTGTTTCACCACTTCCCTCCTCCTGCTTCTACTAAACCACATCCCAGGCATTAGGTCTACTGAGCGGGCAGACATGAGCGAACTCTGCACTGAGCTTCCTGAGGGTCTGACTTTGTGGGCTGGACCATGGTACCATGCTGGCACAAGCCAACTGCCTTTTGGATTGCCATTAGCTTGGAGCATCAGGCAGAGTCCTCCTCCACCTGCAGAAGGCCAGGACGATGCAGGCTTGTCCAGGGTGATGACTGTCTCTTCCTTCCACCCCTGATAGTCCAAGAGAAATCCTTCGATTCAACACAGGTTGACATACTGGAAATGCCAGCAATTCCACATCAACATTTCAGAGCTAAATGGAAAAAGCCAGGCATCAGCTCAAACCCTGAGTGGGGTTTCTTGTGATTTGCAGCCACATGGCAGAGATCAGAGTAGCCTCAAGCCCTTCCACAATCCAGCGGCTCCAAGAAGATAATGAAAACACAGCAGGTTTTGCCTGTCAGCCTTACAAAAACCCCACAGTACGTAAAGCAAAGGTGTAGCACATGGTGCATTGCACACCAGCAGTGCTGAGCTAATTCCAATCAACTTCTCTAAAAGCCCATTAAAACAGCATTCCGAGATTCATCTGTGCATGCCGAAGGGAGTTCAAACCATTAACACACAGTGAAACACTCCATCTTTCCCTGTGAAATCCTCTTGTTCCTACTCTGAAGTCAGAAGAAGGGAATGCAATGTCAACAGCTTGTCTGTAGCCACTGTAAGAGTTACTTCTACCTGCGGTCCTCGCCTGGCCTCTGCCCATCTGCCACCAGATCCACCGCACCACCATCACGTCCACGGGGTACTCCTTACCTTGCAAACACACTCGCCTCTCAATGTCAACATTACAGCTAAGTTATGAGTAAGATGCTCGACCTCACTGCCACACAGGAACTGGTTCTGATGAAGGAACTGATGGCCTAAACAAACACTCACCCAAGGCATGTTTGGAGAAGCTGGGAGATCATTTTACCTTATTTTTAAGTTTGGGGTTTTTTAAAATAGAAGTACCAGCAATATTGCAAGAACAATACCTGTCAAATCTTAGTGAAACATAAACAACTGAATTATTAAAAACCTCATGGGGAATGTGTATCTTGTGCCTCCACCTGACAGGCAGGCTGGTGCAGCGGGTGTTCCTCAGTGTTAGTCTTGCCCACATGCATGCACACACAGTGCTTCTCACCCTGCCTCTGAAAAGAGGCGGGACTCTGTCTCCCATGAAATTTTAGGGAGCAAGCTGAGGAGGTGTGGGATGGAAGAGCAGACAGTGAGGTGGGTTAGGAACTGGTTGCAGGATAGAGTTCAGAGGGTGGTGATCAATGGTGCCAGCTCCAGCTGGAGAGCTGTGACTAGTGGTGTCCCCCAGGGATCGGTGCTGGGACCGGTCTTGTTCAACATCTTCATCAATGACATTGATGAGGGCACAGAGTGTCTGCTCAGCAAGTTTGCCGACGACACCAAGCTGGGAGGCTTGGCTGATCCGGCTGAGGGCTGTGCTGCCATCCAGAGAGACCTGGACAGACTGGAGGGCTGGGCACAGAGAAACCAGATGAAGTTCAACAGGGACAAGTGCAGAGTCCTGCATCTGGGGAGGAATAACAAACTCCACCAGTACAGGCTGGGAGGTGATCTACTGGAAAGCAGTCCTGTGGAGAGGGACCTGGGGGTCCTGGTGGACAACAGGTTAACCATGGCACAGCAATGTGCCCTGGTGGCCAAGAAGGCCAATGGGATCCTGGGGTGTATTAGGAGGAGTGTGTCNTTAGATAGTTTTGTCCTGCTCCGGCAGGGTGGTTGGACTCGATGATCTCTTGGGTCCCTTCCAACCCCTAACATCCTATGATCCTATGATGCTATGATCCCATGACTCAGTACCAAGACGAGCAGGTAAAAGTTCCACTTCATCTGGAAGAGACAGCCACTGACGCTTGTTTCAAAAAGGCAGAAGGGTCCTTTCCACGTACGTCTGACAAATATACGCATCTAAAAAGATTCCCCAAAGCTATGATGACACTGGGAGGGGAGGCCAATATTGCCACCTCCCAGTCCTGCCATGACGGTCTCAAATACAGCAGCAGGCTGCAAAGGAAGAAACTCAAGCCTTGTCTGGCACAGAGCAGGAGGAAAGAGGGGGCTTTTGGTGGTCCTGAGTTTTTGTGAAACTCAAACGTGTAAATGAACAGCTACCATGTAAAAGCAACTGTGAATTCAGTGAAATTCCACAAGACATGGCATGTTTCTCATAATTTTGATGTATAAATGCATCAGTAGACCAAGATGTCACTACTGTCCTCAGTACTGCTCATTAGGATAATTTTTTACAACACTTTACAGCTACCTGGAAGAAGGCTGTAGAGAGGTAGGGGTTGGTCTTTTCTCCCAAGTCACTAGCAGTAGAACAAGCGGAAATGGCCTCACGTTGTGCTGGGGGGAGGGTTAGATTGGCCAATAAATATGTTCCCTGACAGAGCGGTCAAGGGTTGGAACAGGCTGCCCAGGGAGCAGTCACCATCCCTGGAGGTGTTTAAAAAGCACGTAGATGTGGCACTGGGGAACATGGTTTAAGCAGGCATGGTGGGGTTAGATTGGTGTGGGACTTCCTGGAACTCTTCCAACTTTGATCATTCTATGATTTTCATCTAGATGAGCACCTTCCAAAGTCCCACCCAAATGGAAGCAGAATAAAATTGCTGAACAAAAACTGTACACCAAAACCTCCCCACACTGCACATCTTGTTCTACATCAGCCATTGGCACAAGACACAGTAGACCTGTCCCGAAACCCAGTCAAGAGAGAGACTTCACTGCAGTCAGGCAAGCAGAGGTTTTAAGGTATATCACACATGTAAGTAAATAAAAGTAAACAGAAAATATACATAAGTAAAAAAGAAGTAAATAAAAAGGAAGAGCAATAGACCTGCCCTCTAAAAATGTCACAAAAGACCTCCAAAATTCAGGAGGAGGGAACTTGCAGGGATTTCCTCCCCTCTTCAACACCAACTCAAGGGAGATCATAATGCTTGTAAAACGAAGGAAAATGTCTAAACCATCTGGCATACCTGGGTCAGTAGCCGACACGATGGCACCAAAGAGGAGGCAGTCAGTGAAGTAGAAGTCTCCCCCAAGCTGCCCAGTGACTTTCATCAGCGCCACGCAGCCATACACAACAGAGCTGTGGTAGGAAGCGGCAATTACTCATCTCTGCAGTGCACTAATGCAGAAGCCCTGAATTTGCCAAATTAACCACTAAAGTTACCCCAACACCAGAATAATGAAGAATTGTACTGGATGAGCTGAGCCTGGTGCTGGACACCAAGGGGTCATGCATTTGAAGGCAAGTGTGTGTCCATGCACACCAATGCACCCACCACACTGGACCACCACCATTATGCCAGTGAGGAATCAAGACTGAAAGTCCTCCAAATACCTAACAAGGCTAAAGAAAAGCAGGCTCGTGGGGTGTGGAATATACTTTGCAGTGTTTACATCAAAACATTCCAGTGGGGTGACCTTGGCCTGACTTTGAAACGGTTAAATTTTTCAACGAGGAACAAATAACAAGGATGCTGAGTTTGCCTGAATCCACTGGGCTTTCCAGTGGAAAACACCCTATGCCAGCCTGCGTGCTGCTATTCAGAGCAGGAATCATCTAGCTCCCTCTGTGCACAGGGATAAATAACAGGAAACACAATCTGTGCTTACTGAGCACCTGCTTCCAGCAAGTAAGGACTGGCCATGCACTTAGGATCTCACACTCTACTCTTGTGTCTCACGCTGTTATGGTGGCGCTTTCAATAATTGGAAGTTACCAACCCTTTTTTCAAAACAAACTTTAGAGAAGTGTGAAACTTCCTTTGCCGTGCATATGACTCTGTAGAGGATGCTGAGAAAGCTCTATGCAATTAGACAGCAATCTCCGTCCATGCAGCACAAGCGTACACAGTAAAGAGCACAATTTGCTGCTGCCAAGCAGCAGTAGCAGAGAGCCTGTGTGATCTTTCAGGGCTGGGATAAGCAGTCATACCTCCAGCTCAGAGCACTGCCTGCAAGGGGGGCCCAAACCCCTGCAAAAGAACCAGAGCAGCTCCAGCTACTCACCCGATCACCAGGCAGGAAATTGCAGTGCCGAGAAAAGCGTATGCTAGGATGGATCCCAAGTTTCTGAAAAAGTGCCTCTAGAAGGAGGAAAAAGACCTGAATTGTATTTTGTTAATAATTTACTTCAAGCCTGTACAGGCACCCACCCACACAGTGTCCACAGCAACATGGACCTCACTCAGACACCACACTCTGGACAAGCAAGACTGAGCAGTGCCCAGCACAACTGTGTCCACAGCCAGACCAGCAGATGTTAACGCAGCGTTAATGAACGCATCATTTTCTTGTACCCGTGTAGTTACTAACACGCTGTTCCAAGGCCCATGGACTGGTTTCCTAATCCAGCAGCATTCCCATCCTTTCTTTTGTGAATTACTGGGGATCATTTTCCTCTCCTTCCAAATCAACATTTCTAAGAGAAGCTCTGTTTTCTAAGACCTTCTCACCTTCCTGTGTGTTTTGAAAGCAAGGATGGCCAAAGCAGCCCAGCTCACCTCAAAATCCCCAGTACAGCAAATGGGTGAAAACACTAACCCTTCCCAGGGCAGCAGGATGAACAAGACTGACTGGGGTGCTTCCTACAAATCCCACATATACTGAGGAAAACCATACCCAGCTCTGCAGCCTTGGCCTGCTGAGCAAGCACTAACGCACTCTCGAGTATTAAAAATGCTCTGGAGGCAGACAAACTCAAAACAGAGGAGCTGCAAAGGCACGTACCCTTTTCAAGCTGTAGCCTGCATAAAATATAATTGGAGGAAGTAAAATGTTGAAAAATACTTCGGGATCAAAAGTCACCTGTTAAGAAAAAAAAACACAACAAAACAGTAAAATGGTTTGTTAAGACTTTGCAAGACAAATCACAAACAAGAATGTCACACAAAATGCATGGAGGAAGGCCTACAGCCCAGCCAGATGAAATGCTGTTGGATGTCTCTGGAATCTTTTGGAGCCATCGTTCAGAGTTGAAACAGCTTAAATTAAGGTCAGCTAAAACTGAAGTTTCATTACGTTAGGTTCACCTTCTCATTTACAGCTGACCAGAATCTGACCAAAGTTAAAACACAAGAATATGAAATAAAACAAGAAGTCACTTAATCCAGCAGATACAGGAGATGGAAGGAGTAGGGAGCATTGCTCACCTCTCCAGTCACAGACTTTCTCACCTTTCTCAGCATCTCATTATCCTGGACGTTATTGAGCTCCTGGGCGCTGATTTCTCCCTTCAGGGTGTACTCATAGTACTTCCCGCTGACATTCACCAGCAGTGTGGCAGGACTGGTCTGCACTTGACAGCTGAGCGTCACATTATTGACATCGCTGGGGACATGTATGCCATAGCGCAGGACCACGCCAACCAGGACCCCTGCAGAGGAAAACATCAGTGACATGAGCCACAACAGACCCCCAGGATGCTCACGCTCCAAGTACGGATGCAGCATCAGGCATGTCAGGACCCTGACCCTCGGCTCAGCTGCTGAGCACAACCACCATCCAAACAACTGCCCACGCAACATTAAACCACTCACATCAACCCATGAGCCACGCAAACAAAACACTCCATGCTTGTGTGGACTTTCTAACAGCAGACATGAACTGGTCCCAAAGGCTTTTAATTATCTAACAATGATCCAGACCCTAGCTCTGGTGCAGCAAACAGCCAACAACGAGGGCATGCTGGGTTTCCTAGGGCAGGCGCTCTGGCATTGCAGGCATACATCTGGGGACCTGGGCCAGGCGCTGCTCACGTTTGCCCAAACTACACACATGGCACCTGAAAACTTACAAGTTTTGCCTCTAGAGAAAGAGTGAAAAAACTTAATCTAAGTAGGGGATTAAAAAAAAGCACCAAGCAACAATCACAAAGGCTTTGAGGAGACACTGCAGCACCATGCAGCCTTCTCCCACATCTCCTCACCTGAAAGCTTCAGCTCTGCACCATGAGCAGCAGCCCCAGAGCAGGGAGCCTGCCTCTGAAGCTGTGCAGGACTATCATGGGTTAATTTGCAAATCATCAGTTTATACCACACTTTTCATTTGCAGCACCGCTGAGGCCTCATCGCATCCAGCTTAACAGCATAAAGCTCGCACAGGCTCCTCCAGCTCCTCCTCACCCACACCGTGCGCCCTCCTGGCAGAGCTCTGGACATGGGCAGGTGGGGAGAAGGGATGTCCCACAAGACATCTTTCCACATAGCCTTCAGCACAAAAAGGCTTGGAAACTCCTTGATTAAGGCAGTGTTGAGCCACCACAGAAATCCTGGATCTTAACCCCATCGCTGAACCGCACATTTATGAAAAGCTTTTAGACTCGCGGAAACCAAACGGAGACCGCAACACTTGGAAGGCTTCTCCATTTGCCTCCCAGGATGTTCCTGCCTCACTACTGTTGCCTTAATTAAGGCCTTGCTCAGTGCTTTCCTACAGGCAGGGCACAAGCCCAACTGAAGGAAACACCCAGCTCTTCCTCTGACACCATTTCACAAGAGAAGAGCCTGAGCAGGAGCTCTGCCATGGCCAGGCAGAAGACCACAAGGCTCCAGTGCACTCACCAGCTTCTGCAGACAGTTCACAATTCGCCACCTGGGCTTTGCCTTCTCCTCATTGACAGCATTTTTCCAGAACAAATGTTTGCTCACCTTGCTGACAGTAAAGCTCCTCTGGGACAGGAGCAGAGATGCCATGCACAGCAGGACCACACAAGCACACACCAAGAGAGGCAGAAGGATCAGCTGCAAACAGAGACTCACTGCTGCTAACCCATGACACCAGTGACACAGACCTGTTGGACCAGGCTGACAGACCCAGGAGCTGCAGGCAAAACCCAGTCCCTGATCTGAGACAAGCCTTCTGCAGCGCAGCTGAGCTGCTCTCACAAACATACCGATGCTTTCAAGGCACATGCTCACCACATGCTTTGGGCTTTGTCCCACACAAAACTGGCCTACAGTGGCAGAAAAGGTCCCTCTCAACACAACAAGGGGGTTTCACTTCCAGCACAGAGGTAATGCCACACCGAGAGACACTTTTACACCAGCATTGCTAAGAGAGGATACCAAAGAGGGATCTTTCTCCATACTTTCCTGCTAGCCTCTTTGTTCCTGTGATCTTCCAGCACTTGGGAAATAAAATTATGGAAGTGAAGGCGAGGATGTCAGGAGCACTGAGCTGACACAGCACATATTTACAGGAACATGAAGCGGGAGGGTGCGTGGCACCACAGCATTGGGACAAAACAGCCAGGTTTCCTTTCACCCAGATGAATGGTACTCTGAGGTACCATGGGAGACAACCAAAGTTGAGATGCAACAAGCTTCCAAGGGTTACTGACAGCTGCTTGTGACTATTAAGCAGCTTTAAACAGTTACACTGAGAACTCCAATGCCAGGGAAGAGCACCAGACTGGAGAGCTCATTCACTCTCTACCCTTACAGATGCAATTCTGGAGCAGCAGCACCATGTACCCTACACTGTAGCCCTACCGAGCTACCTGGGGTGGCTTTTTAGATGTCTTTATTTTTTTTTAAGCAAAGTTGGTTTAACAGCTTCACACAGGAGCCCAAAACCTCCAGCACCAGCTGCCTGCACTGTCTCAGTTGGAATCCACCCCTTGACCCCTTCAATGCCTGGGCTGAGCACTTTGAGACCAGAGGCCTTGCAGGAAGAAGCACTCACTGGGACTTCAGAAGGGATCCTGACTCAACCTGCTCTCAGCCCCCCTCCCGAAGCAGAAGCACATCTGACAGC
The DNA here is from genome assembly GCA_013400115.1 of Rhinopomastus cyanomelas. Taxonomy (NCBI): domain Eukaryota; kingdom Metazoa; phylum Chordata; class Aves; order Bucerotiformes; family Rhinopomastidae; genus Rhinopomastus; species Rhinopomastus cyanomelas. The sequence goes on from VXBP01007427.1 coordinate 32,481, forward strand.
ACCTGTCCTCACGTCTCACTTACTCAGGCAGTTGTTCCCAGCCGTGTGCTGGTCATGCTCTGGCCACAGGCAAATTCCCACCCTGTCCAGGAATGGGATAAGGGAAACAAGACAGCTAAACCGATAATACCTGCCATGAGCACTGTGCTTGGGGCTCCCGACATCAGGTGCTTTTTCTTGCCCTGTAACACAATGCCTGGAAGGCTCTCAGAACTCTAGGGAGAGGGGTGGGAAAAGACATCCACGAGCAGACATCTGAACCAAGAGCTTCAGAGCACTGAGGGAACCAGTCATGCAGAGATATCTTCAGAGTTACCTACAGGCAAAGCGCGCTCCTGCTCTGCTCAGAGCCAGCGATTCTGCCAACACCACTGTGTTGGCAGACCCCACCACTGGCCTCCCCTGCACGACAGCAGATCTCAAATCAACCTCCTCCAGCTAACAATGGTCACTGGAGGCCCTTGGGACAAACACAACTCAGACACCAAGTTATTTCTGACACTAAACTCAGTCCTGTGCTCAGGCTACTTGGACCAAGCCCAGGGGACTGCATAGGTCCTCCTGGTTGTAGTTACTTAGGAAATTGTTCAAACTCTTGGCACTCAGAGGGCCATCCTAACAGCAACCCAGGAGCTGCTCTGCCAGTATCGACATGCTTCTGCAGCCAAAAGTTTTACAAAACTGAGCCCTAGGAGGGAGCTGAGTGGAGGGAACGTGACACCATAGAAGCTGCCAGCTGAGAGCTGCAAGGAGTAGAGAAGCTAAAGGCAAAGCTGGGAAATTAATTGCGTTCTTTATGCGAAGCGTAAGAGATGACTTTTCATTGCATTTCTCACAACTTCATTAAAAAGAACAAAAGCCCATGGGCTTTTTTGTAGGTGCTGTTGAACATTTCCGAGGTAGGGTTTTAAATGAAGACTAATATATTACCATCCAGGCACTTAACAACAGTAAGATCCTCCGGCAAGCATTAATCTGGACACTGAAAGGAAAAACAACCTAGCAAGCAACTGCAGACATCCTGAAAACAAGCAATTCAGACAGGTATGCAATCCAGGGGCCAAGTGGGAACATGTAGAAGGAAACTACACTTCTTGAGAACTCCTGCCACATCCACCATCGGACACCCAGAAGAATCGAAACAAAATTGTTCAATTAATCATCCTAAATGCTGAGGGATGTGGATGCAGTAACCTCTTTTTAAACATTGAAATGGAGCTTAGGGGCTGCTAAACACCTATTGTCTGTCACCCTGACATGACTCTGGTCTGTGTCCAGCTCTTGAACACCCACTCAGAGCTGACAGTGTGACTTGTAATATATAAACCCACCCAGAGCAAGAGCTTATAACTTCCAATAAAGGCACAAACATCCAGGAAACCCTGACATACTTCTGCATGAAGAGATGAATGCAAAAGTTATTTCACTTAGTTGCTGGGCTTTTTAAAATTAGAAGGCATGTTTTCATAAATTGCTTCTCTTACTCAGATTTCTGGGTCTGTCTTGCAGCCTTGCACAGCTTTCTGGGGCTGAAAGCATCGCAGCGGGCTGGGGACAGCAAACCAGAAGCAGTTATCTGCTTTACACCCTACCACTTTGAAGCTGTCAGTGTAAAACAGTATCACCTCCCCTCTCCTTGGGAAATTACACATCCCTTTTCCTACAGCAGCTGCCACAACCTGAGAAGCAAACGCCAAAATCTTCAATAGCGGGTAAACGCAGAATTTTCTGCATGACCAGGCAGGTAACGTTACTGATTCTGCCAGTAGCAATTCTCTGAGCGGTCTGCACGGGAGCAGGCAGAAGAGACGCATTTCACAGACTGGCAGAGGACCCAGGTCATCCTCTGAGACAAGGGGAGCACTCAGGTGGGTTTGTGGGAGAACAGAGGATCAAGAAGGTAACTCCAGGAGAAGAACAAGGATAAGGGTAAGTTTGAAAGCATGAAAGGCACACAAAGTCTGTGTGTTGGCAGGTACCAGGGCAGTAGCAGAAAGGAGGCCTTCCATGCTGGAAGCACGTGCTCCTACAGCACAGACAGCTCCCATCCTGGGAAGGTGATCACCCCAGATCCAGGCAAGAGGCCAAAAATGACTGGTGGCTTGCCTTAGCGGTGGCTTGCAGGAATCTGCAAAGGTTGACTGGTATTTGTGTCACTTCCAATTAACTGAAACAAGATCACAAAAAACAGCGGCCCAAATGGGTCAAGTCACAGTTGTCTGCTGGGCAGAGGATGTTGGCACGTTGCTCTTCTGACCAAGCTTGGCTGCACGTCACCGCAACCAGCAAGGACAACGCAGAGAAGAAGCACCAAACACAGCACTCAGCAGAAGACATCTTTTCAATTCTAAACTCAACAGCTCTCATCTAGATAAGGATCCGTGGCTTCATTAAGCACTCCCACAGCACAACTCCCAGTCCTGCTTTGGCAAGATGACCTGGACAGAGCCATGTATGGCATCTCCACACAATGGTTCAGGCTACTCCAGCAGCCACATCACCTTGGTAAATCAAAGGCCACCAGGAAAATCTAACCAGCTACAGACCCACTCCCCCATCCCATGGCCTTGCTCCACGTCTTGTGGGAACACACGGAGTATCTCAACAAGAGGTCCCATCACAGCAGGAAGAGGAACGCTGAAAGTAGGACCTGTGGGTCCCCAAGCAGAAGGATGAAAGGCTACTGGCCCTGTGGGTCTCTGAGCACAGCAAAGGGTGGAAGCATATCCCCAAATGGCCTCTCCACTCTTCTTGTACGGCCTCTGGAAATCCAGACGCTCACAGAGTGAGATCACAACCTGTGCCCCACACGTAAGGTACAAGGCTCCTGACCAGTCTGAAGCCTGGCCTGTGCCGAGCCAGGTCTTTACTCTCAGCAGTCAGGGGGTAAGCAGGACTTACCGGTGCTCAGCGACATTGTTTCGAGGCCACTTGGTATAAGATAACCCCCGACCCTGCCAGCTTCGCCCTGGGAGGCCACCTGGGGAAACCCGGCCAGCGCCTCACTGCCAGAGATCTGGCACTAGAGCCGCCCTCGAGAACCCTCCACAGGTAGGGTCTGGAAAGCCACCCGCCCTCCCGTCAGCAGCACCCAGGGAATGCTCAGTGCGGGGTGAGGTGGGACGGGGCCCACGCACAGCCCGGACACCCCCGCGAGATGAGAGCACCCGACTGCCGTGAGGAGCGGATGTGGGGTGTCCCCCGGCTCCCCGCAACGAACCCCGCTGCCGCTCCTCGGCGAGGGGCCACCAGGTACTGCTCCCCAGTGGGCTGGGTGCCCACGTAGGCACTCCAGTTAGCCCAGCGGTGAGCCGAGACTGGTTCGGACAGGGCTCCCAGTGGAGGGGGGTGCGTGGGGCGGGGGCCAAGGGCGACCCACGAAAGGGTCGGGGATAGGTGGGATTTGTGCTACTGCCCCTCACCGTAGATCATGGCGAGGCCGGTCTCGTGGAGGAAGCGGGCACGCCGGTGCTTGAAGAGCCAGATGGTGAGGATGGTGAGGGTGAGCAGCAGGATAAAGACCAGCAGGTTAGCGCTGTCCTGCCGGTGACTCTCCTCCGCCGCCTTCTCGGACACGATCTCCTCCTCCAGCGCTCCGGGACGCGCCACCGCCTCCTCCTGCGCCCACAGCCCCGGCCCCGCCATCACCAGCCCCGGCGCCGCCATCGCCCCGTTACCGGCTCCAGCCCCGGCCCCGTCGCCCCCAGGAAGCGGCGCTGGGCGCAGGCGCGGCGGGGCGGGGACGCTGCCGGGAGCCCGGATAGGGACGGGCCGGGCGGGAGAGCGGAGGCTAGGGGGCAGGAGCAGGTGGGCGGTGGAGGAAAGTGGGGTGTCTTGAAGCCAGTGAAGGAGGGTGAAGGCTGTCCTGGGAGCTCCTAAGAGCTAAGCGAGCTGCAAGCGAGCACAGATAAGTTTGTAGCCATCATGATGCCCGAGGGCTCGGGGGGCTGCAAAGACGAGGAGTCAGGGGTGTGGGAGACGGGGGACTGCGAGCGAAGGTCTTCATGCGGAAGGGCTGGGGAAGGACTCTTGAGAGGCTGCAAACAGGGACCTGCGAGGGGGAAGGTGGCCTGACCTCAGGGAGGATTGCAAGAGGGGTAAAACAACCTTCCCCAGAGAGATTTGCTGCAAGGAATAAGTTTTGCGCAGGTTTTTGGCTTGACACTGGATGTGTGGAACTGTTGAGGGCGTTGTGCGGTGGGTGATCTGGAGGAGGGTGCTGCGCGCTGCCCCAGGCCAGGGTTCCCAGGGGAGATTAGGACTGCTGCCTGCGGATACCAGCAGCCCCGCTACTCCTCACAGGTGGGGAAGGGTGATCCTGGAGAGCAGTGGTGCCACCGGGACAAGCTCCTGAGGTGGGATCGGTGTAAACTTTCCGCCCAGTTTACCAGAAATAGGGGGGATTCGTACAGCCAGTGAGGCGAGGGCTGCAGCAAGTGCCACGGCGACCTGCCGAAAGGTGATTTACTGGTGGAAGACTCCCTCAGAGATTCGCTTTCATGCTCCATATCGTTGAGTCTCGGGGACCGGAAAGACCCAGGACTCTGGCCGGCCCAGGATGTAGCTGGGTTCCTTTGCTTTACCCGAGGCCTCGCTCAGACGGAGTCGAGCTGGCTGCTCCCACACACACTGCGCGCCCCACGGCACCGCTTTTCCTTGGCTCAGGTCCCTCAAGCTTCGAAGCTAAGCAGTTAGTGAGCGGGAATTACCGCGGTTCCTCCGCGGCCCCACGCTCTGCTTTCGGACTGGCCCGGGGCGATAGCTCGTATCTTTTCACCGTCCCCTGACCCCGCCTCAATTTCTTATCAATGGTCTGGCTCCCGCGTGGGAAAGCGAGGCCCCGCCCCGACCGCGTGTAACCACGCCCCTTTCCTGGTAGAGCCCCGCCCTTTCCGGGCGTGGTCTGGCCCAGCCCTCCGTGACGCCATCAGCAGGCGCCGCATTTGTGGGTCGGGCGCCCCTGGTGGTGGCGGGGCGCGGCGATGGCGGCCGGTTCGGTGTGGAAGGGGCTGGTGGGGCTCGGCCTGTTCGCCCTGGCCCACGCCGCCTTCTCTGCGGCGCAACGTGAGTGGACGGGAGGCGGCGGGAGCGGGCGAACTCCGAGGGGGGCTGAGGCGGGCTGAAGTGGGAGGGGCCGCTGGGGCCACCAGGGGAGCAACGGGACCAGGGCCGGGCCGCACCGGCACCATCATCATCATCATCATCATGACCCCGCGGGGAGAAGAGGCGGGCCGGGGCGGGCCGAGGGTAAAGCGAGGTCGGCCCTACCGGGAGCAGAGTAGGGAAAGAGGAAGGGGAAAGGAATGGAAGGGCTGCCGGATCGTGGCTTCGTTCTTTCCATTCGCCGTCCCCACAGCCTTTCTCTCCCCGGCAGCGGGAAGCGGAGGTGATGACGGAATTGCTCGGGTCCGGAATCAGCTTCGGGGAGCGGAGCCCAACGGCAGCACCAGGAGCAGCCAGGCTGCCCGGGAAGGATCGAGACTGGGACGTTTCTGGGACCTAGAGCAAGTACTGGTTGTGTTCATTTGCTTCTGTGTTTCTGTTTTGCAGATCGTTCGTACATGAGGTTAACGGAAAAGGAAGATGAAACGTTGCCCATAGATGTAAGTTTTTACAGTGTTTGAAAGGTGCAATAGTGTGTGGATGGCTTACTCTCTCAATTAATTGCTTTTCTTTTTTCAATATGATAGGCAAGAATAGAGGGTAGAGTAGTTTTTAAATTGCTTGAGTTCCCACTGTCAAAAAGAATCCAATTTTCTGTGCCAGCTTCCTGCAGCGTATTGTATCTGTCAGAGAGAGGAAAATCCAGGTATGGACCTCCCTCTCATTTAGAACTACCCTGGAGCATCTTGTCCAGGAATTCCCTGAACTATGCTCAGCAAGCTTTTGCATTGATCTCCTTCCTTGGAGCATAAACATCCTCCTCCCTCTGTTTTCTCTTGGCTAACTTGTATTTATCCTGGGAGACAACCTGCTGCAGGAAGGTATGGGGTTTTTTTTAACTTTCTTAAAACTGGAATTTTTGGGTTATTATTGTTTCCATTCTTGCTTAATCAGAAAGGTAAGAAGATCAATAACCCACAGCAACCAGGCGCAGCATTTGGACCAAGCAGCAGCTGCCACTGCTGCATTGCATGTGCTGGCAGCCAGCATATTTGTTGGAGAGAGTACTGGATCCTTCCATATACAAGAACATGGGTTTTGTCTGAGGAGCTGTGGGAATAAATTCAGTTTGTGCAATGCAGACTGTGTGTCCTGCAGCTGAAGCTCTGCCGCTGTTTTGCCATAAGCAGGGTACTTAATCTTGTCTTTCCATGCTTCAGTTTACCTGCTATTGAACTGCCCACCTCTGTGAAACACATACTGTCGCTAGATGGAAAGAGGAAAAGAGACTGTTTGAAAGATTTTAGTGGTAAATTTTAAGAGTAATGTGTGTGTTGCACTGTGCTTCTCTCTATGACAGATAGTTCTTCAGACTCTGTTAGCCTTTGCAGTTACCTGCTATGGGATAGTACATATCGCAGGAGAATTTAAAGACATGGATGCCACTTCAGAATTAAAAAATAAGTAAGTTTTATTTCTTCTTTTCATAAAATCCTATGTCTGCTGCTCTCTATAAAAACTGAATGCCACAAAGCTCACTTCTTCTTAAGTGCATGTTGTAGTTCATAACACTGAGAACAGTCACAGCTGAGAAAGCCACAATGTCTTGAACTTCAGAGAGAGTTAGATAACAAATGCTCCTGCTTCTCCTCATCAAAAACGCTGTGTAGCATTGTTGAGGAATTAAATGTCTTTGTGGGAAGTGAGAGCTCAGCAGTGACAAACTGCTGTTGTGGTCTCATATGGGGCAGTGTGCCTGGCTCATCCTGTGTTTGTCTTTGCTTCTTCACAAGAGTCAAAGTATTTGAATCTCATTGAACTATTCCAGGCAGAATATTGAAGGGCTTCAAGAAAATAAGGGATTTTGACTGAGATTTTGAGAAGGATATGAAATTGGATGGGCAGGCACTGCTTCTCTGGCCATTTCTGAAAACACAGGGGAGTATGGAAAGTAAACAATTGAAGGTTTGTGGTATTTCGTAGCATTTACCTAAAACCCATGTGTCAGGCCTAGAAAGGGATGGAAAGCTGAGACTAAATAATGTCAAGGTGTAAATAGAACTGACAGCTGTGGCACATTTGGTCCACGCACGCGCAGTAATGCCCAAGTGTGTCCCTAACGTCAGGGAAGGAAGGTGAAGTTTGTCTGTGGGGTGGACAACTTCTGCACATCGAGCAGTCAGTATTTTTCATAGTTAGCGTTGTATTTCTCTACGTTTTGGTTTAGAAAATCAATAAAGTGAGCGAGAGTTTTGCATTCAAAACTTGTACTTCTGTGCCTGTAAGAGCTGGCACAGCCTAGACTGACTTTTCTGAAGCCCCTGTCGTAGAACACTATTACTATTAACGTTGACTTTTTACATTTATTTTGAAGGACGTTTGACACATTAAGGAACCATCCATCTTTTTATGTATTTAATCATCGTGGTAGAGTATTGTTCCAGTCCCCAGACACAGTGAATTCTTCTTCAAACCAAGATGCTTTGTCATCCAGCTCATCACTGAAATTCCGAAAACTTGAACCTCTGCGCCGCTAAGACTTTTACAGATTATAATAATAATCCAGGACACTGAGATGAGATGTAAAGTCGGGGATGTAAACACTTTTTTAATTTCTGGAGCAGTATTTATATTGATCTTCCAGACTTTATAAAATATATATATATATACATATATATATATATAAACTAAGGACCTTCTTTGTACACTGTTAATGAAAATGACTGAATTGTGAATTGGCAATGCAGTGTAAATTATTCTACAATTATGCTGTGAAACACATCTTCAAATTTTCATATATTAAAACATGTTGCAGCTGACTTACCTTCCGTTAAAACAAAAACCAAGCTAGTTTGTACTGCAGTTAATGCTCTTTGACAAGAGGGAATGTTCAAGTGCTATTTATTGTCTCCATTTGCTTGCACTACAGTTTATGGAACTCCTTCAGAAATACTGTGGGCAGTGCAACACTTAGCAGCAGAAAAAGGTGCAGCGTCTCCTGCTCCTTGGGTGCCCAGGAGACCTGCGTGGTGTGTGCACAGGAAGTTAAAAACATCACTTTCATTTTGACTTTTTTACCATGCTCCAAATAGTTCTGTGAGGGGTTTTGGTTATTTTTCTTGTTGCCCTCTGTTGTTTAAATGTAACTGTCTTGTGCTGCCCCAGGTGGTGACTGTGCATTTGGTGCTTGTGCAGGGAGGCAGCACATGTCTGATCACGTAGACACTCCTCCACGCTCAGCTTGTTCACCCGCTGTATTTCTGTTTTCTTTGGTTGTGAATATGGGAACCTTCATCAAATGGCTGAGTGCTGTGTTGGCACCAGATTCAAGTTCCCAAGTTACCTTCTCTGAGAAGCACTTAAGGGTCAGTAAGAAATACCCATTCTGTCTGGTCCACACGCAGTGTCCAGCAGCCAGTTCTGTGTGCTGGCACCAGTATAGTATAGAACAGGTAATCAGTCGTGGTACAGCTACCCCCTCGTATGCCAACAGAGCCCTTTTTATTCTGTTTGTTTTCTAGCTGAGCCTTTCACTGATTTCAGATCATTGTCTTGATTTCACGTATTAGGACAGATTATACAGTCCTTAACTCTTACTGATGTAAATTCTAATCTCCCTGTAGGGACTGCATCACTGTTAAAACTTCTCTTGGTCTGGCATTTCACCTACCTGACACAGCAAAGGGATGGTAGTTTAAGATACTGATGGGGCCAACTAGAAATTTGTCTAATCTGAGAAGGTCTCGCTGCCGCTGTGGAACCCCAGCATTGTGTGCTAATACCTGTTTATGTTGGTATTTTTTTTAACTGTTAAGAACTGTCAAAGGCACAACGCTTTAGCAAAAATACTGTGTAAACCGAAGCCTCTTTTTCTAGCTCTGCCCATCCTATGGAGTGGGTGCCCCAGTGCTAGAGCAATATCCATAGCTGCTGCTTTACAATCACTCTCAAGTGTCCGGGTTTGGTTGGAAAGGGTTACTCTGGCAGTCAAAAGCAGCATCCGAGCAGCTGGATTACTTTGTACAGTGTCCTGGCTCCACCCCCCTTGCTGGTATCACAAATCAGCTGCTGCCACCAAAGGCCTCAAAAATAGGAAGTATCAGGTCAGCTCTCTGTAGCACAGAGCTGTTTCCTTGGGAAAGAGGCTGCTGTGCAGCGGCTGCTGCACGAAGGAAATGCCTGGGTGACCTTGTTAGGCACAAAGAAAATTAGTGGAAGGAGGGAGGGAGGGAGGAAGAAGCCAAGCAGAAGGTTAGTAACCACTACCAGACTGATACTGCAGCTGTGGTTGGCAGTGAGCTATCTGCAGAGAGACTCTTAGAGCAAGGCTGCTCACCCTTTATGTCTAAGCAGCCCCATCTGTGCTACTAATGTAAGGCTACGTTGACCTGCCCAAGGCCAAAGGTGCTGCCATGGGACAGGGTGAGAGAAGAACATTGTCTGGGTCCCTGTTGGCTGCATCGTGTCTCTTCTCATGACAGGTAGCCTTACTCTTCAGCAGCAATGGTTATATCACAAAGCTGTACAAATTATTTTTTCTTATTGATCTCACAATGTCCAATAAAAAATTATACCCTTGAAGTCTTTGGGAGTTTGTTTCTTTCTGACTAGCCTAGAGCCTGCTGCAGCAAATCCCTGATGACTAATATTTAGAAAAGTGACTGCCTAGCACTGACAAGAAGCAACTGCCTTAATTACAGTAGCTCGTTGTGAAAGTGCTGCTTGTTCTGATGTTTACTATGAGGAAAGATCAGTAAGGGGAATCACAACAGCTTAGGAGGTAAATGTTACCAGCCTGTGGATCTGTCTCCCTTTGAGATTCCTGGTCAACATAGCAAGCAGAGCTGGTGTCTTTTATGTTTAGCAGAAGGCCTTTCTGCCATGTGCTAATCCTCTGTCAGCCCACGGGATTGGCTCCTGCAAGGTCTGGTATTGCAACAGTCACTGGGGGAAACAGCCTACTCACAGGGCTGGAGATCGTTAAAATCTTGCACTTGAGCAAGATCACTTTTCATTCTGTTCTGCTTTTCCACTGGTGGAGGTTGAATAGTTAGCAAAGAACTAGAGGAGTTTGCTTAACTACAGCATCCCAATTGCACCAGAGCCAGCAGCTGCCTTACCCTTGCTCTGCTTCCTGTACCTCTGCAGCCACCCATGTCCTGCACTCAACACGTGGCTGGAAAACACCTGTGACTGGTGTTTTGGGGAAGAGGCACCTTAACTAGCTTCGAAAACTACATCATGCTTACCTTGCAATGTGCAGCTCTTCACCAGTGAGCTTGTCTTCTTCAAAAGCAAATCAAAAAGTCATGCCAAGAGCTGCTTCTTTTATCCCAAAAAGGAAGAGTCACCAGCCTCACCTAGTGAGCACTTGCTGCCATCATGCCTTGAATTGCTTCAGCTGTAGCACGTGATGTTTCCACTACATTAAATACTAAAATAAAATGTGATGATAATTTGAGTAGCAAGAAATCTTTATCCCCTGGAGGGTTCAGTGATGGCTGGATCACAGCACAGCCTGTGGAAAGAACTACTGAGACTTGCAGAGGAGCTTTGCGCTTCCCCTCTACATACTGGCAGAGATGAAGCGTGCTGGAGCCATCTCTGTGGTGCTGAGAAGCAAAGTGCCACTGTGAGACCGTAAGTTTTGTGTGTAAAGGGTGAGGCCTGAGTGCCCTCTACCCCACTATTGCCAAGCACTGGGTTAAAGCTGTCTTGGGAAAGTTGGTGGCTAACAGCCCCATCCAGTTTCTTCCAAGCACCAACCAACACAGCTGCCTCCCCAGAGAAAGCAGGGCATTTCTAACTCTAAAATTAAAAACCGCTTGAATATGTTCCTGTGCAACTTGGTCTAGGTGATCCTGCTGTGGTGGCAGGATTGGACTAGACGATCTTTTGAGGTCCCTTCCAATCCATAATGTTCTGTGATTATTATTGGCTTCCTTATCACTTTCTCCCCATTCTTCAGGTCCCTTGTCCCTTCATCACACCAACACGTCCAGCGAGGACATTAGCTATGGGGGAGACATCCCATAGCTCGATGCAGCTGCCCATCTGGCAACATGGCACCATTTCTGCAGCAAAAGGTAGCAGTTATCCACCAGATGGTTCAGAAAGGCCAAGGCTCACCCTGTGGCATGCAGCGCCACAGCACTGTCCCCTGGCTCCTAAGCGGGAACCCCATTTTCCTCCCCAGTAGGGCAGGAAAGTTGCCTGCTCTGTAGTTGGCAAGTCCCAGCTAGGGCTGTGTGGGGCTGGCAGGCTGCTTGCAGGGAGGGTAGGGGTGAGGGAAGGCTGAATTTGAATCTTAAACAAGGAGGAAAAAATATATCAGTGGTACCAGCTTTCCACAGCCAGTACCAACAGTGAAGGGAAAACACTAGTTTGATTTGGCCTCGAGGCTCACCTTGAAGCCGTCATCACCTGGAGAGAACCATGCTGGGAATCAGTGTGGTATTCCAGCCTTTTCACCAGCCCCAGGTTGGTCTCAGTGATACATTTCAAAACACTTTGGACTGTCACAAAAGCTGCATCCTTAAAATGGCAGCTAATTAATTTTCCTGTCCTGCTAACTTCATCCTTTTTTCAGCCAAGAAAGGCAAATGCGAGTTCACGGAGCAGCACGGCAGCAAGAGCCTGGCAGCAGGAGCAGGAACACGAGCCCCAGGGCTCTTTGGCAGGGGCCTAGGCTGTGCTGTGTCCTGGCTTTCCAGGCCATTTCAAAATGAAGGGAAAACACAGCAATTTTCAAAATGAATGGAAAAGGTGACATCTGGGTTATCAAACCAATGAATGGCTCATCCTGCGCTGGTGGTCCTGGGGAACCCACAGACCGCCACACAAATAAATGCAGCTATCTGCTCCCAGTTCATGTCCCTGATGTCACCCTTGGTGCCAGGCAGAGCACCTGGCACTGGCAGTGTCCTCTGTGCCCAGACTGGTGCCAGCTGAACCAGTTTCCCCAGGATTTGCTGGAGGCACGCCATGCTGCAGAACTTCACTTTGGATTAAAAAAAAATAGAAAGAAAACATCTCCCTCCTCCTCCAAAGTATTTCTGCTGTGTTCTGTAGAGCAGTCCAGGACTGGCCACACAAGGCCAGTGCTGATGTCCTCCAATCTCAGGTTGCTCCAGTTTCCCCATCCCTGGGAGGTCACTGCTGCAATGCAGGCTGCAGCAGAGCTGCCAGTGAACACTCAGTGCTGAAGCAGCAATTTATTCCCCCATCCCAGGCACAGAAGTGCACAAAGAAGACACTTACATCAAAAAGCAGTTTCGGAGGAGCCAGTTTGGCCGGTGCTCCCAAGATCAATTCACTTTTCCCATGTTCACACGAAACCATCATTTCACAGGCCATTACTGCAGCCTGCTAGGTACCCACAGGCCTGGGCTCAGCCCCCCAGTAAGGTACCATCTCTTTAGGAAGAAATTCCTCACTATGAGGGTGCTGAGGCACTGGAACAGGTGGCCCTGGGAGGCTGTGGATGCCTCTTCCCTGGAAGTGTTCAGGGCTAGGTTGGATGGGGCTCTAGGCCACTTAGCCAAGTGAGAGGTACCCCTGCCCACGGCAGAGGATTGGGACTGATCTACATGAGTTTTAAAGATGTCTAGGAATGAAAACTCAGCAACCTCCCTGGGCTGCCTGTTTCAATGCCCGGTGACCCTTTCAGTAGTTTTTTTCCTAACGTCCAGCCTAAACTTCCTCTGGTGCAATGCTCACAGCCCCACCTCACCTCAATGGGTCGGGCATGCCGAGTCCTGGAGCACTAGGCAGGCTGGGAAGGAGCCCCTGCTCTGCTTACATCTGCAGGAATGCAGGATTTGGCCACCTAGACAACCAACTTTCAGGTGCCCCTTGAGGTCAAAGCTGCCTCCAGGTCAGCTGTGTGCACTTCTGGCAAGAGCCATCATTCAACCCACTACCCCAGCAACAGTTTCCCATTGCAGCCCAGGTACCTGACTCACCAGCAACTGCCTTTCCTCCGGGGAATTCACAGGCAGTTCCCAGGAATCAGTCTCACCCCATTTCACCCGCTGCAAGCCGCAGCCTTAGCCTCAGTGGCAGCTCAATGAGCATCTGTCCCTGCACCCCTCGCCAGCGTGCCGAGCCCTGGCATGCCCTGCCCACATCAGCTCCCAGCAAGTCAAATGCCACTGCTGCAGCACCCAAGTGCCACACACTGGTATTCCTGTTCAACAATACTCCCACTGCAGGACTTGCTGAATGCACTGCACTAAAAAAGCCTCTTCCAGACCTTGCCAATCCCCCACCATCTTTTCCTCTAAGGGTCATAGCAGCCTCTACACTCCCTCTGCCTCTTGCATGTAGAAGGAGGAGCCCTGAATCTAGGGACACAAGTGGAATGTAAAAATACAACACAAAGAAAAGGCACCAGAGCAGCTCGGGTCAGAAGCCAGAACTAGACTCTTTCGAAAAAGACTGCATCACCACAAGTACCTAAAGGCTTTGATGACTTCTCTACAGCCTTTCCACCTCTCTGAGATCCCAGCTTTTACAGAAATGCACTTCCAGTAAAAGGCACGGTCATAGGGAGCCTATCCCATTCCCACCCATGCCAAGATCCAGGCTGGAAGGTCAGAGCACGGGGAGGAGTTTACTAATGAGAACAAGAGTGCAGCAGCCAGTATGTTTTGAAGTGGGATTTTCACCACCAGGAAAATAGTTCAGCATACAAGACCAAATTGGGGCGCGGATTTTAAAGTCATTTTTGCTAGTGACACACTAAGACTGTGGCCAAGTCCCATCATCCATCTTTAAAGACTCAAACGAGTGCCACAACGCTTCCATTAGCAGCCCTAAAAGTACCCGAGATAGTTTGTCTCTTCTACAGAATAACCAACTGAGGTGAATTTGAACCACCTTATTTTCAAATTCTGCAGGCAACCGGGATCCAGGCTGCTCTCAGATCAGTCACTTCAACAACAAAATCAAAGTCAAATGTGCCAGCTGCACATGCAAGATTTAATACACTGCACGGATGGCAAATAGCTCAAAGAAACGATGTTATTTTTCCATGGCTGGGATGCCATCGTTGAGCAGCTGCATTATAATAATCTGCAATCAGTAAAACACCTTTTTTTTTTTCTTAATCACTCTCCAGGTTTGGGGAAGGCTAGCTTTTATTTCTGTCTTACTTAAAAAAGCAGCTATGTATCCCATGGGTACCCGCTACCACGAGATTAGGAAGCTACTACAGCAGCGCAGACTGATCACACCTTCAGCACCTATGATCTGATCCAAATGACCCCAACACATTCCTAAGCTTTAAAATTTTGCCCAGACAGTAACTGTTCACACTACTACTACTGCCACAAATCCAGCTCCAGTTGCCATGAAGCAGCTGCCTATCGTCACATATCCAGGTCCTGGGACAGTTCCAGGGTCTCTCCACACAGAAAATGTGAGCACAGACCAACACCCTTCTCTGCAAGGGCCATCTCTGCAGAAACAGGCGGGTCACAGCTGCAAGTTGAAGCAAGAGGGTAAGAAATCCATCTTTCACAAAAGGCCGAACCTCTGATATAGTCTTCATATTAAATATTTACAAATGAAGTAGAGCATGCACATACTTTGAAGAAAATGATGTGAAACAGGCTGACCACGCAAATAACATTTGCCCTTTTAACCACTAAAATGCTTTTTATAAAGCTCTCTTGCCATTTCTCCATCCTGTGAGGCTGTAAGTATTTTACCAACACACACCATGAGGATGCTTCACAAATAGCTGTCTCTCCTACCAGCTGCTCAGAGGTGGAGCGTTGGGATACGGCAAATTACCAGAGGTACCCAGTATGCTCAGGGAAATTTTACGTTGGAGAAGTGATGGTGACTGAGATGATAGCAAGCATAGAGAAATGCCAAGGGTCTGGCCACTTCCACGGCTACTGGAGCTGATCCAGGTTTAGGAAACAGCCATGAAATTCCCATTGCAGGTGTGAAGAAACTTCAAGCTCTCAATAAAACAAATCTCTGGCAAAAACCTGATGGGAGGTTTCCACTCCACTGCCTTTCCCAGGCCAAATTGTTCTTTCTGGATTTCACCATAAACTGTTCAAGACATTCAATCCAAGTTCAAAAATCCTGAGAAATACCCAGCTTCTTTGACAGCTTCCCAAATCATGGTAAAGGGTGATTTTGTTTCCTCAGTACCAGCAGTCACCAGCCCTGGCAAACCCACGTGGTTGCCAACTCAGCAAAAGGCCTATGCCGCTACATTCATGCTGTGCATGAAAACAGCATCCCCTGAGTTTAGCAAAAGGCTAAGTTTAACTGTACCAACAGTTTAACTCCTTCCTTGGCATGTTCTTCTTCTGAAATCTGAGTAATCAGCTACTAAGTTAGCAGACTTGCCTTTAAAACAAAGGCACGAAGGCTCTGGAATGAAACTCACGAAGCTGAATCAGCTTTCAAAGCACACAAGAGTTCCCACAGAACTGCCACGATGCTTTAGCCACTATCAACAGACAGTGGCAAACACTGGCAGCACAGAACGAGGGAAGAAAAACACCAGCGCTCAAGCCAACAGTTTGCTTTCAAGGATGAAACAAAATACCAGGTTACAGCTGAACCGGAATTAAGAAAATCAGGCAAATCCAGAGTTTCTGGTTTAGTCTTCCCTCCTTGAAATGATCACAAGATGCAGATTTAGAAGTACGGCTTAACAATTTCTGCAGACCACAAGATTTTTGCGAAATCCCAAGGCATTATTCTTCTCCAGTTTCTTCCTTTTCCACTGAAGACAGACTTCAACTTGTTTTTGCAGACCTGAAAGAAGCAGCTCCTTTTAAATCCAGTGACTAACATCCTTCCTCCTTCCGATCCCTGCCAAACCTCATTTCTGCCAGATCTGGAGTGCCTCTGGTCTTGTTTTCAGCTTAAATAAGTTGCATGTTCTTCAAGGCAAGCACTTGAGTCCATTTGTTAAAGGTGTGATGTGGTCATGTTGCTGGCATGAAACACAAGTTCAGCTTTATAATCTTTTTTAATGGTTTCTGTTAGCCACGGTATTTCCACTATTTTTCTATCAGAAGTTTCTTAGTAGATATTAAAGAACAGAAGGAAGGAGAGGAAACAAACTCAATACCTTGCACTGCTGCCATTTCAGCCACACAGCTTAGAGGCAGAACCTGGAGAAAATTACCAGGAAAAGAAAAACAGAAACAATAGAGATGGTTTCTTGGTGGTTTTTGCTCTTTTTACAGTTTCCTGTAAAGGGAAGAGACACAAATGCTTGACCACTGTAACACCCAGCACAGCACAGCTAACAGCTTCTGTGGCTTTCATGTTGGAACATGACAAAGGTGTTCTGACACCGGCTAAACCTGGGCAGGAACACACTTGACCATCATGAATGCACCGCACACAGAAATCTAGAACAGCAGCACCTAACAAACATACGTCCTTCATGACTGAACTACAGCTGCCTGGCTCTGAGCTCATTTCAGAAAAGAGAAAGGGTCCTTAATTTTTACATGAGAAAAAAAAAAATGAGCAATGAAGACGTCTAGTTAAGAGAGGGTCAGGAAATGGAAGAAGCAGAATACATGTAGGTATCCAATTGCCAAAGTGCCATACAGCCTTCCTACGTATGGCAGCAAGTACTTAATTTGGATTGTTGAAATGATGCTCCTTACACAAGGAAACACAAGCAGCTGTATTTCCCCCCCTAGTTTCTAACAATTCAGTTTAACTGTGCTGCATTATGCCAACCTCAGATTAAGGGCTCAAAAATGTAAGTTTGAGCAAACTACATGCAGCTTTCCAGAGCCCATCCACAAGTCCATATGTACTTGTGGACCTGTGCTATCCCTGAGACCTTGCCCAGCAATGCTCCTGTTGTGCAGAGGCTCATGTGTTGCGCAGACAAGACATGCTCTTAGTCACACAGCTGTTGCTTCTGGGGTCATGATTTCTTCCTACAAAAGGCAAGCCCTCCCGGCTGTCCAGTCGCACACCAAGTGTTATTCGAAGTGTGGCTGTATTTGTCCACTGCAGGTTCCACCCACGTCCAGAATGGCTGCTCACCTTGTGATGATTTATTGCTGTTAGAAGGCTCCTTAACATGGTTGTGGCACAATCTACTGTATCCTAAACATGCGTTTTGTGCTCCATTTGGGATACAGGGCTATGAACACTCTGAGATGGTCATTATTGCTCCTTTTAATTCATGTCTTCACTGACACAATCCGTGAGTACAGTACATATTCCTTCTTATGAATGCTCAAGTCCAGTTGTCTGTAAGGTTTCTTCCCCTCGACCATTGTGGTCCAAATTAAATTTATCCACATAATGATGAAGCAAGGAAAATTCTCAGTGCTTGAGCTTTCTCGTTTCCAAGGTGTAAGATTCCAAACAAAGTGGATCAAAGTCACCAGCTACCTGTACCTAATTTAGCAGCCAATTGCATCAGGTCTGAGTACTAACAAAGTCACTAGTTGAAAACTCATCCCCTGCTCAGACACATTATGATCAAGCGATGATCAAGTGAGCGTCTCTGGAATGAGGAAAGAAAAATTAAGTAACTTGATAAAAGACAGCTGTCTCCTCTTACCACCTGCTACTTCAAAAATTCCACATTACATACAACTGGATTCATGCAACCAGGCCACTTTAAAACAAGGTATGCACAGTACATCTGACCTCCAGAAACACATTCCCTTTGAGGAGTCCAACGTTACGCACAGGAGGTCTGGTATGGTGACACACAGCTTCCACGTACTATTTCAACGGAATGAATCTCCCTTTTGCACCCAAGGTGTTTCCATAGGGTATTTTTCAACATACAGATGAAGTTACTTTAGACAAGAATCAGGACACATTTATAGTGATGCCTTCTCCTATATCGCTTCATTCGTGTAACACTGACAGAGAACTGCTGTGGATGGATTTAATTTCTTTTTTGAATTTCACTGATGTAACTCCAATGGTCAAATAGCACCTTCCAGAAAGACAAGACCACTGCTTCTGAGCAGATGGAACACATCTCAAGTTGGCTAGCACTAAAAATACCAGTATGAACAGAGCTGAAATCTGTTCTCCCCTGCCTCTCACAGGTTGTCTAGTTAACCAGAATCCCTAAGATACTTGCAGTACAATATAAAGAGCACAACTTCCACTTGTCCTTAGAAGAAAGCTGTTGGAAGATCAGAGAATGTTATGTGTGAGTAACCAAGAATATGCAATGATCAGAAGAGCCACTTACTACTGGTACTGCTTTGAAGGAAAAAATTAATTACATGCAAGTGCTTCCATCTTCTTTGTATGCTTTGTGGTACACAAAATTGCCTTTGGACAAAATAGTAAGAGAAACGGAAGACAGGATACCAGCTCAGGTAACCACGAGTTTGGTAAACTGGAACTTAATGCCATTGTACTGAGTAAAAATGAGCTGACTGACTGGGCAGATGCTCCAGGGTGCAATACATTCTGCAACTATGACCTCAAGCTGTGCTTAAGGGTTGTAGATCAAGTTCAGCTGCAGTACAGCTATACTAGTGTCACTGCTTTAGCAAAAATATGAGCAGTCTGTTGGTATCAGGCAATTGGAGGAACTCAGTGCTACCCGCTACAGACTCCTCAGATTAGCACTTCTTAAAAATTAATAAAATGGTTTATTTTATATATACATACGTTCCAAAAAATTTATACAGTTAAAATATCAAATTAGTGATCTGGTAACAATACTGTTCAAAATAATCTCTTTTGTATGAACATTAAAATACACGTTTTTTTAAAAGCGTTTCCTTTTAGTGCTTCCAAAGCACAGCGTGTGCCAAGGCCACCTGAAGAATCTCCGTCCTCCTCACAGGATGAAAGAGAACTGAAGTCGGGGACCTGGGAAGCCTCAGGTGCACTTTCATAATGTCTGCAGACAAAACAGAAGAGAGTCTGAGGTAGATTGTTTAGTGACCATCAGGTGGTAACAGTCACAGGGCTGTCTTTAGCTTTCATTAACACAATAGCAGTTTCTTTACTCTCAATCTACACTGAATCTCAAGTTTAAAGGCATGGCTAGTAGTTCTTGGGAACAAGACCCTTGTCTCTGTGGTGGCAACATGCAATTTTACCAGTGCAGGTGTTTCTGGGAGGGTTTTTTTTGGGGGCCACACGGGCTCTCTCCACGATGCAGACTGTGTGTGCATTTGACAGTGCCCCATTTTAGTGCAACCTGCTGCCTATAGCACGTAAGTGTCTAACGACAGCGTTCAAATGAGTAAATTCTCATCACCTGCAGGAGGGGCAGCAATGGTTATTTTCTTCAGCCTGTTGAGCAAATAGCACCCTCCACAGGAAAAAAGCCACACCTTTCATAGCAAATCCTTTAGGTTATAGCCCAGCTTCTGCCGATAGAGGTTCTTAAAGTTAAAGCTCCACTGCTTCTTCTCAGACTGTGACAGTAAAATCACTTGACTGCCAAGATGGTGAGGGCGGCAGCTACATCCTCTTCCACTCTTCTGTGGCACAGCAAACTCGTTCGTGGTCCATATTCGTCTGTCTGGTACATTATTATCTACTGTTGACATGATTAACTCTGTTGGGTAGGCTGTTGAACTCTAGCTCCTCTAGTATTCTCTCTAAGTGTTGTATTAAGACCCGTTTTTTAAACCTACAGAAGAGAGGGAAAGCAGTTTAATTTTTTTCTTCCATCCAAAAATAGCTTAACAACTCAAGAAAATTCAGCCATCTACCAACGGGTCTCCACTTCCCATACAGCGGACGATTCTTTATTTCTGGTATGGTAATGGATAGAGAACTTAATACAGCTACCCTTCCCAATCCACCCAAATTTTGGAGTTTGCTCCTTGATAACGACTCGCCTCTTTATTTCATATTTAAACTTTGAAATACAAGCCATTTACACAATTAAAATGAAATGGTTGTCTGGCCACTAGAACAACCACAGTAACTACAGTATGTAAAAAAAAACCGAACACACTAAAACTGGAAAAATTTAAGTATTTACTACCATGACCTAAATTAATATTTAATTTCTGACTCCAACTCGTATCTATACAAACCTTGCTGCTTCCTTGATAGCAAATTCAACAAAATACTTCTGAATTTCCATAGGTCCTTGCACCTCGTCCAGAAGAGAGAAAATTTTTTCATAATCTAAAGATAAAAATCCAACCATAAATTAGTAACAAATTTTGCAAATCCATTGTCAAAAAAGTTTAACAGCCAAAACTAAATACAAAGACCAGATTCACTCTTCTACATATGGTAATACATGCAAGGCAAGAAAAAAAGCCCGCATTAGAAAAGTGTGATACCAGTAATTTGAAGCCGTACTGGTGACCTGGTATTCAATGTGGCACCAAAGAATTGGATCCTCTTTAAGAGCAGCAGGTAGAAACATCTGTCCTCAGCAAATGCAGGCTGTGTGGTGAAGCTTCCTATCTCCATGAACACAGTGCCATTATTAGCAGTTAAAATGCATGCACGGCCACCAAACCCTGTTTTACCCTAGAACTGTCATTTCTGAAAGCAGAGGTTGGGATTAATCCTCTTAGAAAAATTATCAATGCTTAGTGTGAGTGCAGGTAATACAACTATCCTACTGGTAAGAAGTACGTCCAGTGTACAGAAATGAACTGGAAATATTCCATTAGACAAATATGTTAAAAGAGCACTGTTTCAATATTCAGTAGTTGAACTCAAGCATGAGGATTATTTTTGGTGCTGTGACTAAGAGCCTGCTTAGAGTAGTGCAACAGGCACAGAGAATATAGGTCAGAGCTGTGAACGGGTACATACTGACCCCACTGTTCTCACTGACGACTCTCTGAACTCTGCAGCAAGACCAGTGAGTCATACTTAACGTAGTACTATATTACTCTACATCACCCTTAACAGACATGAATCTGGTATAAGATCAGATGAGCCCACTTTGCAAAACAAGAAGCAAGGCATACCCAACCAAGGAGTGTTAAAACATCTTCAAAATAAAATACAGATGGAGCATAAAAGCAGCTTCATCTCGCGACAGTTTCAGTCTGCCACAACAATTCACAAAACACTGTGTTTTGCAAGAGCAATACAAGATCATAAAAGCTGAAGAGTTAAGAATACTCCATTATACTAATTACTGGCACTTCACAATGTATTAGATAAATGTTTATCAGTTTAATTTGTAGAAGTAATTTGCTTAGGCACACATCACATATGGAGCATCTGCTATTTAGGAAACAAAATGAAAGACTATGTTGCCTATGACAAATCCTACAGTAGCTGGAGTTCCGTGTTACTGTTTGTTTTGTATACCAGTGTAAGCCAAGGAGACAATTTACTTTTCCTCACAGTATTTTGAATTTGGGAGGGGATATCAAAACCTACAGAAAAAAAGAATAATTCTTGTCTTCTGTTCTTAAAAAATGATTCACAATTGTGTTCTGTTACTAACTAGAAACAAACAAGAAACATTAGTGCTAAGATTCCCTTTCAAACGTAGTCCAGGAGGCACCTTTGTAGCTCCATAAGCTGTTGCCCTCCAAAGGAAGTTTCGATGAACACAAAGCAAAGTACACTGTGACTATGTTGGAGCAGAGCAGCATGAGGCAAAGCCTATGTAGTAGTATCATCAGATCACTGGTAACCTGCCTACAGCCATGACAACAAAACCTTTGAAAGGTGCTTTCACAGGGTACTTCTTACAGCAGTTAACCTTTCTTCAAATACAAACAAGTCACTTGGTGCTCAACCCTTCAACCACTGCTGTCTCAACTGCAACTCACCTGCTCAGCATGTAAGAACTTTCTTCCTTTTTTCTCCCTCCATTGCTCATTTGCAAACAATCTAAAGTTCTTTGTATATTAGAAAGAGTTCCTTATTTCAAGGAATACCTTATTTCAAGGAATAAATTCTACTCTCTAGCATCAAGTATAATAGACTAGTTAAAAAAAACACACCAAATCTGAACTTACTTCTTCCAGGTTTGCGAACCTCTTTCATCATTTTAATTTTGATATCGGCATTGTTTCCCTCCAACATCATGGGTGTTATTTTAAATGAGTTTGGCACAGATTCAGAAGCAGATTCTGTCACTCCTTTTTGGTCATCTCCAGCCACACTGTAGTTCAGAGGCCCTCGAGCAAGTGCATTGGTACCAGGTTTATGATCCAACCCATCTTCACTTAAGCAATTAAATTCAACAGGTAGAGAGTCTAAGTCATTGGATAACACTTCATCCTCTCCCATAGCAGCTGGAACCGAGGGAGCCATTTGCACAGGTAACCCATCAATTTGCTTTTCCAGTGACTGACAATTTTCCACTTTCTTCTCTCCATTACCATCTTGGACAATGCTGTTGTTGGCATCTACAAATTAAAAATATGTCTCTTACTAGTGCATAACTGCAATATCATAAAAACAACAGGGAACAGTTCCATATCCTTTCCTGTTTCAAGTACTGTGTAGTGATCCAACAGTGGTGAATTAGCTTTCCTATGCTTTTACTGAACCTTGGATATGACCAAGCCAATGTTCCCCTTTGAGTTACCATCTCATATCACTACAAATGAAGTCACCATTTTCTATATTCCTGTTGCAGTGTTATGACTTCTAATGTTTTCCTTCCTTCCCCCAATTACAGATAACAGAGTTTTCTTCAGACTCCATTTTCTGCAAGAGGTGGTTAAGAGAATTGGGATTTATGGAAAATGAAAACATAACCATACCTTTAACTTCTCTTCCCCACCACAGAATACACGTTTGAGAACTAAAAAGAAATGTACCACTCTAAGGTAGTAAGGTTTCAACATTTATTTTTTTTTTTAAAAAAAAAATAGTTCATGAAAGTTCTTTTTTCATTTCAGGCTTCATTAGCTATTCCAGCAGCCCATTTATCTTGGCCAACAAAAGAAACATAACACTAAAGCATACATGCAGGATGACAGATGCTTTGGAATCAGAAAGCACCAATGAAATTTTTAATTTGTTTGGTTGGTTTTTAACCAGATGTTCCCACCTGTGGCCAAACAGGCTACTGTACAAGTCAATATACCTTTATTCCCCGGGACGCTTTTGAGGTTCAGACACGATGGGGATCCAGAAGCTGCTGGTGGCCCTTTCCCACCAACGTGATTCGTTACAACTGGTGGTGATTGTGGTCGTCTCAACAGCGGTGACATGCTACGCCTTCTCTTTAGTGATGCTGGAGTATTAGGCTCGCCTGGACGCTTAATCTTATTCTGAGGCCCAGCAACAAATTCATCTGCTTCATCTATCATCATACCCTAAAAAAAAGCCCATAAACTATTTTAAGGAATAGGATAAAATAGAAATTGTTTAATCATTCAGTGATGCATAAGTCCCTCTGTGTTACAACTTTGGTGGCTTCCTAAACACTTTACAGCTCTCAGAACAGAGATACTAGTGTATAGTGTAACCAGAGTGCCCAGTGACGCTCTGTAAAACAGCGTGATTCTTCACAGATTACTCCTGGACATGACACACACGTGACAGAAGAGCTACACAGGTTAGCAAAATAGTGCAGTTGCAAGAGAGACGTTCTGTTCAGAAATTATTTCAATCCATGTTAAATACAAAGATATGGACAATACCTTCTTATCCTGCTTAAAGGGATTGCCAAATGTATGGAGTCTTTTTGGTTGATCTGGGTCAATCTCCCGAAGGGGTGAAGGCATCATTTTCAGGTATTCCTGGTAATTTCCCATTTGAGCAACAGGAACACTATGAAGGCAGTCTGCAGTAGAACAAAAGTTCTTAATGTAGTTTACCTTAACACAATGGCAACACAGACTTCACACACTTTAATTACAAGCATTAGCATGCAAGAACTAGACCATTTCTTTTTGCTGTGGAGGAAGAGCTGGAAGACTACAACTTTAGAAATAAGGCTGGCAAGAGGTGAGCTTAATTGGCAGAAGAATGGAAAATTAGCACATTTAATCTCTATGCTAACAAGTGCATCTTTGGACAACTATCACCTAGCAAGGGTAAAGCAAAATAAGCCCCCCATAGCTATTAAAAAGAAGTCTACTGAACCTTAGCGTATGAAAAAGCTCTCCCATGACACTTACATCTAAAATTCAGAGCAAGCATGACAACAAGCAAACATTTCTTTCCTTCCCTTTCACAGTCAAGAAAAGGACAATGACTGACTCAACAAATGACTCAACGTCCTTTTCTGTTTCCGCATCCAAAAGAGAAAACAGTACTTCAGGGAATAAAATATAGCTGTATTCTGTCCAAGCTGTTTCACAGACACAAAATCCTATTAAATTATATGAAATGCCCATGAAGAACAGTGGCTACTTACCTTCGTCCTGCCCGGAGATAAGCCTGTGTGTTTTCAGGAGATTGGTTCTCATCCGAGTTAGCTGGTCCAGCAGACTGCGACGAGGAATATCATATGCATTTCTGAATGCCTGTGGCTTCAAATCCTGGTTTTATAACAAGACAAATAACTTTGGTGACCCCATCAATTCTCATGCACAAATTCCTCTACAAATTGTAATAATGTTAACTATTAATCAAATAGTTCTGAAGCAACTACAGAGCTTCCTAACTGGATAAAGAGACTCAATGACTGTCTTCAACAAGACCTTATTCAGCAGTAGTGCTTTCAGCCCCATTAAGAGACTAAGCATGCTAATTCTTGGATGAGCAACACTAGCTGTCTTTTGCAGAGACTGTCACTTAAAACACAGTAATCTTTGTTTACTACCATGGGATTTTCAGTGTCCCAACATCCAGCGAAAAAAATGGCACCATTTCTCAGTATTTACTGAGCCCATGCTGCACTTTTCGCAATTCAGTGTTTAAGTACTTCCTTCCTTTTTCTACACTAAGTCCACCAAAGTTACCAATTTAAAACAGATTAGATCAACAGCTTAATCACGAGAGACCACTATATCGTTTACCTTGTTTAAAAGTCCTATGTGGAAGCCAGCAAATTCTTTAACATTCATTTCCGCCAGTCTCAGTGGAGATTCCCCAGTGATCCCTTGCAGTAGTTGTTTGAAATCCCTACTGTGCACCAAGGAGAGGCCACTGGAGTGGTTTTTCACTTTTATTCCAATTTCTTGTGGAACTTTCTTACCCACTGAACCTATTATCCGCTCCGACTCTATTTTTGTCTAAAATGGAATCATACCATGAGTTAAAGAATCAGCTGCCATCGCACATTCCAGTAAAGAACACTTAGTACATTCACAGAATAAAACTACAAATTTAGTTCCCAGCTACTCAAGAAGTGGGAGAACTACCTACCCAAGGATATACTGGATTACATAGATTGCATCTCAGGTAGAAAGAAATCCTAATGTGCTAGCATACAGAAAAATATTTAGACAGCATATCTAAATTTATCTGCCAGTAGGTCTGTGAAAACCTCTGACTTTGCTGCGAGCCTGGAGACTTAATTTCCCTGAAGAATAATCTTTAAAGGGAAAGAAAAGACAATGGAGGGTGGCATGTGCCTTTGCTTACTATTAAGTTGCATCTATAACAACAGTATTATCTCTGAATAGTGTCAGATTTTTTTTTTTCAAACAACCTACAACTAAGGTTTGCAGTGTGTTAGAGTTGCAGAAGAAATTTATTTTGCTTCATCAGTAACTTTCTAAAAAACACACTTCTCACAGGCAGTTTTACTGTATTAAGCTTTAACTGTATTCAAATAAGTTTATTTTTTTTACCCACTTGTAGTATCTCCAAAAAACCCCAACCAAACAAACCCCAAAACCCACAGTGATTGCAACCCACTTCCCCCAGAACTCATCCTCTGCAGTTTGCCTCATTATCTCTGGGAAGCTCTCAATTCTAGGCCAGCAAGAGCACAGCAAAATTCTGCAACTGCTTGTCCCTATAGAGGAGCTGATAATGCATCCAACACGCTTAAATTGTTCCATGAGAATGTCTGTGAAAACCACAGCAGCCATCTCAAGCCATTCCAACTCCATTTTGCAGAACAGTAATATGAATTTGCATATCATTAGGTTATTGAAATACCACGGGACGTTTTATGTCTAAAGGATGCTCGGTGAATCAGAGGTTTTTGCCATGAATTTTGTGCATCTTTTAAAGCAGAGGATTTTTTACTTTGTCATTTTAAAGGCTGCTTCCCCACTGATTTCCAAATATTAAACTGCTGTTGCAAGAACTGTTTGTGCTAAGGAGGGATGGCTAAGGAGGCTTTCAGACAGTGGCACTCTTGACAAACAGAGAGAGAGAGGTAAAGACCACGTCCCACCAGGTCATACTTAACACACAGAACAGATTTGACCTGAGTGGAACAGGAGGCTCAGATATAAAGCTTGAGCTGTGATTTCATTCCCCGTGGACAAGAACAAACATGTATTTTCAGAAAATACAAATTGTCAATGCATATATGGAAATAAGCAGGAGACTAAGAGCAAGCCTCTGGCTTCAGCTGTGAAAAACAATGGCAAGAGCAGTAACAAATCCAATTAGTGATAATCTTTGGAGTTTAAAGTCTAGTAGATGCTTTAAATATAGTTGAAGAGGACTGCTTCCCACTCCCCTCCACCACTTAGAAAAGTTACAATCACTGGCTACAGAACCACTCTGGACTCATCCAAACTTGCAGTGGAAATGCTCATCAATCTTCAATTAAAAGAAATGCTGTACACCCGTATGAACTCCCACAGGGATTAACTGCTTTGTAATGAGATTACCACAAACTAAATAATCAACGCACTTCTAATTGCAAAGGTTTTATCAATACTACCTGTTGGCTGAGTTTTTTAAGGTAAGAGATAACACTGTAACTAAGTCCACAATCTAAATTATCTGATATCAGATTTGGAGCTCCCATCATCCTTAGGGCTTTCTTTAATGGCTATAAGGAAAACAAAATACACAATAGTAAGAGAGTAAGTCTTTAAAAAAAGAGATTTATAAGATCAATTACAGGAAGCTAAGGCACATGGATCAGTGCTCTAGCTTTTCCATTTTTGGCCACTAAAATTCAAGTCTATTCAGATAAAGTGTGACATAAGTTTGGTAGTCTAACTAGCTTGCAATGGACATTTGCCACATTACCAAGACACCCTAGTGTGGTGCCACTGGCAATTTCCACTCAAAGGCTCAGTACCAGAATAGCCGGGATGATGCAAGTCCATATTGAGGTGCATTGTCCAAGCTACGTGTAAAAATGACACGGTGCCTCCCCCGGCCCCTTTACTTGGCCCAGCCAGTTCTCTCTTAGTATCAGTTTCCCAAGCTCTAGCATTTCACCCCATTAACAAATAAATCTGCATTTTTCCTTATGAATTCACTAAAATAGTGCCAGATTTTGTTTATCTGAACAATATGAAGAACTTATTATCACATATTATTTAATATTTAACAAACATCAAACATTTAATATTTTAAAATAGTTATTACTTAATACTACTAGAAATGTACATATTTAAAATGTTTGACCTGATCTACAAATCTCTGCAAAGCAAAATGTTTACTACCAAAAATGTCATCATAATTATTTTTACAAAATTTACTAGGAAAAGGTATGATACACAGGACTCTGGTTACACCAGCCATCATACCCAGAAGGATGAAATAAGAAAAAGAACATACCAGTAAGTAGTAAGGAGGCATTGTTTTTAAGTAGTTGTCAAAAGCCTGTCGCCACTTCAGATTTGGCTTAAGTTTGTGAACCTTAAACAAGTCATCTGCAACAAGGAAAACAAGGAAAAAAGATTTCATTTATACAGTCCCAGACCACAGTAGTATCCAAAACGCAACATGCCTGATGTTGCCCCCACCCATCTCCCAGAAGGGCTTCCCCACAAAAGCTGTTCTTAATCTGAGGTTTGAAGGATTGAGAATCCCCAGTCCTAGCTGCAGTAGACAATCCCAAACAAGGCCTCATTATAATCAAATTTACAAGATACACCAGACACAACCACAAGCAGCTTGGAAGGTGCAACAGATCCACCTGTTAAGTTTCCCCTCCCTTGCCTTTTTCTTGCATCTTTCTTGCATCATCAGGGACTACCTGTATCTGATTAAAATTCCTTTGATTCCATTTTCTTTTGTTCAACCTGTATTATAAATTCTGGTCTCCAGTAAAAATGTTCTTGGGCATCAAAGGAATAGAAAAAACCACATCAGAGCATGGGGCAACCTTCTGGTCAGCTTTGCTGGCCTCTGCTGACAGAGATGAGAGTACCTCCAGCCTCACTGCCTGCCTCATGCCAGAGCAGCAACCTCTCCCACAGGTATAGACAAGAGATAGTAATTACCTACAAAAATCCTGTTTTTTAAGAGAGGGGCAACCAGACAATTTCCTTTGGGTACTGTTTTACAAATATCTTGCTGGCACTGGACATGGGCACACTGCTGTTTAGCAATCACTGGGTTCAAGCATGTGCCTATTTGCTCTGCACACTCTGAATTGTAATGGTGATGTCTAAAAATGAACACAGTATTCTGCAACTTTATCACTTATGAATTATTGGTTGAAGTTAAGTGTCTCCTCAGTAGGACTGCAGTATGCTGTCAAAGTGAGGCTAATGGAAGGATACAGGGGGACTGAAGAAAGAGCCGTCCAAGAATTAAGTGGGGAGAGAGAGNTCTCAGTATACCATACACTTAGCATAATTATCAAAAAGAACCTGTGATGGTGTCATAACATATGACCAATATAAACTAACATCCATTCTTACCAGCTCATTAGCTTTTGCAGCAAAGTGGAAGTTAAATTATACCCCTCCTCTCCCAAAATTCAAAAGGGAAGGAAAAAAAGAAAGTATAATGTTTAAAGTATTATCCTAAAGTTTTAAAGTCTACAAGTTGGTAGGAATACAGGTGGAACTTTAAACCTCTTATCAGCGCTTTATTACATCTCACTTCCTGCACTGTGAAGACTGCAGCAGTATAGAAACATTCCAATTCAGCTGCACACTTTTAAATGGCACAGACATTCACATCTCAGCTAGCTGACTCTCACTCCACAGCATAGCTGTAGTCTGAGACAGCAAATGCAAATGCATCTCCCACAAAAGTTCCCAAATCTAAGCAGAGCTTCAACAAATATTTGTCTGTTGAGAATGAGAGCCACAGCATGAACTTACTGCAGGAATTCCTACCTTCTAAATGGAAGACAGTTTCAAAGAGAACATCACCATCAGCATCTTACCTGCCTCTATCACCAGAGTTTGAGACATACACTGTCAGAAGTATGGGCACTGGAAACATACTTTTTGTGCCCTGGACAGCACACAATAGTTTACATTAATGAACAAACAAACAGTAACCCAGTAAACTACGTTTTTCACAGATTAAATCCCAAACTTCTGTAGGTAAAATCCAAAAGTATTGAAAAAATCCTTTTGTAAATTAGTTTTATCGAACCTGCTCATTATCAGACACTACTCTCTGTATCATCCACAGAATGAAGAATTCTTACTATTTCTAAACTCAGAAGGAGCTAAAAGCTTAGGAATCTGGAACATGGGATTAAAATCCACTGAGAAAGAGTGACAAGCTGCAACAATTCCAGAGATCGGGTAAGACTACAGACAGATCAGGTAATTGAAAACTGCTGCACATTCTTTATCTACTTCAAACTAATGTACAGAACAACCAACTTGTGACAATCAGGATACCAACACACACCTTTAGCACCCAGTGCTACCTAAGGGGAGCTTGGTACACTTTCAAGTTCAGTGAACAGTTACAAAAAAAAGAGCACAAGAGAGAAAATGATCAGCAGTTAATTGTAGCAATTCAGCTGGTGCCTAATTACCAGAACAATTTGTGCAGTAACAGTCTAGTAGTGAGTGATACCTTGCACCATATAAACGAAAGTAAACACATTTTTTGTGTTAAATCATCAAATTCCAGCCGCGCAAGTACACCACCAATTCCCCTCTTGACTTCTGATTCCCTGAGCTTTCTAATGCCTCTGGATACACCTTTGTTTTAAGCAGTAGAGACTGACCATTTTACGTTCACAGAAAGCAGTATCCTTCCCTGCAAGCAATCTAGCCAAAATCAATGCACTACAATGTAAACTAGTATCTACCATTAATAAAAAGCAGTATTCTGGCCCTTTTTTTCCAAAAAGTTTGTCTCTCCTTCCCAGTGCCACAGCACGCTACATTCACATTTCTGAGAAAGACAGCCGCTGGTTTTGAAAAAATAAAATACAACCATTACTGGCAGATTCTTTCAAGGAGCCTGTAAAAAGAAAAGTGTCCATGTGGCAGTCCTCCATGGTCAGACATTTTCTAAATGCTCATCCTTCTGCATAACTAGAACTACAGAGAAAAGGTATTAAACGACCTTCTCACGGTGTTTTTCTTCATGTGTTTTACTACTGCTTCTGCCGGTACTCCCAAAGAATAATCACTCCTGTACAGCCCATCAAGTGTCTTATCCTCCCATGTGTATTAGTATACATCGAAGATCAGCCAAGGAAACATCTTAGGCAAGACAGGAGCATTTAAAAGCAAACCTCGTCTTTGCTAAGCGCTCTCTCTCTCTCACCCCTTGTTTGACTGTTGCTTTATGAACTCAGCTGTACAACTGTTAAAACAGTAATACCTGAAGTATAGTTGTTTTGCTAGTACCAGTTAAAGGCAGTAATCCTTCAGGAGGAAATTTCTATATTCTGTGGGAGAAACATATTCAGCATCAAAGTATGTCAGCCTCTGTCTATGAAAAGTTCTTTCTTCATA
>VXBP01007427.1:63289-79820 GCA_013400115.1 Rhinopomastus cyanomelas
GACTGAAGAAAGAGCCGTCCAAGAATTAAGTGGGGAGAGAGATGCACAGAAGACAGAGTAGACAAGTCAGATACAGCAAGGAAACAGTTTTCTTCAGATTGAATTTTCAGAAAGATGTGTTTGGAGAATATTTGACTTGCACAGTACTCTGCACAGAACAGATGTTAAGATATGGTTTTCCAACTTCTCATAGGTAAACAATTATAGATATTTTTCAATCTAAATGAATTCTGTATCACATATGAAAACCAGGCTACANTATAATGTTTAAAGTATTATCCTAAAGTTTTAAAGTCTACAAGTTGGTAGGAATACAGGTGGAACTTTAAACCTCTTATCAGCGCTTTATTACATCTCACTTCCTGCACTGTGAAGACTGCAGCAGTATAGAAACATTCCAATTCAGCTGCACACTTTTAAATGGCACAGACATTCACATCTCAGCTAGCTGACTCTCACTCCACAGCATAGCTGTAGTCTGAGACAGCAAATGCAAATGCATCTCCCACAAAAGTTCCCAAATCTAAGCAGAGCTTCAACAAATATTTGTCTGTTGAAAATGAGAGCCACAGCATGAATTTACTGCAGGAATTCCTACCTTCTAAATGGAAGACAGTTTCAAAGAGAACATCACCATCAGCATCTTACCTGCCTCTATCACCAGAGTTTGAGACATACACTGTCAGAAGTATGGGCACTGGAAACATACTTTTTGTGCCCTGGACAGCACACAATAGTTTACATTAATGAACAAACAAACAGTAACCCAGTAAACTACGTTTTTCACAGATTAAATCCCAAACTTCTGTAGGTAAAATCCAAAAGTATTGAAAAAATCCTTTTGTAAATTAGTTTTATCGAACCTGCTCATTATCAGACACTACTCTCTGTATCATCCACAGAATGAAGAATTCTTATTACTTCTAAACTCAGAAGGAGCTAAAAGCTTAGGAATCTGGAACATGGGATTAAAATCCACTGAGAGAGAGTGACAAGCTGCAACAATTCCAGAGATCGGGTAAGACTACAGACAGATCAGGTAATTGAAAACTGCTGCACATTCTTTATCTACTTCAAACTAATGTACAGAACAACCAACTTGTGACAATCAGGATACCAACACACACCTTTAGCACCCAGTGCTACCTAAGGGGAGCTTGGTACACTTTCAAGTTCAGTGAACAGTTACAAAAAAAAGAGCACAAGAGAGAAAATGATCAGCAGTTAATTGTAGCAATTCAGCTGGTGCCTAATTACCAGAACAATTTGTGCGGTAACAGTGTAGTAGTGAGTGATACCTTGCACCATATAAACGAAAGTAAACACATTTTTTGTGTTAAATCATCAAATTCCAGCCGCGCAAGTACACCACCAATTCCCCTCTTGACTTCTGATTCCCTGAGCTTTCTAATGCCTCTGGATACACCTTTGTTTTAAGCAGTAGAGACTGACCATTTTACGTTCACAGAAAGCAGTATCCTTCCCTGCAAGCAATCTAGCCAAAATCAATGCACTACAATGTAAACTAGTATCTACCATTAATAAAAAGCAGTATTCTGGCCCTTTTTTTCCAAAAAGTTTGTCTCTCCTTGCCAGTGCCACAGCACGCTACATTCACATTTCTGAGAAAGACAGCCGCTGGTTTTGAAAAAATAAAATACAACCATTACTGGCAGATTCTTTCAAGGAGCCTGTAAAAAGAAAAGTGTCCATGTGGCAGTCCTCCATGGTCAGACATTTTCTAAATGCTCATCCTCCTGCATAACTAGAACTACAGAGAAAAGGTATTAAACGACCTTCTCACGGTGTTTTTCTTCATGTGTTTTACTACTGCTTCTGCCGGTACTCCCAAAGAATAATCACTCCTGTACAGCCCATCAAGTGTCTTATCCTCCCATGTGTATTAGTATACATCGAAGATCAGCCAAGGAAACATCTTAGGCAAGACAGGAGCATTTAAAAGCAAACCTCGTCTTTGCTAAGCGCGCTCTCTCACCCCTTGTTTGACTGTTGCTTTATGAACTCAGCTGTACAACTGTTAAAACAATAATACCTGAAGTATAGTTGTTTTGCTAGTACCAGTTAAAGGCAGTAATCCTTCAGGAGTAAATTTCTATATTCTGTGGGAGAAACATATTCAGCATCAAAGTATGTCAGCCTCTGTCTATGAAAAGTTCTTTCTTCATAAGTCCGTCTCATAGTGAACAGAAAAAAATTAAGAACGGCACCTCTCCTCGGTTCTCACAGCAAGCCATGGCCAAGCTAGTCATCATCTCTTTTACCTACTAACACAAAAGGAGCTGCTCAGACTCAGTAGTACATCCCACACGGCCTGTCTTACCTCTTATGAGAGCTAGAGACCAGAATTCTCGTCAAGCAACTAGAGTGCATGGGTCAGGTTAGCACATGGGACTGTTCATGGTTTCATAAAGTCTCATTCATTGATTCCTTTCCTTACGTTTCAGATTTTGCAAACAGACCCATTAAGTTAGAAGCTGGGAGAGGCTACAGTATTCCCAAATCTACTCTCACAGGAAACAAGATACAAAATCACCAAATCTATAGGATGTGGTATGATCTTCAGTCACAGACCACTACAACTTGTTTGTTTACTCAAGCATCTACTCAAGCATCACCCGCAAGCCTCCTCATGCATACCTATGTTACCTGTCTTTTAGGGCTGTCTCTTACATTATTTTCTAAAAACAGAATTAAAACTCTCCCTGGCTCAAGAATTCAGAAGGCAAAAAAAGACAAGAAGGAAAAACCTTAAGCATCTGGCTATCTGTTTATAAGGTTGAACACATGAAGGCCACTTGGTAAAACAGCACAATAATATAGCTTTAAAGTGGTTTTGGCTTTGCCTGAAAGAGTCGCTAGAAGGACAGAGAAATTATCGGTGGTACTATCTTTAGATGTGTCCCAGTCCTCCAACACAATACTCTGCCAGAAGAGCAGTGGCCACTAGAACTGCACTGATGCAGCAACATGAACAGTAGTAGCTGAATAGAGCAGATTTCTCCTGGGCTGGGAAGTTCCCACATCCTTTGGATGGTTTTACACACGAAAATCAGTCCTCTGTTGAGCAATCATGCTGAATCATCATCACTGCTGGTATGTGCTAAGACAGAGGTTCCTAAATACAGAGTCAGTATTTTTTAAAACTGTAAATAATGTAACAGATACCTGTGTATCATCTTAACTGTTTTCTGTACTGCTAAGCAGAAAAGGGGCCAAATCTGCTTTCGAGGTTTGTGTATATTCCTCAGAAGCCAGTGCCACCACGCCTTAGAGACCAAGAATGAAACAAAGCTCTGAAACCAGATCTGAACACAACACTTCGTGTATGTCTTTGTGTTAACAATATGGAATGCACAGTAATTGCATTCTAGAGAAAACATCTGCTATGCAACTCTGGCAACATGAGAGTTCTGCCTTTTCCTTTAAAAAGCCTTCAGAAATTTCTGATGTGGGGTACCAGGTGAGTAAGACCACTACACATACTAAAAAATGCCTTTCTCCAAGGAGTAGGAAGAGCAAAAAGGCATGGGGAAGACAAGAGCTGCCATGGAAGACACAACAGAACTGCAAATATCAACATCAAAATGAGTAAGGAAATTAATTCCCTATCAATGATGGCTTTTTAGCTAGTATATCTGCTGCAGTAACTCATGGCCACAAACTTGCAGAAACTCGGATTCTGTCTAAAAGTATCCTCTTTCCACACTTCTGGAATTATTAGGCTACCCGAATGATTGTGTAAGACATCCAAAAAAATGTATTTTTTTGGTTATGACCAACTATGAAAAAACATTCCTGAGGGTTTTTTGTTTCTAGGAATTAATGAAAAAATACTGTGCAAAACAGTAGAAGTTGGTATCAATTCTCTTGATCTGCACTGTTATTAGGCATCACTAAACGCAACCACAAAAAACAGAACAAAAAAGTCTAAAAGGGTTAGTAGCACTCAAAACCTCTTATCCACTACCTTTATGCCAAAACCCTAACAGTTAATTATTACGGCAGTTATGCACACAGCAACTTTACACACTGTCTTTCCTGTAGAAAGTAATTTTATTGTGAGAGTGGAAAAAAAAAACCAACCCACTGGTCCTTTTGGCAGGGAAGAAATGCAGACTGTTTCACTGCTCAATTCTACCTTACTGCGCTAAATTCCATTAGGGAATTCCCTCTTCCCAACACCCACGACAAGCACTGCGTTTGATCTTCCTGTAAAAAATTAGCTGCTAGAAGAGCAACAGCAAAACCTGGATATACCACACCCTAAATGAGGGAAAAAGAATGGAGGTTGAAGCTTACTCCAGGTTAAGGAAGAGGCTACTTGTCTAGGAGGTGAACAGCATCAAACATGCACTGGAAGCAGGTAGCTCTCCTCCTCTGCTGGAGAGAAAAAAAGGGAGAGGGGGTATGAAAATCCTCTCCTCCCAAATTACGTTAAAAGAGTTTGCAACATTCTCTACTCTCTGATCTCCATTATTTTATAATGTCTCAAACTGAGGAATAACATCAACCATTACTGGTTTTCTTTTCACTCTGAGGTAGCTGCATTTGGAGTCCAATGTAAATTTATTACCTACCTAACAACGGAAGTAAAACAGGATAGTTGTAAGGCATCACAAAGAGGTTTACACAGGTTAAAGTAGTGCTTGCTTTTAAATACCCGAACGGATGGCCAAGTTCGCTGTATTTTCCACTGCTACTCACAAATACCTGATAAAGAATAAGAGATACCAGTGTATTAGAAGAGTATGACACATAGGGTACTTAAATATTACAACCAATCTGAATTCAATTGCATTAAGACATCAAATCACACTAAGACCAGCCAAGTTTAAGATTGCACACATAAGGATGAACATACACTTACACTCTCCAGTCACAAAATTGAGCCATGCAACACTTAAGTGTACCCTCAGTCAATGTGGAAATGCTTTTCCCAGTAAAATCTTTAGCACTTTAATGAAACTACTTTGAAGTGATGCTCTGGTAAGTTTTTAAAATTATTTTAAAATAGGTTAGGGGACATCTGTTGAAAGTATGTTAAAGAAAACCCTATGTGAAATTAGTATTCCGACTCATAAAATAGCATGGCTAAAATTTACAACACTGGTAAAGGAAACCTAAAATATCTGAAGTATAGAAATTATGCAAACAAACATCGAAAGAATATTTTTAATTATGCCAAGTGCCAACATACTTAACATTTTCATAACTTTTCAAGTGTGTATTTATGGGTTTATTAACCTTGAAAAGCAACACATGCAAACAACTATTTCAACAGAATAAAGAACAACGTACTCTTACTGGGAAAGTCAAAATAACCCACATCTAACCAAAAATAGCTTTCCTAAAAAAAAAAAAAATAAAATCAAAACAAACAGTAAACCTTGCAGTAAAAACAATGGGCTTTTCCTCTATTTTTTCAGTGAAAAGGTACAGAGTTTGTTACGTGGTTTCTAGCACAAGTAGCCTATTTCTCTAGTTTGTAAGCGTCTGACAGGTAGCTGGGAGATGAAAAGCAGCTTTTGAAAAACAGCAGATCAATTTTAATACCTCAGGCACATGATGTTCCTACAAATGCTTAAAAGGACACTCTAACAATTAATTTAAAGTAGCTTCAATTCTTCTTCCAAATACATGTTATATTATCAGTTAAGTTGCAGTATTTATTAGGTAATCAGAAACACAAAAGAGACACCTCCAAACCCATCTTCCCAGCTGAAGTATCACACTAAGCAAACTCTTGGAGTCAATATTAAGCTATTCTTTACAAAAACACCATTGAGAAAGGAATTACATGCCTTATTTTGCAGGAGATGCAGAAACAAGTTATCCAAAAAAAAATAATAATAATCACAAAAGGAGCAAGTAACAAAGAATTTCAGCAACAGAACTTTCACCTCTTCCAGGACAATCTAGTCATTCAACGTCCATTAACAGTTTCAACCATCTAGTAGAAATGATTTGCCACTGTGGGTTAGGTAACCCAACAGAAACCAGGGCTAGGTTTTCCCCATTAGCAAATGGAAGCCCACAGAGAATTTCAATTTAGCAAAAAATAGAAGCTGCAGGACACATTTTTTAGCAAAATGAGATGGATCTGGAAACAAAATGATATTACATGACTACGAAGCCTGTGGAGAGAACACTCATTCTGACTTCTGACAATGCTGTTAGAAAGGAGGTAACTGAAACCTTAACACGTTTCTTCTTATCAACCAGAGAGTCTGCAGCCAGATGCCAATTCTCCAGACTTACAAAGCCTCAGTTACCTCAGGATGTCTATTACACTTCTAGAATCAAATAAAGGTCAAATACCTGCCAGCAGGTATGGGGAGACTTTCGTTCCAAGATGTACTGTGTTAAGGGTGAAGGCTCAAGCTCATACTTGTCAAAGGGAAGCTTGTCTATTACCATTGGTTCACAATCAACACAGGAGAACCTCACAACAGGATGAGCTGTACGCGGAGGCTAAAAGGAAGCAGTGGGGAAAAGATGGATAAATTGTCTGGTCTTTATGTTAAAGAAACAAATTCTCTTAAAAAGACTCATATGCATGTATT
This sequence comes from Rhinopomastus cyanomelas, assembly GCA_013400115.1. NCBI lineage: Eukaryota > Metazoa > Chordata > Aves > Bucerotiformes > Rhinopomastidae > Rhinopomastus > Rhinopomastus cyanomelas. The sequence continues at coordinate 69,874 of VXBP01007427.1, forward strand.
TATCATCCCGCAGCCCTGAATTTTCAGTTTCTACCATCTCCTTTACAAGATAAAGGATACAAGCTCCCACAACAGAATATAAACTAAACCATTCTGTAACTTAAAAAACAGCTACAGGCACATGTATGTTTTCTCTTCCCACCACGAGAAAAAGATGGTTAATGTTTATCTCGATATTTAAAAGCCTCCAAGCCAATCAACTTACTGTATTAGTTGGCTTACAGAGAAAAGAATTTAGGTTTATAGAAAACACACTGCTTCACCATTTGTTGTTCACAGTTACAGACATAAAACCGCTCACTTCACAAAGGAGATCTCAAGATACTCCTTTCCAAGTCTGTTTTTTGAATCATGGTGGCAAAAGAACAGTACTTGAGCACTTGCAAAGTACAGAAACAACACACTTAGCAAAAGAGCCATCTTTAGAAAGGCTAGTGAGACGTGACAAATGTGACCATTTCAGCAAGAAAAGGAGAAATGAAAGCTGGTTCTCCCTCATTTTCTGAATTGGCTAACTCTTCTTTTTCAATTAGTTCCTCCTGCTAATAAGAGTGCCCATACACAAAGAAAACTAAGCAGAAAAAACTGTTGATCTTCTACAGAAAATATGCACTCCTTTTTCAATACAAATGCATTTTATAAGGCTTTGATTATAATTCAGGCCCACTATAACTTACAGTAAGTGAAACATTTGATAGTTACATTTTTCAATCTTTTAAAAGCCATTTACTAATTTTACTTACTATACACACAGAAGTAAACCTTTCACATGCAAAAAATATTAGTGGACATTATCTACATTAGCTCATACCATTCTCTAATAGTTTTAACTACACTTATAAAGCAAAGAATTACTTAAGAATTACTTAAGCACATCACTTAAGAAAAATTTTAAAATTAAAACTATTCTAGTATTAATGTTCAATCTGTTTAATTAGGTAGAGCCCTTCTTTCAGTCCTTATTTTACTTACCAGTGTTGGTGAATTTTGATCAGGCCAAAACGACTCTGGGATTGGCCAATGCCCAACAGGAACACCCGTTTTAGGGTTAGGCCGCACATAAATGAGTTTATGACAACTATGCCATGGTTGAGAACCGAACGAATTGATGGGCCTGGATGAATCAACAAGTCCATCTATAATGTAAACAAAGCAAAATAACAACAAAGAATTTTTTAAAAGCTACATGCAAGCATTTGTCTTCAGCAAAATTTCTGTACTAGTGCCCAATCAGGTGTTTCATAGAATCATAATTTGTTAAAACCATTAACCTAACTCTACCAAGCCCGCTGGCTAAACCAAACCCACAATTTTTAAAGACTTCGCAGGGATGGTCATTCAACCACCTCCCTGGGCAGCCTATTTCAATGCCTGATGACTTTCAAATGAAGATTTTCCTGTTGTCTAATCTAAACCTCCCCAGTGAAACTGAGGGTATTTCCTCTTGTCCTATCACTTGCTAGTTACTGAGGACGCATATACGTGTCAAAGATGCTCCCTACAGCATCCGGGGCTCCAGCACAAGGTTCTGTCACATTCCCATTGCCAGCTCTGGTGCACAAGAAGTTCATTTATGACAATTTCAAACACACAGAGATGTTTACATCAGTGGTTAAAAAAGTATCAAAATGTAGAACAGGATCATTTGAGAAACAGTGCCCACATCTCCTCTTCTGCTTTGGTTGCACAGCCACTGGCATACTCACAAGTGCAGCAAGGCATACTCACACATTACAGAAAATGCTAGTTGCTTAAGCTTAGTACTTTGACACAGACTTGGCAGGCAACAACAAGCCTTTTAGTTGTGCTACACCTGTACAGGCTGATAATTTGCACTTAAGAGTCTTTCCACACATGATGCAAAGGTCACTGACTGATGTTGCCACTGGTGGAAACAAAAACTAGAGGAAGGTTTCACAGAAAGGTCAGACACATCTTGCAAGAGCAGTGTTTGTCACGTTTTTTAATTAGTAAAAATTCACTGGTCACTTAACCCTCACTTCTCTCCTACAAAATCCAGTGTTCTCCACCTGTCTGTACAGGCACAGACTTCCCTTCATACTGAGGACAAAGATGATAGCTGTACAGAATCACAGCATTAGGTTTTGAAGGATGCTCTTCATTTTACACCATTCATTTTTCCCCTCACTAGACAGCTGGCCAGTAGTACCATGCAAAAACCATTTAGATACTGATCAGTTTGGTTCTGTGCATCAGACACAGTGATTTTTTATAGCTTGGGTAAAGCTCATTACACTACTTTGTAGTTCAGAATTTTCTCAATTCACATAAAAGACAAAGTCTGAGTATTTTTGTACATTCGTATCACCACTTAAGTGTGACAAAAACTTAAAGAACAAATTTCACCAGCCATTCTGCCACACAGGAGCACACTCAGGCCAAGAGACACTGCTGAAGCACTGTCCTGCACAGCACTATAGGAAAGCCTTTCAATAGAGTGACATTTAGGTAAAGCAAAAGCAGAAAATTTTGTATTTATTTATATATATGTGTGTGTGTGTGTATATATCTACGTGTGTGTGTGTATATATATGTGTATACGTATATATTTATGCATGTGTATTTTTATATATATACACATAAAAAGGTGATTAAAAAATAAGAGCAGAAATAAAGCTGGCCATGCTAGGATGCTATGGGAATCCTCAAAGCTATTACGTTTCTGATATTCCAGCAACATTCTCATTTCCCAATTACAAAATGATCACACAATGAAAAGCACATCCATTCTGGTATGGAGTAGTTGAAGGTACCAGAGCTCTGTCACTGAAGCATTTGAGCTTTACAGCTTAACCTTTTTTAGGATGTACAGGCATCCAACAGAATCTGTACACTACAGAGAAAAGCTCGTAGAAAGAACACCAAAGACACTTCAAGAGCATGTGGATGCATACAAAACACTTTAACATCAGGAGAAAAACAAAAACCTGACAAAAACAGCCCCACAAACAAAAGAGTTACTATACCTTCTCCAATAGGAGGTGGATCTGGTCCTGACTTTTCAAAATTAATAACGACTCCACTTTGGACTTTCTGAACTAGAGATTCTAAACATTGATTCAACATTCTTTGTGTCCGAACGCAGTAAGAACGACCTATACAAGAGATAAATTATGAAAGGAATATATTCCTCTTATTCAAAATAAAAGCCACACACTTTGTACAAGTTTATGTGAAATGCAAAATATGGTCTGAATACAATGCAGCCAAGGGTAAAAATAAAAGACAATAAAGAAACCCCAACCTACTGAGCTTTTACTCATTAGTAAGAGAGGCCATTAAGACTAAATTAGGCTGGTCCAAGGCCAAGTTTATAAACATCCTCACGAACATCAGACTTCAGCCAGTCTACGTAACCTATCTGCCCTTGTCTACACAAACCTTACCAGTTCCTATACACTCCCAAACATCACACTCCCACGCAACATTTTTTTCCAAGCATCAATTGAAAAAAACTCTTATTAACATATGAAGGAAGACAATTCAGAATTAATAGTTTTAAAGATTAAATTAGCTCTGCAGCAGAATTAACATCTAGATAATACCTGTCCTACTCAACACTCAAACGAGAAATCTCATGACTGAGCAAAGCCAACCACTGAAAGGACAAGCTAAGAAATTTTCCAATCCCTCCTACCAGTGCATTAAGAAAATGATCTTGCATCTAGAAGATGTGAAATTGGAATATGGTTTTATTTTAAAGTTCTCCTGTGCTACTGAAAACCAAGTTAACAAACCACACAGATATACATGGACACCAAGTAATTCAGAGGGAGAAAAGAGCAAGAGATGCAGCCCAATCAAGGGAAAATAAGTACTTCGATGCAAATACCAAATATGAACCAAAGCAAGTAACATCCAGTCACCTCCTGTAACTTCGCACATCTGTGTGATAGCAGATTCATCAGTAGGCACACTCCCAAGCTGCTCAGGTTCAGCAGATGCAGCTCCTGGCAAACGCAGCACTAGAGCAAAGAGCCTTTGATCCCAACGAAATGGTTCTTTGGTAAGTTCACTTCCAGGCAAAGGAGAATTCAAAGGAAGATGAAGCTGGTAAAGAAAAATGAAAGTGTGTTTTCAAGTACTTGGCAAACTAATATTCAAATTTATTCATTGCTCTGTCAAGGATCTCATTTCTCACCTATCCACTGGTTCACCTTAAGTTACAGTCCAAAAACCCATGTGTACTATGAATATAGGGACTGAGCAATGACACCACAGCTTGTTTTCATTGTCTATTATAAATCACATTGATGAAGTGAATTACTACAAGCAGGACAGAGCTATTAATAGTAATTGCTTGTAAGATCATAACGTGAAAGAATTTATTGCAAGTTTACCTCCTCTTGAACTCCAGCTGTATTTGTCAGTTTGTTTCCATCTGTGATGGTAATCAAAATAGATGGCTCCAAAAAGAACGGATTCCTTCCCTAGAGACAAACGCACAGGAATGTTATAAGTAACCTTTACATTTAATCTTATACTTTTTTGTCATTATAAAATAAATGGTAAGATGAGCAATCTTTCAAAATAATTAAGTCATTTTCATTCAACATACCTGAAATAGTTTTACAATTACAAATCTTTGTCCTCCAGTAATAGTACAAAACCCCTCCAGCCCACAAAAGCAGCATATAAATTGGTAGTAATACAGAGAACTCAATTTCATTATGACAGTGGAGCAAAAAGGCAGAGTACTTTTAACTGCACTCTGCAAATATCAGAGAGGAGAAAGTAATTAACTACAGATAACACAAAAGCCCAAAGCAGATTCACTGCCATCCAGTGTATGTACTCCCATATAGCAATCGTGTATCTATGGTCATGGTATTTATACTACTCATGTTCTTTGTAGTTCAGAAAGGAAAAAATGCTAGAACAGGGTATGTTCAGGAAATGTAATAAGAAAAAAGAAGAAAGAGTTCACAGTTCAAGTTTTAACACACAAATAAAAACAGTAAAATGTAAACCCGAATCCCTCTCTCCACTATGCTTTACAAAAACACACACAAAAAAAGATGGAAGACTCTAAACAATTTGTTACCTGTCCGTAGTTGTCTATTCCAGATACTAATCTATTGAGATTTAACAAGTCAAACGATGACCTGAGTGCCTGCCCAAGGGTTGTCAGTCCTGAAGCCTGAAGATTTTTCAGTTCGTTCATAAACGTTGCATGGTTTTCCTTCCACCCAGCCTATTGCATAAAACAAAGCAAAAGAAAAGCTTATTAGTTATTTTAGCAGAAGACTGCAATCAATTGCAAGTTCTCTCACCTCCCAAGAAATGTTACATTATATTCCTGATTAATGGATATATGCTGATCCATTTACAGCCTACACATATCCAATCCACGTACGCACAACTTTTACACACAGTCAAGCCCACAATGGGAGACTCAAAACACGTGCACTGTCAAGCATTTGCAAAGACTTGCAAATGCCCAGCTCTTACCACGAAAACTGCCTTAGAGGTGATGTAATTAAAAGCAGCCTTTAGATTTAGCATGTGAATATTTTATTAGAAGAAACTGTCAAATCAGGAAATCAGAAATGCAGCTGCCAACGTAACAGCAATGATGAACAAAACATACCAGCACTACAAATGTCACTGCTGCTTCCGTCGTACATCTGGCCCAAGAATATCCTAGGCTAAATTAAAAGAAGCGTCACCAGCAGCACTGCTCTTGTGAGACCTCACCTGGAGTACTGGTGATATAGTACAAGGGGGGTGGTTTCAAAGTAAAAGGCTGCAGATTTAATTATATCTTAGGAAGAAATTCCTCATTAATAGGGTGCTGAGACATTGTAACAGGTTGCCCAGCGACATTGTGGATGGCCCCTCCCAGGAAGTGTTGGATGGGGCCCTGGGCAGCCTGGTTCTAGTTAAGAGGTGTCCCTGCCTATAGCACAGGGGTAAGTACTAGATGATCTCAAAAGTCCCTTCTAACCAAAGGTATTCTGTGAAAAAAGCTAAAGAACTAGCAGTAACAAATGACTGCTATCTTCACTCCCTAGTCACATCCTCTCTTCCTCAAGTTCCCCAAGAAGGAAGCATATTTTAAAAAACCATAACCAGTCATTTTTACATTCATTACACGAGTCTCAGTCAGTTTTTCCATTTCTCTTGTACTTCCCTCACATACCCTCAGGCTAATTTCACGCCCTTTAATATAGCATCAAGCATCTTCTGTCACTGCTGTGTTACAAACCCCCTGCCCTTCCTCCTACTTTGGTAATTTGACTGCCTGCCTTCTAATTACACTCTTCTGTCTTTACTTGCCAGCACAGAATTTTGAGTGGAGCCAAAGCACAGAGCCAAATCACTGTTTAGAGCACCTCAGTATCACAGCTTCAAGTTTTTGAGGTCATGGGAAAAAAAAAAAAGCTGCTATTGCTGTACTGTTATTGCCTGTAAAACGTTGCAATGAACAACAAAATGTGATGATGGGCCCGTCCTACCAAGCACTCTGGATCCTGTGGTACAGAATGCTAATACATTTTTACATGTCTTAAGAAGTCATACCCTACAGAGTTCAAAGGCTATTTTAGAGAACACTAGCTCAGAGGGAATTGGTTGCAGATTTAAACTGCCTCAACTAAAACCAGCAAAGCCTGAAAACCCCTGACATGCACAAGATTATCAGCCTTGCTATCACATCTTACTCTCCAAAACCATTTCTGTAGTCAGCACGCACTTGGTCACCCAGCCTCACCGTCACCTAGCACCAGAGACATGCCCATGCTCTGCAAGGAATCGGTTACATGGAAAAGACCACGTCAACCAGTCTGGCTTTTGCTGGGACAAGTCTCAGTAGGTTCTCTCCTCCGCAGTGTACCCAGCTCAGTAGCATTCACCTATTGACTGTGCCTGCTGTGTAAGAACCTGAAAGGACAGGATTTTCCTGTAGCTTCTAAATAGCTCTATATCCCACTGTCAATCTTCAGTACACACTGTGGGCTGCTTAGATGGTCACAGGACTGACATATCTAGAGCCATAAATAAATAAAACAATGAAGTAGAAAGACAGGATGTGAGATGATCCATGTCACTTCTAAGTTCTCAGGCCTAAGCTAGGAGGGCTTCCTTTCCAAATTAGCAGTTATCATAAAGAGATCCAACAAAAACAGTTTGAATCAAGTTCAGCTCTCTGAACCAGTTCTTCAAGTTTTGGATTAGTGCAAGGGACACAGAAAACTCTGCAATGGGCAAAGAAAGAACAGACTTTCAGAACGATCAGCCCAGTTTCATTATCAAACCACACTTGGAAGCTCAAAAGGACCATCGTCATTAGATCAGATGGGTAATTCTCAAAAAAAACCCCACAGCCTCACAACCACAGCTTAACAAAACAGCACCTCCTCAGTTAAGCCATCACAACTCCCCACATGAGCTCTCAGTCCAAGGCAAGAATAAAGTACAAACACAGCATCATTGCTGTGGACTAAAAGTGATCAATTTTCCCAAAGTAAAATCCCAACAAGAGGATTTTTGTTATCCTAAACAAGTTTGCCTTAAAACAATCTAAAATGAACAATTAAAAATATTTTTGTATCAAGTCTATGAACCCTCAGATGGAGGTGGAAATGCCTTGCTTTGTCTGGTAGGAACACCTATCTGCTCAGTCTGGCTTCTTGGGAATAGGCAGGCTATTTCAGAAAGTGTTTTAGACTCTTTAGAATTGTTGGGGTAGGAAGGAATCTCGGAGCTCACCTAGTCCTCCCACAGGCGGGGACACCTGCCACTAGATCAGGATGCTCAAACCCTCATCCAGTCTGGTCTTGAACACTTCTAGGAAGTTTCACCATCCACAACTTCTCTGAACAACCTGTGCCAGTGTGTCATCACTCTTATACTGAAGGACATTTTCCTTACACCACATCTAAATTTGGGGGTGAGTTTTTTCCAGTTCAAAACTCTTACTCCTCACCCTGTACTACACTCTATGATAGAAGCCCTTCCCCACTGTCCCTGTAGGACCCCTTTAAGGACTGAAAGGCTGATTCTTCCTTCTCTACACTCAACAACTCCAACTCTCAACACCAGTACTCATAACCCCTGATCATCTTGGCGGTCTCATCTGGATTCCATCTAACAGGTCCATGACTTTCTTATGCTGGGTACCCCAGAGCCAAACATCATTCCTACTGGGGTCTCACCAGAGCAGCAGAATTGCCTCCTTCAATCTACTGGTCATGGTCCTTGATGCAGCCCAGACACAGCTGGCTTTCTAAGCTAGGGGCATACAGCAGCCTTTTCCTGCAAAGACTGTTCCTTGAGGCACTTTGTTGCAAAAGCACATGGGGAGACACTTACAAAGGCAACACTATTTCTAGGTTACAACTCTTGACGTGTTCTAATGAATTTAAGAATAAATCTCGGTAAAATAAACAGTAACAATCTTCACTGATATTTGGAGATCCTGCTATTGTCCTTTTCAGAGAACATTTGCATGATTTCCAGCTCCTGCTGTGTTTGATCTAGCTGCAGAACGGATAACTGCTTGCAAACGTGACTGCCACTTTGTCCCTGTAAGCTGAAGGTACAAGGAACCACTGGTCTGCCTTCAAATAAAGTTATTCTTTATCTTACAGGATCTTTAAAGATAAGCTGAGGAGAGCTGTACCTTTTACATAAACAGAAAATGTTGAAGAACTTCTCATTGAGTAAGAGCAGTGAATGCAAGATTTCCTAATTACATGCCCAGATTTAAATAAAGGGCTGGTTTAGCATATGACATTCTCCAGCTTATACTCAGAGCTTTTTGAATCAAAACCACTGAAGATCGTAGCAAATTTATATAATTCAACAGGTATTTCAGGCACAGAAATTAAAGCCCCCAAACTTCTATATTCCCCTCTCTACATATATTGTAGGATCATTCTTATGTCAAAATAAAGTGTCAAGCAGTACAGAGCATATGCATAATGAGTTCAACAAAGCACTTTAAAGTGATTAAATAATAATCCCTCCTATTCAAAATGCTGCCACTAATGCTGCTTAGAAAAAAAGCACTGCTTTTATGTAGCACTACTTCCATTTGCCAGCAGAAACACTAATGACAAAAAAACCCCAACCCCATCAACCAAAAAGCAACCAGAATCCCACAACCTTTGAGGATGAAACATAAAAGTGTTCTACAAATACTATGCATCCTCTACTAATAAGTAATTATAAACTCAGAACTAAACATTAATTACTTGTTTACGTACCAGTGCAATTTCAATATTACATTCCTACTTAGTCACTTTTATGGCCAGAATTTATTAATAGCAATCTGAGCAGCCTTTGTCCTGCCACTACACTACTAGATTGATCATTTATATGAACCAGTAATTTTAACCTGCATACAGATAAGGAGAGACTTTCAAAAGATAGCTGGGAAAAAAACAAGTGCTATAAACTTCATCCTGCTGGCTTATGCCACAATGCAGAAACACATCATCATTTAGCCTTCTGTGGCAGCAACTGCAAACTTTAGTTAACACCCTCCAAAACCCCAAGATCTGGAAACAGCAAACCTTCTAGCTCCTGGCTTTGACCTTGCAAACAAATCACACCAAACAAATAACATATGTTAGAGGCTACATTTTTTTTTTTTCTGGTGGCTTAGTTTTCAGACAAATCCATGCCCTGCCCTATTTCATCATACAGCTATAGAAGCATTTCAGCTGCTTCAAGATGCAGGTAATGTCAAAACTGCTTTTTTCAGCAGTAGACAGACCCAGATTACCTAGAATCCAGACTAACATCAAGGTGAAAAATCTAGCGAAGAATAAAAGGTCTTACTCCACCCCAAACTAGGACCGAACACTAGAAGGATTCGAGCTGAGCAGCAAAAGTCTCACTCAGCTTAAAAAGACACCAAAGAAACAACAGAAGCAGATTTAAGTTGCAATATATAGGAAAGAACACCTTATAATTTGGGG
>VXBP01007427.1:79857-95812 GCA_013400115.1 Rhinopomastus cyanomelas
TATCACATGAGCAAGCAGTACCAGGGTTAACTCAAAGCTTGGTAATGTTTTGTTTAAGCATAACACATACACGTTGTAATTTCAGCTATGCTTAGCAATCATATTTTTACTGGGGTAGGGGATGGTTGTTGGTTTGTTGCTAACAATACAACATTTCTGGGGCAGCCTGATTATTTCCAATCACTTCCCAGCACAGTTTGGTTAGCCTACAGGGGCAGACCAAAAGACTGGGCATTACAGCACAAGAAATCCAGGTCAAACACAGTCTCTCCCAATTTCACCAGCTTCACAATGAAAATCAGGGACATTATGCTTTTAACACTGCAAGTGTTCACCTTTAGCATGTCTACAAGCAATGCCAAAAGACAGAACTGCACAATTTATTGTCCACTGGATTGCTTTCAGATCCAATTCAAAAAATTACTACTAAAAATAATCTTCCAAGCAAGGAGACAAATTGGCAGTCTAGCATGCCAATCACAACAGTCCGCATTACAGCTAGTAATATCTATATATTTAAACATACAGGTTTGCAAATGTTTCCCCAGAAAGAATTACTCCATTTTACATATTATAACTGGTTTAAAGTATTTAAAGCTTTTCAGTTAATTTAAATTGTTATTAAATGCACCCATCTTGGGAAAACTGAGACTAGATTCTGGACAATATGCCTGCACCATGCTAGGTTGTCAGCAACATCCATTTGCAAACAACAAGATAATAAAAAAAATCCAGCTGTTGAAACCTGGAATGGCTTTTGCTATGGAATTTCCAAGTACTGGGTGAAGACAGTGAAACCAGCACAGCATTTTGCCTTTGGATCATCAGAATGGTTGAAGTTACCTTTCTGTTTGCTAGTAACTGCACAAATGACCACCACTCAAATCTGTTCATGTCTGTGTGAGAATTAAGCGGATGTTTCTTTTCTAGAGAACTGAGGGGGTTTTTTGGACCCCGTACAGTGCCAGAGGCTGCATCTCAAATACCAGTGTCTTCACCTGTTTGTAAAGGCCTGAACACAACCCAAGCATTACTCAATGGTTCTGCATCACAGAATACCCTCATCTGTTACGAAGAGGTTCCCTGCCCAAGCTACACTGGAAGAGGAATTCTAGCAAACACAAAGATTATCTTGGTTGCTCTAGTTTTGCTGTGAAAGAACTTAGCAAAGGGAAAGGAGGACGAGACCTGGTAGCAAGTGTTTCCCTGTGAAGAGCCATGTTACACTGCTTGTTGGTATGAACCAATCAATGTCCACGCTAACCTCCAGGTTTCATTTCTGTTCAGAAATTTACATGATAGAAATAGCGCACAGTAGAAGAAATGTACCTACCACACGCAAAGCATTGTGTATGGTTTTATGTAACATATAAGTATTCTAAAGTAGCATCACAAAACCTACATGACCTACCAATTTCATCCTCACAAATGTGTCCACACTATGCTAATGAAGCAGTAGGACCAGCAGTAAACCAGGGCCATTGAGTCCCTCCAAACACTCATGAATGCAATTTTTGAGGCAACAGAGCTCTCAGGTTTTATCTACATCTTGGCTGCTGAGACACTCTTCTCCAGTTTCAGTACCTGTGCACTCTAGTTACTTTTATGCAACATGCGGTCCTGTCATGGCACAGCATTAAAACAGCCCTTAGTAAAGTAACTCAGAAGATCAATTATTTTTTGTTCTTGGCACTGGACAGCATCACAACCATCTGTGAGATAGGAGATTACCATACCTCTAGCACAGAATGCTACTGGCACACAGGCCTTGAACCAGCTTATCAGCGCAGCAGCGCTGAACACAATGAGCCAGCTCAGATCCAAGCTGTACGACCATGGATTTGCAGGACTAGTGAGTGCTGGTGGAGGTACATCAGCAGATCCTACCGGTCTGATGCAAAGCTCCTGTGAAGGAGGAACGTTTGATGTGACCTAGCCAGCAGTCTGCAATTGCTACTGTGCAGCACAGACTCTCCAGCACAAAGTAAATCACTAATATTAGTAACTTTATTGCCCTCCACTCTTCCAGTGTCTCCTTGCCTTACATAAAGGAACACAGAGAGCTACTACCCCTATCCTTTGCTGTAACAAAGAAAGAATCTAGGGCAAGGATGGATAAAAAGACACATTCTGGTTATCAAACCAGGGGAGCCTATCTTCAGCTTTTCACACGGAAATCTGTGACTCTGCTGCAGGCACAAGAGAAACAAGCCCTAGTTGCTCAAGCAGACAGACCCTGCTGTTAACTATGAGACCAGCCTAACAAAAAAACCCCACTTTTCCAGTCATCTATTTGGTCCTACTGAGGACTGTTTTCACGGACAGTAAATTCACAGGTTTAAACTACTTCCTCAATAAGTCCACAGTGCATTCAAGTACAGTGAAGAGTCTACAAGAGCATCTGTCACTTAGTTCTTCTAACATTAGAGCTAGTAAGCAACAGGTTAGCACTTTAAAGCTAAAGTGAGGGAGCTGGGTCTCTTTAGCTTGGAGGAGACTGAGGGGTGACCTCATTAATATCTATAAATATGTGAAGGGCAAGTGTCAGGAGGACGAAGCCAGGCTTTTCTCAATGTCATCTAGTGATAGGACGAGGGGCAATGGGTGCAAGCTGGAACACAGGAGGTTCTATACAAATATCACAAGGAATTCCGTCACAGTGAGAGTGACAGAGCACTAGAACAGGCTGCCCAGGGGGGCTGTGGAGTCTCCTTCTTTGGAAATGTTTAAAACCCACCTGGATATGTTCTTGTGTGACTTGGTCTAGGTGATCCTGCTTAGGCAGGGGGATTGGACTAGATTATCTTTTGAGGTCCATTCCAATCCCTAATGTTCTATGATTCTGTGAATAGTAAATGAATTGTTTCTCCTGTCAAATTATTTCTGCTGGTTTTGTAGGACACAAATTGAAACCTAGAGGTCAAGTGTTTCTATAAATCTAGAGTGGAGTTTTTTAAACTGTTACTTTAAAAAAACCCCAAAAATAAAAAAATTCTTAAGTTCCAAATAAAAATAGCCACAAACAGAAAAAAAGACATTGAAGTAGATGATTCCTTTAACCCCACAAAGCTGAGACATTTTGACCCCAAATGTTTACAAGAAAGTTGTCACTATGCTTGTCCTCCATCCCCATCCATTTCCAGACATCACAATTCTTCCTACTTCTCCAGCTCTAGGAAAAACTGTGTACTTTGACAACAAACAGAATTTCCCTGCCCCTCACTAGAATTATTTTTTCCTACATAACTGGATACAGCTTTAGTGCAAGGAAGAGCATGTCATGCACTGGCTACCTTTATGCCAGCACAGCACAAATATGGCAGTTGTTTCTAAGGAGATTACAACAGACACACAACTGCAGCTCAGGAGTTTTACTTCAGAGGAGCTGTACTGTAGCACAGCCCTACAGACTCATCACTCAGTGGCTGTTGGGGTTTATTTTCGGATTTTATTTCATCCTAAAGCAACCCAGTTACTATGCTCCAAGGCAGATCTGCAACATGAACCAAGGTGCAGAGGAGATCCTCTTAACAGGTCCTTAACCTGTCCTGCAGGTGCACCAAAAACTAATTCATTTATAAAAGATATTTTTGTTGAAAGAGTCATCAGGCACTGGAATAGGCTACCCAGTGAAATGACTGAATCATCCCCAGAATCATTTAAAAGTCACATAGGTATGGAGCTTAGAGACATACTTTAGCAGTGGGCTTGGGATAGCTGGGTTAAGGGTTTGACTTGATGATCTCAACCCGCCTGGATGTGTTCCTGTGCGACTTGGTCTAGTTGATTCTGCTGGGGCAGGGGGATTGGACTAGATCATCTTTTGAGGTCCCTTCCAACCCCTAATGATTCTGTGATTCTTTTCCAAAGTAAACGAACCTAAGATTCTATGACAAGCCTGGTTTATAAAGCATGTATTATTACTGGTGAATGTGAATGAGATCAGAACTGCATTCTAGTGCAAAATATGTGTGTCATTGACAGGCAGTCAATTACAGAGGCAAAAAAAAGTATTCCTCCCTCATATCACAAAAAACCTTCAAAATTAATAAAAGCCACCCACATAACTTAGGAAACAAGCTCAGCAAAACCACACCATGTGGTTCATTGTCCTCTTAGGATGATTTCAACATTAAACAAGATATAGCAATGTTTTCCCATAAATAAAAATTCAAGATGTTTGTGCAAGACTAACTCTCATTAATCTTTAAGAATAGTATTCATGAAGAACACTAGTACAGTCTCTTAAGTACTAGTTACAAAATTATTACTGGTGCCTTCTGTTATTGATGGTATTTATAAAGCAGTACCTTCACCTATCAGCAATGCTGATTCTGAACTATGCTCAGAATCAAATAATAATAAAAGCTAAAAAAAAAGAGAGCACCTGCACTAATTTTTTTATGCATTACCTACTCTTCCTGCTTTCATCAGTCTCTGGATTTAGTTTTTTGGTCAGCATTTCATGCGTTTTGACAGCTATGCTCACTGTACATTTTGCTGCACAAGGATGAAAGGATGAAGAAAAGAAAGTATAAATACCAAAGAGATCATGCTATTCTGTCATCTAGTGATAGGATATGGGGCAATGGGTATAAGCTGGAACACAGGAGGTTCCACATAAATATGAGAAGGAACTTCTTCACGGAGAGGGTGACAGAGCACTGGAACAGGCTGCCCAGGGAGGTTGTGGAGTCTCCTTCACTGGAAATGTTTAAAACCTGCCTGAATGTTTTCCTATGTGACTTGGTCTAGGTGATCCTGCTGTGGCAGGGGGATTGGACTAGATCTTTCAAGGTCCCTTCCAATCCCTAATGATTCTATGATCCTGTTTCTAAAAGCATTGTCATTTAAATAAAAGTACATTATCCAGTTTAAAAAAAAAGCTGTATTTATGAGAAAAACTTGACAAGGTAGAATATTTCAATGGAGAGTTGAACTGGAACAAGCTACATTTCACACAATAGCTTAATGGAGAGGGAACACAGATGTAAGCATACAATTTGCAGCTCTAGTACAGCAAGCAAAATGAGAGGCTACGTGCTTCAGCTCAGCAGCATAGCAGTCATTTATAAATACCTTTATAGGTACATCTGAAACACACAATGTAGAGAGGGCGACATTTGAGACATGGAGGATTCAATCAAAAACTGTGCATTTAACCATAGTGCCTACTGCTCCTCCACACCAGCAAACATATTCTCAACACCAGTCAGCCCCCAGGTCTGTCCTCCTGGCCCCCTCCTACTCCCAGTATGCTTGGAAAAGTCACAAAGAATAAAGGCAACAGATAAGCATTTACACAGTGTGTGCTATCAGCACAAGGGATTTTTCACGGCACATCAGGTGGAAAAGAATTACTAGTGATCCTCTAGCTTTACAGATGACACAGGATGATCCACACGTATTTAAAAACCCGTCACATTCCTTCCCTCCCTCCTTCCACAATCACACCACAGAATTAATGCAGCACACCAAAGTGCTACATGCATTGCAAGTCTACACTGAATCTTCAGAATTCATTGAATCTTCATCTTCTTCACTAGAAATGTTTAAGACCCACCTGGATGTGTTCCTGTGTGATTCGGTCTAGGTGATCCTGCTGTGGTGGCAGGGGACTGGACTAGATCTTTTGAGGTCCCTTCCAATCCCTAATGATTCTATGATTCAGAAGGAAATAAATCTAGAGGGGGTCACCTAACCAATACATTTCCCCAATTCATATATGAAATATTATCCAGGGCATTGCTGGGGGTAAAAAATATTGTAGGTGACTATTTAATATACTTACTGAAGGAATACAGCCTCTGAAACCTCAAATAACCCTCCTAGCAAATAACATAAACTTCACCTTCAAGACTGATACAGCAAAAATAGATTGGAGGAGCTGGCAGCATTGTTATAGTCAGGTTTTTTTATACTAGAAGAAGGGGTTTAATCGCTTTTGTCTGGAGTTCACCAGTTCAAAAGTATCTCAGCTTCAACTCTTCTGCTGGAAGATCTTGCAGAAGAAGACCTTCATCACTCCCTGCCTTGGTCTACCTTGTGGCACCCTGCATGCTGCTTCACATTGAGGACCTGGTTGGCTTGAGACTGCCCACACAAACTGCTGCTTCACCCAGCCCAAAGCACCCACCATGGCCCCGGCCCATGAGCAAGCACAGCATCAGCACAGGGTACCTGGCAGCAGCTGAAGGCACCAACTGTTCTATCTCAACAGATGCAGATCTTCTCACAGAGCGCAGTTTAAGTATTTTTTTCCTTTCAATAAAAATCTACCAGCTCTACTGTTAACATGCTAGGGAGACCAATACTAACGCATTCTCACTCACAAGCAGAGCACAGCAATACCAGCCTAAGCACTGTAGGTCATTGGTTTTAGCCAAATCAGCGGTTCAGCAACCTCTATCTTAGGAAGACTTGCATTTTTTAAATATTGTTTTGCACTTTTGAGAGTTAAAATTATCTCTGAAAACACAAACAAATCAACAATTATCTTTTAAAAGCAAACTTTAGGAATTCTGAAGCGCTGGTTTTGTAGCCTAGAACAACATTTAACACATGTAGTGCTGCATTTCCTAGAGTTTGCATAGGAGCCCAAGCAAGGAATCAAAGTGACTGGGTAAAATGTGAAATTGGCCCTTTAGTTAGAAAGTTAAGCAATAAAAAAAGCTGCTACTTAAAAGAAAACAAGGGTTTACTTATCGAGTAATAAGCGGTTCAGGTTTCATGAATGCTGGCAAAGGCTAGATCTTAAGCCAAAAGTAATTTTGTGTTTCAAGCGCTCTATGGTGAATATACAGGCCAATACAAGTCTATGGGCCAGCACAGATTGAGATCCACACAGTAAGAGTCCTGTTACAAGAGTGTACTTCTTCCTCAGCACCTAAAACATTCACCTCAGAATGTGCTGCTTACAGCTGATATTCATCACTAAACAACGGTTTTGTGACTACTCTAAAATACGCAAGAAAAATGCAAAAGATTGCTTTAAAATACTAGCTATTTTCATGGGGGTTAAAGCACAAGAATTGCTACACTATAAGAATAAGGTTTAAAAATAAACAGAAAATTCCAAGACTTTAAATCTACAAAAGTTAATTAAAATTCACAATAGCAGCAACTGCTCTTCCCGGGTTTTTTTCCCTAGCCTACTTTATTAACTAAAATTAGGGATAGAGTCGTTCAAAATGCAGAAAGTGAAGAAGAGAACAGCTGAAGACTGAAGACATCCAAAACCTTCTCCTAAGTTCCCTTGGACTCACTCTTTCCTTCAAAAGTGCTAGTCTCCAGAAAACAAGTCGCACTACATAGAAACTACTTTTTCTCATCTGATTCCAACTGTCTGAAGTACGGAAACACTTAGAGACAGCACAAAAATGTCTTTTCTAGTACACAATAAGCTCAGAACACCATTCTTACGCTACTGCTGTAAATCAGAGTTCTTTCTGGCAAATCGTTTTGAAAAATATGGAAGAGAGAACAACGAGGTGTCTTCAACCTTAATTACCCTTTCCTTTGTTACAGTTCAAGACAATCATCACGTTTAACATCACATTCGTTTTTCACAAAGTTTAAAAAGAACAAAAGCGCATCTTCCAAAATACCAAGTGTTTTGTGCATATTTTTAGCTACATCACAAAGCCAGGTCACAAGGCCTAGGCCTTCTTCCATAACTATCAACAAGAGAAATATTTTTAAAAACCCCATGCATGAAACTCAAATACCAGCAGTACAAAAAAAGGGGAGAGAGGAGGCATTCAATAAAGATTACATGTGGCAGGAACCACCACCTTCATAAAGCTCCTTCCTTTTTACAGAACATGCCACAAAAATACAACCAGGGAGATCCAACTCAAACTGTTTAATTCAACATTTTAAGCTTCTATTTTTAAAATAAAAGTGACCTTTGCACTGAGGATGAGTTAATCCTCTTAGTGCAAACATATCTACTTTTGTCTAGTTTATCCTGTAGTCTTAAGGGCTTACATTTTTGAATGCGCCCAAGATCAAATAAAGAACCAAATAAAAAGATGAAAAAAAATTGCTACAGTGGCTATGACCAACAGATGTTGGTTTCTATTCAAGGTGTCTGGCATCTCATCAATAGTATGAAGCGCCAATACACTTCAGATGAAAAAGCGCACTCTTACAGTTTGCAGATTCCTGCAGAAATAGAACCAGTTAAAACACTTTCATTAAGGATTAACCCTGCAGCACAGACTCTCCCTTACTGTGAAGGCCAGTAAAAGCACAAGTTCCAAGTAACTATCTGAAGTGTAACTTCAGAACTAATGATAAAAATGACAGCCAAGCAGAGTTCCCATCTGTATCTACAAAGAAGCTGCTAATGTCTGAAGTGCCTTTCCATTAAAAAACTATTCCTTTCAAAAACTTAATCACCCTCCTGTATGAATTTGAATTCTAACAAGAGCCCTCAATTTCAGAAGGCACCCCACCATTCCTTTCAGAAGAATTAATCTGATTATCACTGGTTTGCTTGGTCTTTTAAAAGAGAAAGGGATATTATATTACTCTGCACAGAAGTCCTTATTACAGTGCCTTCTCCTGGTCACACCAGTTCCTGCAAAAGGGTGTTCACTGTGGGCTATCAACAAAAGGTAGCAAGAAGCAGACACTCAGGACAGGGAGAAAGTAAAACTAACACACTCAAGCGTGTTTAAAGCATTTTAACATGCTTTACACTACCCAGTATGTTGTGTCTCAAGAAAAAGAATGTGCTTTTTAAAGAATGTTCTCTATCAGAACCCTTTTAGTACCTTTATAAGCTAAAAGGAGCTACAAAATTGCATGCTTGCTACAGGGATGCCAGCTGATCGATGTCTATAGTAAAATAAATTTTTAGATTGAGCAAAATGCATGCCATATATAAAATAGCACTTGCACCAAGAACCTTCTGTCTTTGGCCTTATTTGCCCAAAATAGACGCTTATTTTTTAACAGTACGTTTTTGCAAGCATACACAGAGCACACATCCCCTTCATGCAAAGGCTAATGTGACAAGGCAGTTGAACAGAAAAGAGCAAGTAAAAATTATCTGGTGGAGGATTCTCAAGCAGCATAAGGTACATTTTGTTTTGTCTTCAAAAATAAATAGATAATAAGGATTTGTATGAGTGCTCCTTAAACAATTAAGTGACTTCTGTTTCTTTTTTTAAATTCAGTTGTGTTTAACAGAGGAAGAGTAATTGTGGGCAGGCCTGCCAGTCACACATGCTGAAAATCAGCCTTCTGAAAAGAAACAAATGCCACGACAAAACCCAAACCAAGAACAGCAGAAGATACACGCAAGACTGGAGGAGGTGTGCCTAGTACTTCACAGCAAAACAAATCAGAAATAAAGTATTTCTAAGACTTGACTCAAAAGATGTATGGCTTTGGCTAGCTCTGCTGAACAAATATAGAAGATAGTCTCTCAAACTACTGATCATGAACAAACACTGTATCTTGCCTATATTTCACCTAGTCCTTCAGTACTGTATGTATTCTGCACAGGGTTTTTTAATCCTTCCAATAACATTTAAGCCAGTGGGTTCACTAAGTTCATACATTATTTACAGTATATCTGGAGAGTAAGAGATAGGCCTCTTCCATTTACCTCAGTTTTCTTTTCCTTTTGCATCTCTTTGATATCAGCTTTCTTTCTGGCCCCTGCAGCCACCATCTGCCTTGCACCAAAATCTGCTTGCACACCTCACTTCCAAAACCTCAAGCCATATTTCCAGCTGTTCAGACATCCTTTTCCACAGGACAGGTCAGACCAAGTACTTACACTTGCCAGAAGCCAGACCTTTTACATGTAAAACTGATGATATTCAGAGTCTCAAGTTCCTGTAAAGGCCTAATCAATTTAAGATTATGCAGTGCTACAGGTTAGCTTACTAGGTGTTCTTCCCAACACAAGTTAAAACACAAACAAATGCATTTCCTATAACCTCATGCAGTTTTTCTGAAGATGTCTGCCCCAAACACAACAGGTTTCACAGCTGGGTTTCTTTCTCCCTGCAGATCAGGGTCAGGAGCTCAAATTTAATTTCTTCTAGAAGGATTCCACACCTGTTTTGCAGCACAGGCTATTTATTTCCTGACTCCCTCCGCTGACTCAGTGGTAATTGGTTACATTCTACACCAGAACAGCTTCTTCCGTGTGAAAGTAGAATTTTAAAAAAATAGGCAAATAGCTTTTGTATCACTACAAAAAAAGAAAAAAAGGCTAGCAAAGTTAGTCTCCCTGAGTCTGACCTTCCAAATTTCCAGTTTTGAAGCACTGTTTTATAAAAATAAATGAATGGGTCATTTACATATAGTAAGTACTCTGACAGATGATTAAAAGAGCCTTCCACAAATTCCTGTTGCAGTCTCGAAGGCATTCCAATCCAACACCAAAATCAAAGGTCATCAAGCTCAATCTCTTAGGAGAATTTCAGAGCAACAGAAGAGGTTATTCCAAGTCCACCATAGAGAATTGCTTCCACAGCAGATCTCTTTAGCACTGAAGCAGATGTTCAGACTCACAGGGACTGAACTGGAAGGCATCCTATCTATCAGTCCCAGTTTGCATTTCTCAAACAGTAAAGCATTTCACATTCACTGTATGGACTTTAAGCTACTTCTCAGACAGCTATGTATACATTTCTAGACTCAGATTCTATTTGTAGTGCAGTCACAACTGACTTAAACTCACAATAACACACAACAGAAAGAGAGAAAAGCATACCATTTCAAACTCAGCAGAGTAAACTTAAGTTCTCAGTCTTCAGATTTGTGGCCAGATTGATCATTTATGAAGACCATGCTACAAAGTCTCAGAACATCATAAAAAAAAGCCATATTGCTGTGATCCTGTCATAGATAATACTCTTCAAAGCACTGAGGAAAGGCTACATCACTGCCAGCAGCCAGACATCAGTCACAAGAGAACAAGGTAGTCCAGTTAATCAATAACTTCACCTAAGACCACAATTGTTTTTTCTTCTCTGGGCCCGAAATAGTCATTTGCAGCACAAATCCAGAGCAGACCACAAAATGCAGGATGTGAGGTTTAACAAAAATCAGGAATGGAAAACACCCAACCCAAAGAGCTAAACCCTGCTTTCCTTTTCAAAAACTCTTTCTAGGCAGAGATTTTGATATGAGCTCCATTTCAGAGAAATCTTTGTACATTTTACTGAATGCTCCCTCCCTTTTTTCTGCATCACTGGAAAACGGGAAGAGCTTTGGGGGAAGGGAACAGGTAAGAAGACACTTACCTACTCCCCATGCTTTTATTCTTAGCACTGGTAATTCGGGGAAAAAAAAAACCCAAATAAAATTGCTTTAGATTCTGCTCTCTTTACACCTTTGCTATCAGTAATATTTTGCAGAAAGGGATGAGAAAGATCATAGAATCACAGAATCATAGAAGATGAAGCTGGTTCGCAAACCATGGAGGTACTGCAACACCAGAACAAAGCACAGATGGGATGGAGCAAGCTATAAATTCTACTAACCCAGAAACTCAGTCATCAAAACAAAGGCATATCAGGTGCCACATTCATTGGATCAGATAATGCACTTACCCTAGCTAGAACATCAAAACCAAAGAATACCATGTCAGACAACAAGGCTGTTCCTAAATCCATTTTTATCACAAAAGAGAACTGCATGTACACGGGAAAGTAAATTCCTTCAACACCTAAATTCAAGCAGTACATTTTAATTGTAGTAGACATCTGCCACATGCTGCAGGTTACAAAGGGCCTTAACTACAGATTATCATTAGTTTTTCAAGTGTAACAAATCACCAAACAGAATGGACTGGCTCACTTCAGTGTTGCTAACGTGCTACAAACCTAATAAAAACTTACTTGACAGCATCTCATTGCAATATTAATCTAAACATCATGTAGGAAAAACAAACTATGAACATTAGGCTGAAAGTTCTCACTTCATGAAATAGTATTACTTTTTGCCTCCTTGTTCATAAAATGAGTCTGACCCAATATTCAACAGAGCTTACAGGTATCTTTCCAGTGACCTATACTAGATAACGTTTCACAAACACAGGTTTACACACTTCATAACACTTTTGAAATTTTATTTGCCTTTTATTGGAGACTATCATGGAAACAAAGTAAAAGAGTTAAAGTAAAAGAGTTAAAGTAAAAGAGTTAAAGTAAAAGAGTTAAAGTAAAAGAGTTAAAGTAAAAGAGTTAAAGTAAAAGAGTTAAAGTAAAAGAGTTAAAGTAAAAGAGTTAAAGTAAAAGAGTTAAAGTAAAAGAGTTAAAGTAAAAGAGTTAAAGTAAAAGAGTTAAAGTAAAAGAGTTAAAGTAAAAGAGTTAAAGTAAAAGAGTTAAAGTAAAAGAGTTAAAGTAAAAGAGTTAAAGTAAAAGAGTTAAAGTAAAAGAGTTAAAGTAAAAGAGTTAAAGTAAAAGAGTTAAAGTAAAAGAGTTAAAGTAAAAGAGTTAAAGTAAAAGAGTTAAAGTAAAAGAGTTAAAGTAAAAGAGTTAAAGTAAAAGAGTTAAAGTAAAAGAGTTAAAGTAAAAGAGTTAAAGTAAAAGAGTTAAAGTAAAAGAGTTAAAGTAAAAGAGTTAAAGTAAAAGAGTTAAAGTAAAAGAGTTAAAGTAAAAGAGTTAAAGTAAAAGAGTTAAAGTAAAAGAGTTAAAGTAAAAGAGTTAAAGTAAAAGAGTTAAAGTAAAAGAGTTAAAGTAAAAGAGTTAAAGTAAAAGAGTTAAAGTAAAAGAGTTAAAGTAAAAGAGTTAAAGTAAAAGAGTTAAAGTAAAAGAGTTAAAGTAAAAGAGTTAAAGTAAAAGAGTTAAAGTAAAAGAGTTAAAGTAAAAGAGTTAAAGTAAAAGAGTTAAAGTAAAAGAGTTAAAGTAAAAGAGTTAAAGTAAAAGAGTTAAAGTAAAAGAGTTAAAGTAAAAGAGTTAAAGTAAAAGAGTTAAAGTAAAAGAGTTAAAGTAAAAGAGTTAAAGTAAAAGAGTTAAAGTAAAAGAGTTAAAGTAAAAGAGTTAAAGATGGCAGGGGGATTGGACTAGATCTTTCAAGGTCCCTTCCAATCCCTAATGATTCTGTGATTCTACAAAAAGAGTTAAAGTGTTGTAAATGGCTGCATCATAGCTGCTGTCACAAATCACCATCTATACATAACATAATAAACAAGAGGTTCCGAGGCATTTGCTGTGGAAGTGAAACTGATATTCCTTGCATCCTCATGTCACTGTCCCCACCTTTCCAGGACAGCAACCTGCTTTCTCTTTACACAGGTGCCATCACAGATCTTTGCAAAGCCACACTGAGAACACAGAGACTAAATAATCTTATTTTAAAAAGTGGCATAAACAAGAGAACCAAAAGGAGTCAATTAAAAACAGGCATGACTGGGAGGGGCCACAGGCCATTTTAAATAATTCAAACACTCTATGTTAAAAGAGGGTTCCAAAAACCACCTTACAGAGATAATAGCACATCATTTGTGCAATAGCAGGATCCTTTCACTTAGCACAAAACCACCGTATACATGATGTTTTCTTGAGGCATTCCTGTCTATCAAAAGTGAAACAGCACTGCCAATTTAAAATATTTATATAAAATACTGATATGCTACAGGGAAACAAACACCAAGTGCAGTCCTCTTACAGTCACCTCTGCTCCAAGCTGAAGTTCCCATAATACCTCTATATCCTGGGTGGTCTCAACTCCACAAGATTACTTCCCTCAACTGCTTTAAGCTCTGTGACATATAATTTAATTACTGTAAATCATAAAGAAAACAACAGGACAAAGCAGCCACTAACCAGAAACAGCTCCTACTGCACATACTTGGAAAGCAGGCTTGAAAAATACATTCACTTCTCACATCTGTTTTCTCCTCCTCTAAATGAAGGGTGATTTAGTATCTTAACTACAGCAGCACTAGCAAAGAAACTGAATTTTACTTCCTTTAGAAGCAGATTCTGTAAAACATACAGAATCTGGCCCAGACCACAAAGTTTCCCTGATCTAACTACAGTTGTTAGAAAATATAAGAGGGGCATCATAAATACCAGTAACAAACAGGTCTTGAGAACACATCTTCAAGCAGGGCAGAATCATTTTGCTGTAAGGCTTTCTTTGCTCAAGTCTACATAGCAGTCATAGCTGCAGTTGTAATCATAATTATTATAAATACATATTCATTAGATCTACAGCTTGTGCTTACAGGAGTTCCTGTTACAATCCAATTTAAGTATCAGCACAGTAAGGGTTGAAAAATAAATTTCTAATAAAAAATGCTATCAAATTACAAGAACCACAATACTTTTTTTCCTCTCTCAGGTATTCACCATATGTGAAACATGACTGAATACTACGATGGGTATCACACAGTGCCATTTAGTTCAATTACTATTTACCAGAATCCAGTCAGATGCTTGTATGTTAATTAGAATGTGCACAGATGCTCATTAAATACAAGGCTCTTCCTCAGCAAATCTGAGTACAGATGTGGTAATAACCTGTAGCATTACTGCACAGACCTCCAGCAGAAGAGTTGTTTTATTGATTAAATCACTTCAGTGTAAAGATCCTTCCTCAGGTATAAAAAAGGGGACACAAAACTAGCAGGAAAAAAAAGTTTACTCAAAAAAATCTACAGTTTAACACTGGCCTAACAAAGGCACAGATAGGGACAGGAAAAAGGATTTGTGCAGTATGTCTGGGAAAAAAACACTACAACCAAAACTCTCCTGTGCAGACAAATGGTTCGGCAGTATCTAACTCTAGAAGGATGGTTTGAGCTCCCACAAATAGGATGACTTCCATACCTTCTTCTGAGAAAACAGTACAGTAATACACAATAAATACTGACTCACTAAATCACTTCTGGCACTTGAGAAAGCAGGCTGTACTTTTAACTCCGTAAATACACTGGTGATGAAAGGAGCCAAGATTCATAGCTCTTGACAACCAGGTTTCCATGTCACCAAAGATGTGAGCAGACAGCAACAGTGAGCAGTTATTTTCTGCAACTTCTCGAGAAGTTTTAGCAGGGGGATTTAGAGAGCATTCTTTACTTCTCTGGGATGACCAGCAACAAATTATTACACAAACCATTTCAAGGCCCAGTGGTTCTAACTACTGTGTTAGTCATGGCAAATACAGTCCTAACGCTGGACGATTCAGGATTCCAAAGCTCCTATTCACAACGTTTTCTGTGGTATGTTTTATTTCAAGTTAGATGTTTCTATTAGCAAGTTGGAAGGCTACAGGAGATGGCGCAGCATAGCCTCGTGGTGCAGTCGACCTGCTGAACGGCATGGAATGACCCTACTCTCCTCAACCTCGAGGAATGAAAAAGCAACTGGGCAGCCTCCACACGAGCTCAGCACAGCCCTGCATCGACCGAGCTGTCTACCCCAGGGCCATTTCCACCTCCTCGCCAAAAAGGGTCCGGATTACAGTGCACAGACAGAGGAAGAGGGCTCGGGAGAACCCAAACACCGCCGCTTCTTCTCGCCTCGTAGGAATGAAACAATCGTGGATGCCTCAATCCCAAACCCGGCAGCCGTGACAGCCACGGTGGCAGCAGGGCCGCCCCCTACCCCCCGCTGCCCTGCGAGGGCCCACCATGTGAGGTGAGGCGGGCGCTGCCTCCCGCCCGAGCCCAGCGGCCCGCAGCAGCAACACCCTCGCTGCAAGTGGGTGAAAGCGGCAACGAGAATGGCCAAGAGCGCAGGGCCGAAGCTGCCGCCTCACGGTAGGTGGAGCGCAGCCACTGGCCCGCCTCCTCGGGCCCGCCGGGGCGGTGAATCACGGTGCCGTCCGTCTCCTCCCCCAACACCCCTCCTCCTCCTCCATCTCAGCAGCGCCCTCAGCCTCTCTCCTCCATACAAAAGCAAAATGTCCGCCATCTTCACAGGCTGCTGCTGCTGCCGCCGCCGGGCCGGACGGGGCTGCGCCGCGCCCCCGCTACGCC
>VXBP01007427.1:95835-212380 GCA_013400115.1 Rhinopomastus cyanomelas
TGGCTCGTCGAAGGTAACCAGCATGTACCTGTCGCCGCGGCTGGCCGGGTCCCGGGCCCGCAGCTGCGGAGAGAGCGGAGAAGCGGCGTGAGCAGGCAAAGGGGGCGACCGGGGTGACAACGGCGGCAGGGGGGCCCCCTCGGGCCTGCACTCACCTTCATGAAGATCTCCACAGCGCCCTTGGCGATGTCCAGGTAGCTGGTGCCCAAATATGCCCGCTGGTTCATGGATGCGGACGTGTCTATGAGGAAGAGGAGGATCGGCATGGTCCAGGCAGAGCCCCGGCCCGCCGGGCTCCCTGCGGGGCGGAGGGACTCGGGGGGGGGGGCGGCCGCTCGCTCGCTCACTCGCTCCCCCTGGCCGCCCACTGCTCCGGCCGCGGCCCTGGCGGCGCGTTACTGAGCGGCGGCGCTCGCCGAGACTCAACTTCTCTTCCCTGGGCTCCCACCAGCACCATGTGACTAGCGCGCACGCCATTGGCTGACAATTATACCCATATTTGCATATTCATGTAGGGAGGCGGGCCCAAGGAGGCGGCCGAGAAGGGGGGTTGGCGAGGAAGGCGCCGCCGCGGCCGCTGGACCTATGCGCGCGCACCTGTCACTTCTCTCCACCCCTCTGCGGGGTTCCCCGCCCCTCGCCTCAGGGGCCTCCCCGCCCCGGGGCCCCAGATTAGGGGGTGCGGCCGGTACTGCTGCTGCCTCGCGGGTCCCGCTTCTGCTACCGTCCTGCGGCTTCGGGCCTGTCCCGCGGCTGAGTCACCGCAAGGGCCGGGGAACCGCCCTCAGCACCTGCCCGCTGCGGCCTGTCCTCGGCACGGCCCCAGGGTAGGGGGCTGAGAGGAGCCGCAGGTTGGCCCCGGGGAACCGAGTGAGTGAAGCAGGTCGCCTAATCACCCGGTGACATAATCGCCCCCTTTTCTGGGCTTTAGAGTTTTCCCTTAAGCACTAAATCCTGAGCCCTCCACGTGCGAGTGTTTCCCAGTCAGGTAATGACCATTTCCAAAGGCAGAAGCTGGATCAGGCTGTACGTGCTCCCAGGGTGCCTCTCCAAACCTGGGTGAAAGCGAACTGAAAAGACACAATAGTACCTACTCTGCTTTATTTCCTATCACTCAGGAGGTATCAAAGTGTTTCGTTCAGAGAAAATCTGAGGCCTTGGCCCTGGAGCAGCCTGTGTTAGAACAGGCCCCTGCACACACAGGCCTGAGCAGCAACTGACTAACTGGATAAGTGGAATGAAACTGAGGAAATATTTAGCACTGTGTCTGCTCATGCTTGTTCACTTCCAAGATTGAGTCCAAAGAACACAGAAGCAGCACAGTCAACATGAATCTTAGTTTAATAATTAAGAAGGAGTAATATTTTCCAGGGTTTTTACATTCAAAGTGTTTTTCCACAGATTGTTATCACCATTCACTTGTACAACAGGCAAAGATTCAGTTTCACTTGTCACACTAATTTTGTGGAGCATTTGGACAATACTGATTGTTTCACAACACCACAGGTGTCTTCTACAATCCTCACTACAAAGCATTATGAAATATGAATGTTTATAGGTATATCATTGCCCTTCTTGATTAATCAGGTGTAAATTCATGTAATTCAAGGGCATACTTGCCCCTTTTGTCACCAAAAATGGCAATATCTGGGGTCAAACTTGGAGGTTCTATTCCGTTATCCAGGCCATCTCCACAGTTGCATGTGTGAGACTGCAATTGTGACCAAGGTTTCTGAACATTGACAACAATAGCAGAACTGCCAGGAGAGATAAACAGATAAATACTCTTACACAATTATTAGAGCACATGAATACAGCCAGACTGAAAGAAATGGGATTTGAATCACTATAGAGAAGACAAAAAGGCAGATCCTGTATGTATGTAACACTGAATGTTAGCCTGGAAAGGCAAGTCCTGCACAGGAATGTAGTCCTCCCAAGGACTGAATGGAAACTAAACTATCAGTAGCAGATGCCAGCTAATGCCTCTAGGTCCCAGCACTGAGAACTTGACAAGGCCACCTATGCATTTCTCTCACATCAACCAGATGAGATCAGAGACTAACTTCTGACTCCAGCTGACCTCAGCCAATTCAAACTGACAACCTAGAGGGCCCCGTGTCTCTAGGTTCTCAAACCAGACTATATGAAATACAAAACAATTAGATGTCTATTACCTCACAATATTTCTTTTTTATTCCAGACTGCCACAACCCACTTTCCTCACATCCAAAGGTCAAAATGAAACTCTCGTTTCCCATGTCAGAGGCTGACCTTTCCAAGGGCAGCAGCAAGCAAGGTTCGCATACTCTACCCACTTTTTCTGCTGACTTTTGGAGCCTGCTCTTGCTGGACACCATAAAAGCTGGAGTCTACAAATTTTTTTACATTTGTTTAGTTTAATGAGACTTTATTCCTGAAAATAACAGACACCATGGCTGCTAATAGCAGCTAGAGCGAGAGGTTCTTTACTGCTGCTCAACAGCAGCTTTTGTGGCTCCCCATGTCTGTCCGCTACAGCTGGTGACTTCTGCTTGTTTTAAAAGGCTCCAAACCGTAGCAAACATGGTCACTGCTAAATTACTATAAAATACAGATTAATCCGTCCCAAGAGTTGGGAGGTATTATCCCTGTCATTCAAAAAAAAAACCAAACAAACCCTAAAAAGGGTTAGTCACTAGTGCTGAGGCGCTTGCTTGGCACCACACAAACAATTTTCATCACCACAGTGGGAATTCAGAAGTTCTTAGCTTTTGGCAAGACACAGACCTATACTGTCCCTTTCAGAAAGATGAAATCCCTCAGTTACATAAAGAATTTCTGTACAGCTGAACTCCAGTATGAAAGACAACATGCTTAGTAATTTATCTTTCATAGCACCAGCAACTACATAGCAGACTGAGAAGACAGTTATACTCAAGATGGCTCAAACTGAGCAAGTTCAAATCCTTTGGTATTGCATGCTGTATCAGGGCTAAACATTCTCACCTATCAACAGTTAGCTGCTCTTAAATCAGACACTAGAAAAGGCCAGGCTGCTTCTCCCAGTGTGTCATGCAGCCCCTTTGGAAAAAAAAGAAGCAAACCAGTATTTTGCAGTGTATTGCTCCAGCAGTATAGGAGGGGGTTTTTTTGCAATTCTGTAATTACACAACAAACTTCAACAGAATTGTAACTCACTCCTTAAGGTTGTCTGCCCCTTTCACTTGCTCTGTGTCCTTTCTGCAATCGGTCCACTAAAGGCAAGCAAGAGTTGGGGAGATTAATCCAAAACTTGCCTTTCTGCTACCTTTCTGGATTTGCAGACTGGAGAAGAATAACAGAATCTGAGGTACAAATCCCATGTTATTACAGGTCATCAGACTTTGTGCAAGTCTCCCATGGAAATGTGCACCTGAATTTCTTTTCACAGGCTTCAGTGAATTCAAGAATTCCATTTTCAGCTAAAGCATAAGAAATAGACTACAGATACATGCTCTGACTGCAGCATGTTTTCTGCTGATTTATTGACTGTGCATAAGTACTACACTATAACTGTCATATTTAACCAGAAAGAGAGAAAGCTGTATGCTCAAGAAAATAATTCCAGGCTACTCAGAGATTATTTTTTTTTAATCTGTCTTCCATGCACTTCAGAAAAAGAGGCCTATTAGCAAAGGGGCAGAGCCCACTCCTTTGCAGCACAGGGTACAGAGCACCTTTCCTCTTGCTGCAAAGTTTTTATGCGAGCACAACTAATACTGCCCATGGTCCAAAGGTGAAAGTCAGATTACTGTAGCCTGTGTAACAACAGACTCAGTTTCATTTCCATTTTGCTTTAAAGTCCAGTGAAAAGGACTAAAAAAGCAATTGGTTGCCTAAGATGGTGGATCATTTTGCAATAATGGAAGATAAGCAAAAATGTGACAAGATGTCTTCAAAGAGACATAAAATTAATCCATGAAACAGCACTTTGAACAGCAAAACAAGCTGGGACAAATTTCCAGACAGTCACAGCTTTCCATATGCACTCATATCAAAGTCCAAGACTCTCTCCAAAGAAGAAACAATAGTCAGAATAAAAGTTTGAAAAAAATTCTGGCTGCTGAAAAGGAAACTGAAACCCTCCTGGTAAATTTTGCAAACTGGAGAAATTAGTTACTCTAAATGGGAGGATGACAAGAAGTCACTAAAGTGATGCACAACCTACACATATGCAGGGAGATACAAAACCAAAAGCACATGCTTCGCCTTAGCAGATTTTTGTGATCATGCAGCAGATAACATCAGATTAACAAGATGGGTCCCCCAGACCCTATATGTCCCCCAAGTTCTCATAGCAAAGAGACTTAGCATCTCAGTCTTATTAATGCTGGGAGACACCAGAGCTTGTTGAGGGCTGGGGAGAGGGGGGAGGAAGGAAAAAAGGATTTCTGGCTGAGATGGGAGAGTCTCACACCTGCCAGTCACAGCCAGGGAAAGTGGGGGCTCATGGGCTGGGGATGCTCTGACCTGTAGGTGCATTTGAATTGACAGTCAGCCAAGAACTGCACAAAATCCCCTGTTACTTTCTTTTACTGGTCTTATGCTAAGTGTTACTAAGCTGTGCCTGGGAATTGGGCCAAAACAGCTTGGGATCTTTGGATAAAAGGCATTATTAAAAAAATAAAATCCAGAGTATTACCCATGTGGAAAGCAACAATATGATTTAAATGAATATGCAAACTAACAGGATTTGGATTTTATTACATCCTATAGAAGACAGGCTAAAAAAAAAAAAATCACCTATTCTGAAGAAAACTACATCCTTGCCTGGGTGTCTGTGAGGAAGAACCATAAACACTGTGTTGTTACCAGAATCGACACCTGAAAACATACTTTTTTTTTTAATGGATTGAAACAAAAAGGGATGGTTGAGAAAGTCATTTTTGTAGTCCAGGGAACACAGATTTGTGCCATCAAGTGAGAAGTCAACATTGCTTGCTCTGTTATCTATCATAATTTATTTTATGACAAAGAATACTTGTGTTGGCTGGGGACCTTCTCTGAACTGACAGGAGTCATCATAAAGGGAAAGTCACACTTGACTGTTTAATTTCTGGACATCGTTATGATTTTTTACTACACATGTGGCTTCCCTGCAACAGAAATTCTCTGCAGTGTCTCCCACAGAGAGTTTGTCTAACCTGACCATGCACTCCACATCCTGCTTGTGCCTGATCTGAAGTGGACTGGACCCTGCTGCAAGCCTCAGCCTTCCAATTTCAGCTTGGCAAGTCACTTTTCAACCCTCAGCATCTTTTCACTCCACTGGGAACCCCCACTATCCCCTTCTAGCATAAGACATATTAAGGGACATCACTCCATGGGACATTAACTCTGTGCTGAGAGCACAAAGTCAAGTTACTGATGCCAAAAAGGAAATCCCTATTATTTAATCAATATCAACATTTCCAACATCATCTTGAAAGATCATCACCTTACTGAAACAGAATATTTTTACAGCATCAGTGTGTTTATCATCATGCTGTTGTCGAAGAAACCCTGGAAGCTTCTACAGAAAACATTGTGCAATAACAGCATTGCATTTTACCCAAAAAATAGTCTCCCTCTTGAAGGAATTGAATCCTATATCCTAATGACTGTTTGTCATTGAACAGTTATGGAACTGGACAGAATCATCTACTTAGAGCACAAGCTTTGGTGATTCATGAGCTCTCACTGGCTCTGCTAAAGACCTTCACCAGCATTTCCATAGGTACCTGGCCTTCATACCTTGGGTTGCACAGCTACACGAGGGTTTATTCAGAGTTTTTACTATTTTTTCAAAGATTGTTCAAAACCATGCCCAGCCTTCACTAAAACCTGCCCTTCAGTTCTTGCGAGTTAATTTCAGACATGACCTAATGAGTGGATGTTAACAAGACAGCAAGGCAGGACAGAAGAGAGGCCCCAAGCAGCACTATTAAGGTTACAAAGAAAATCAGCAAAAAGCAAGTGCATGAGAGAATAAAACAAAGATCCTTTCATTCTTCAGGTATTTTTTCTCAGGTAAACAATGAGGAAGAGGAATAAAAGACTTATCTCCTGAGGTATCTGTATGAAACAAGCTTCCAGGAAGAGCGTAGGCAGGAACACAACCTTGTCTTGCAGAACCAGCTCTCTGTGTACTGGCATGAAAAACAGGAGACGGCAGGAGCAGACATCATGGTGCAGTAGTGTTGCCAGCAGCACAGGCCAGATAGGAAATCAAAGAACCAAACACAGCAGTAAGCAAGAAATAGGTGTGCAGAGTCTTGAAAAGTCAGCTCAAATGCAGTGGGGTAGGAAAAAAGCGCACAAGGTGGAAGAGCTATGGCTATGTGACTCTGTCAGGCTGAAGTGGCAGCAAGAGGTTCCCTGCAGATGCTTGTGTCTGGATCTGAGGGTATATGCATTTGCCTCTCTCAGGTGGAGTATTTCTAACAGATAAGATCATGGGATCATAGGATGTTAGGGGTTGGAAGGGACCCAAGAGATCATCGAGTCCAACCCCCCTGCCGGAGCAGGACAAAACTATCTAACACAGATCACAGATCATAGAATTTAAAATGATGATGTGCTCTCTTTTACACCTTTGTTTCATAAGATTTACACAGAGCAGAAGACACTGTGCTTATTCTGGACTGAGTAGAAGAAAAAAAAAATGTTGTCTCTCTCTGGAGTAGTTATCTTTGTTCCTGTTTAGCACTGCTGACCTTGCTCAGTACAGACCAAATTACTGAACTTCCTGATCTCTCGGGTCCCTGTTTTGTCACTTCCTTGCACTCACTCAATTTTGTATATAAAGTTTGAAGGTTTGTTGGCAGCAAAGAAGAACTTCAAATCCAGACACTTCTCCTGTTTACTTGCTGTATTCTCTTAACCTAGTTTTGGTTATGAATGCAACCTCAAACTGGAGAGGGTTACAAAAACAAAGATTTCTCTTCCTTTCAGAAGCTTTTGGCAATTTCCAAGAGCTGAAAGCTAATTATTTTGGCACAAGGAAGCACCAAAGAATCTTTTGACTATAGCATTCCTGTATAATGTTTCCTTGATACTTTTGTCTGAAGGGAGTAGAGAACAGTAATAAAAAGCCTACATTTATCTTTCATGAGATACAGAACAGCTTCACTACAAGAAGAAATTGAATAGACAAGAGCTCTTCAGGTTGGAAAAACTGATGACTACAGAAGGAAATGATAGCAGTCTATAAAATGCTGAATGGAGAAGGTAAATACAGAATAATTGTTCACTTTCTCTTGCAGTAAAAAAGCTGAGGGGACATTCAAAGTCATTAAGCAGAAGGTTTAAAACAAACACACCCAAAAGGAAGTACTCTTTCATACCATCCATAATTGCATAGCGGCAGTCAGTGCCTCAGGAGGCTGAGGAGACTGAAAATGGATTTTTAAAATCATTAAATAAATTTTTTGGGCAGTGTGATCAATGGTAAATCAACACAGTAGCTTAGGTGATGATACTTTCGCTTTTTAAACCCTCACCCAGGTACTTTCCAGAGCTAGAAGGTGATACCAAGTCAAAATGATTCAATATGCAGCCTTTTGCTTCATTGCTGAGCGTCTGCTGCCGCCTGTTTCTGGAAACAGCGTGGCAGTTCCTGTTGTTCAGCGCTGAGCAACAAGGTTATCAGTGACAACCAGCAAACGGTTCTCTGCAAACTTCTGCTCAGCTCTTCTCCATCTTCCAGTGTACTTCCTCTGAGGGCAGGAGATACTTCTGGCAGAGCTTTGCAATCCTCTCTTCCCATTTTCTCTACAGCAACTGCACTTATAATTGTGCGGAGAGCCAGAGTATTGCATTGTGTGTTGAAGCCCAAATCTCAGATGAAAACAAGGAAAATTCTAATCCTATATTTTAGTATTTAATCATATCCTCTGTATCTCATATTCGAAAGGTAGAGAATACAGGTTTGATCATTCTTGGTCAAAAAGCTCCTCGGCCCCCAATAATTGGGAACCATCAACAAAAAGACATGGCAACCAAACAACTGCTCTTTATAGCCAAAGGAAAAATAAAAATTTACCTCAGACAGCAAGGAAAGACAAACAACAAGAAGAAATAGAAACTCCATCCTAAAGTCACTAATTTCATTTAAATAATAATAGTAATAATAACAATGACAATTAAATATTTTATACTGAACATTTATAAAAGAAAAGAATTTCCAATTATGACTACCCCCAGCTTCTTCTTTAAAAAAAAAAAGCTGCAATCATGCTGACCTTCTTTCAAAGAATTTCAGAACAGAGTCAGATCTTTGTTAAGCTTCAATTATTCCCTAATAAGCTAAACCCATTGTGCTTGCAAGGAAAAGCCAGTGGAACCGGGAGATTGTACCAGCTATTTCCCATGGCACAACATGCTCATTCATCACCCCAACATTTCTCCAGCATCACGCATCACAAATCCTACAGCTTCCCATGCCAAGGGTAGGTAGCTCGTCCCTTACCCTCCAGTCAGAAGCCCCTTTCTGTCTTACTGCTGCAATCTCCCCTTTCAACAGACAGACCTCTTGCTCCCTCATTTTACCATCTAGCAGCAAGGCAGAAAAGAGAGAAGAAAGCAGAAAGAAAAGAGAGGGAAGAGGACATGGCAGGTGACCAGTGCTGTACTCAGAATTTACATACAAAAAAGGAAATAGAAATAAAAATTCAAGACCACAGAAGACTAATGATGGTCTAGCACAGTGGAAATCTGTGATGAGCTACTGATGACTCAAGGTTTCCAGAGCACTTGTATTCTCAGATTTAGGGCACTCTAAACAAAAACTATAAGGCAAGTGGCACACTTGTCCTAAGGCAGGGGCTGTTCCTACATTGTTCGGCACTCCTACTAATGTGGTTCTCTCTGGAAAAGGAGCCCTTTAAAAGTTAATACATTGGTACCAATGCTTTGAAGTTTCCTACAAGGAGTTCACAGCCCCTTTGTCCTTCTCAAAGGTGTTCTGTTCCCCTCACTGCTCCCATGTGTTAAGAAATACAGAAAAGAAATTGAAATGGCAGGTCAATGGATTTATGGAAGCAAATTAAGAAAAATACACTTTGAAAAGTAGTCAGTGACCAGAAGAAAAACTAGCAGAGAGAGAAGCATAGTTCTGACAAAGGTCCTGTTGTTCTTTAGGAAGTACCACAATTACACAAAAAGCACAACAAACTGAAACCATAAATTACTTTCTGATATACATAAGAGAAGCTTACCTGAATCATGCACCAAGCAACTACAATTTCCAGATAAAACTAAAATTACTACAAAAATAGAAGCTATTTTTTTTATTTTTAAATGAGTACCAAATAGGGTATTTAACACCAGACCGCCTGAAAAAAAAAAATCATGAAATAGTGGTGCCTTAAATCTTGGTGCATCAAGGCATAACACTTCCGAAGGGTGGCAACAAATGACAAATTAGTCTCAGCCTTCCAAAGAGAATTTTTGTGAGGCACAGACATTTCAGTTAATGAGCTTTGACTGTGGGTATTTTAGCTCTAGGCAGTCTAGGCTCCTGCGCTTTGAGCTCCATTCTCAAGTGGTATCAATCACTTGAAGCTCCAGATGAACTCAGGAAGATGAGCAGCAGCTGATCCCAGTCTGAGTCACGCCCAGCTCTCCTCAAATGGTTAATCAGAAGCATTAAAAGAAATTAATCCACCAAGGGTTTAACAACCAGGGATTCATCTGTAATAAGAGGACAGCAGAACCCAAAATCCAAGGATACTGCCTGCATCACTGGTAGAGCAAGAAACAGAAAAGAGAGGTTTTTTTTTTTTCCTGATAGTGATATCTAAACAGCCCTCCCACAGCCAGGTCTGCAAAACTCTGGTCAAACATGGACTATGTGGAGAGCTTGGAAGGAAAGTATACCAATATGTAAAGCCCTGCTGCTTACCAGGTGCAATCATAATATTTTTCTTACACATTTACTATTTTTAGACAAAAGCTGAAAAGGATATCTGACTTCAAACTCATTTGCAGAGACTCAGAAAGCTGTCCAGTGAAGCTGGTGATGTGGCAAACAGAGGGCAATAAAATCAGGTAGGGCAGTGCTGCAGCCACACCAAGGAAAACTGCTGTACTCACTGAAAGTATAACATGGATACCCTTGTAGACAGTGCTAGTCTTCAACAAAGTACCAAATTAGAATCTCCTCTTTTTGCGTGTTTCTCTTGAGACACTACAGAAAGCTGCCTGTGTGCAAGCATTACACTCAGCTGCTCCTTTTCCCAGTAGGTAGGCAAAAGAGTGCTCTGTAATTTCATAGACCAAGTTTACACTATGCCTTCTGCTGCAAAATGGAAGTGCTCTTAACAACATTAAAACAGAAATGAGACACTTTGTGGACAATGGACTTAAGGGGTTTTCTACCTGGTCTCTCTTACTGAGGTTTGTTTTCTCATCTTAGCCTAATCATCAGTTTTACAGAGGTACAGAACATAGACATTTCAGCAAAGCATCTGGCAGTGGCCACATCCTACCTCCTGCCAAAATCCACTTGTGAGTGTCTAAACAAGCTTTGTAAAAAAATCCTTATTTTTGTGATTGCTATCCAACCAAGAAAGCAGACAAGAATGATCCTGTCACAACCAGGTCTTCCCACACACCCTGCTTTTGTCTTAATTTTTATTCACAAGAACATGCAAGTTTCTTGTGACATGGGATAGAAATCACTTCTGTTGTGTTTCCAAACAGCAGCCACTGTGTTGTGCAGGCCATAAAGCAAATTTTAATGACAATGGTGGAAAACATCCTGAACCAAGAGTGAGTATGACAAACATACAAGGAAACAGTCCTCCCTCTGAAAACATTATTGTTTATCACTGCCAGGGTCAATGAAATTATAAGCGTATGGCTTCAGCAAACCTCACAGATTTACACATGCTGATACTACACATTATTAGTTCCGAAGAGATTTGAAGAACATTTTAAATCGGGCCTCAAACGCAACAGCTGAACAAAAGAATTCAGTGGGCTTCAGTGGCATCAAGGCCAACCTGCTGCTTCTCCAGCAATAAATCCTGGGATGGATGTCAGTTTTCAGAAAACACAGTGAAGGAAGTATGAATTTTAGGCCCCAAAGGCCGGGCATTATTTGCTACTTCCTCAAGAGGATCCAAATTTCATTCAGTGGCTTAAGTCACAGAATCACAGTATCACAGTAATGATAAGGTTGGAAAAGACCTTAAAGATCATCCAGTCCAACCTCAGTTCTCCACCAAAAATCCTGCAGGTCAAGGAAAGAAAGTCCAGTTAAACCCAAGTATCACTAGCTGGAAGAAGCACTCTAGGTGAGCACTTTGCCCAACCATAGTTATGGTTATGTCATACAGCTCTAGTAGTAATTAAATTATTCGTTTGTGTGAAAGTCAAGTCTTTTGTACCTCAGCAAAAACTAAGGAGCAGAGCATAACAGCTAGAGAAAAACTGACGCTTTCCTATTACTTGCATATGTGCCAATATTTTGGTTTAGTGACAAATATTAATCCAACTGCTAATAATCTTGTAAACTAGCTCTCATCCATGGTGTGTTTTATTCTCACTCAGTAAGGGAGAAACCAAACACTAACAAGTAGGAGCCAGAGGCACTTTTGTGACTGCAAATCACCTTGACTCCTGTGTGCCTCTTTTTCTTCACCAGTAGGCATGATTTTTAATATTGCTTACCACTCGTTTGTTGGGGTTTTTTTTAATTTTATGCTTCCTGCCTTTTATTTTAAATTAGGTGGCATTTGCAGTCTAGTCTTAAATTACTTACACTGGACAATACAGGGAATATAAGGCAGAAATTAGAGCAGAACCTCTGTTTCCTTACATAGAGTCAGGACTTTTAACCACTTTTCAGCTTTGCCTCTCTTACTGAAATGTAAGAGTATAAATGCAGGCAGTTACAGATTATATGATCCCAGCTTTCCTCTTTTGTTGTTGCTCATTCATCCTTTTTATGTAACTGTTGCCTTGGCTGTGAAAAACATAAAGGTCAACTTGACACTAAACTGTATCATTGGGAAGATCCATCAAGAAGTGTGGACAAAGCATAAAAGGTTGCAACCCTTTTCTTTGTTTTTATGTGGAAGTGTGTTGGCAACATTTTCCTAAACACAACTGTTCCAGTGAACTAGTAATAAGGAGAAGATGTAAATAAATGCCAAAGCCTTGCAAATGACTGTCTGTAAGGCAAAAGTAAGGTAAGATAGCAGTGCCACTGTTTTCAGTAAATTCAGGGGATCTGATTTATCTCTCACATTGCTGTAATTTCACTAGTATTACTTTATTGATTTTTATTATATAATCCAAAGTATCCCAACTATACACTATTTCTCATATAAAAATATATTGTGAGTGTAATAAGATTCTGGTAAATTTATCAGTATTACTACAAAAAGTACAAAGAAGGCTACAGCAAGTGCAATATCTATGTTGTCTATTCCTGTCCATGCTGTTAGCTTTGGACTGCAGAAAGAAGTAACCCAAAGGCTGCACTAGGTCAGAAATTTTATGAGGATCTGTACTTCATTCATGCTACAAACACCTTTCCCATAATAAGTCCACTTTTACTGCAATTAATTGCTTCAAGCAGTCAATAATTGTGTCAAAACTTCATTTCAGGGGAACAGCAAAATTTCTGAGAGCAAGGGTCAGGGATTAACCCATGACATTAGTGTATGCCACACTGTAAGGCAATAGATTCTAAATTAAACTAGACATTTTAATCTATCCATCATGCCTTTATTTTCTGAACACTGCAATTTTACCCCAACTTCACAAAACCTGTGAGAGTGATGTTTTCCTCCTGGAATTTCCAGGTTTCCTCCATTTGTTTGGGGAATAAGCACAGTCCTCAGAGGTGACCACAGCAGGAAGGGGCCATGCTGCTTTTGAGGCTGCACCCCATGAAGAGACTTGCAGCTCAGGCTCACATCACCTCAGTTTCCCCACGCACACTGCTGAGCTGGCATGCTGGTGTCTGGCTGGGCTGAGGAGGAGGTGAAAAGCAGCATGTGGAAATGCTGTGGGAAGCCAAAGCAGACTGGGCCAACAGGAGCTGGAGAACTTGTGATGGCTGCAGTGTTGTGATGGCACAGCAGGCTGTTCCCACAGCAACCCCAGCTCCTTTGCACAGGCAGCACAGAGCTGCCACTGAGCATGTCAGAAAATTTTGAAAGGCAGGTTACAAACTTCAAACAGACAGAGATTATGCGCCACCAGGATTCCAGCTAGGCATAATTTCACCTATGTCTGTCTCCCCCACCCCCTCAAAACCCACACCCACCGAGTCGAGCTGTCCCTTCTCCTGCTGCACTCAGGCTGAGTAAATCTGCAACTAAACCCCAGGTTACGCAGCAATTCTGCCAATCCCAGCAGACGTGCAGGAGCTTCATTGCAATCCTTGTTCCTACTGGCATTTCCATGAGTTTCAAAACATGGTTATGAGAGCTGGTCATCACACCAAAAAAAACCCACATTTATGTGACACAAATTTTGCTACGTTTGCATTTCAGAATAAATATAGATTTGTACCAGAATAGCAACTGATGTGAAATGAGACTTAGAAATGTGTTGGTACAAGCCTGTACGTGAAACAGTGGCAGAATATTGATATGATGACTGATACTGTAATGTAGCTTTTAATGCAGTTTAAATGAGCACTCAATTCTGTACCCTTTAATCACAAAGCGGCTTTTTGTCTCATGAGTAGTCAGCTGTAGTTCAATAAAAGAAGTCTGCCCAACCGGAATAGGCAAAGTAGATTGAGGCCTCCAAAAAACCCCAGATCAAAAACATTATTTGAAAAATGAAATATTAATATGGGCAAGGCTTCCAACGAAACATTTCCTTTGGTATTTGCTCAAGTGAATGTTACACCTCTAGTGGCAGCAGAAGTGAATTACTTAGCATAATGATTACTGAAAATGCAGACTACAGCTAAGTAGTTTCTACATCTTGGATATACGTATGGACACACAAAATCGTGATTGTGTATCAT
Source organism: Rhinopomastus cyanomelas (assembly GCA_013400115.1). Lineage (NCBI taxonomy): Eukaryota > Metazoa > Chordata > Aves > Bucerotiformes > Rhinopomastidae > Rhinopomastus > Rhinopomastus cyanomelas. The sequence goes on from VXBP01007427.1 coordinate 109,832, forward strand.
TCTTGAACAATGAAATATTAAATCCTCATACTGGTAATTCACACTTTTCAGAGCCTAAAAGTTGAGCGAGAGACATGAGCAGGCTTTTCCAAGTTAAATACTGTCATTTGTCCAAATAAAATTAAAGAACATAGGCTCACACACAGTATTTGGATGTGCCCATGGCTTATGCTGAAGTTAGCAGATATGCCCATCACCTCCCCTCAAAGGAAAGCTTGTTATAAAAATGCTAATGAACAGCTTGTCCCTGCGGGCACATGGGAAGGCAAACTGCATGGTGCAGCTGAGTGAGGAGACACACTGCTCTGGAGAAAGGCATACGGCAGGACTGGTTTAGCTTTGACAGTGATGAGAGTCTGCCTGTGGACACGTACCTCCTCCCAAACCCAGCCGCGTTAACAGCAGAGTCCACTCCTGCCTGCCCAGAGGCTGGTGAGCATTACCCTGCAACAGGTTACCACCCTTCTGAGCTGGATATACTTGTTTGAACACTCCCTAACCTATTTCAGTGAAAATCAGCTAGGCCAGCAAACTCTTGTTATTTAAATTGTTAGACCATTGTTGCAGACATTTTTTCCTTCCCTGCAAAGCAAGCTCCAGCAACTTCTACTCCCCTAAACTTTGATTATGCTTTGGCTCCACATCTGGTCTATGTACTACCTTATCTTTTCTATTTTTATAAATCTAAGTTGTTGTTAGTGTTTTTCTAAGGGGTTCCTCCTTGCCCCTGATTCACTTAACTAAATATTACAATCAGTGCCAACACACAGAGGAGATTGTATGTTGTTGGGAAAAATGGCCAGGAAGTTCCTACATCAAAACTATCTTCATGGTAAACGTCTTCAGGAAGCCGCAGTGTGATATTTCCTAAACTCCATTGGAATTTGGCATTTGGTAAACTACATGACTTGAGTAATTTGACAGTCATCTCACCATTGATCTCAATCTCATCTCTGTCAGGCTCTCCAGATTCACCAAAATCAGTAGCATCTTTACAATCAAAGTTTATTTTGGTCTGGGCATTCAGGTAGTAATTCAAGATGTGGCTGTCATAGGATCATAGGATGTTAGGGGTTGGAAGGGACCCAAAGAGGTCATCGAGTCCAACCCCCCTGCCGGAGCAGGACAAAGCTATCTGACACAGATCACAGAGGAACGCATCCAGGCGGGCCTTGAAAGTCTCCAGAGAAGGAGACTCCACCACCTCCCTGGGGAGTCTGTTCCAGTGCTCTGTGACCCTCACAGCAAAGAAGTTCCCCCTTGTGTTGAGGCGGAACCTCCTCTGCTGCAACTTACACCCATTGCTCCTTGTCCTATCACAGGGAGTAAGTGAAAAGAGCCTGTCCCCCCCCTCCTGGCCAGCCTTCAGATACTTATAAACATTGATCAAATCTCCCCTAAGTCTTCTCTTCTCCAGACTAAAAAGCCCCAAGTCCCTCAGCCTCTCCTCATAAGCCATGCCCTCCTGTCCCCTAATCATCCTTGTAGCCCTCCGCTGGACCCTCTCCAGTAGATCCCGGTCCCTCTTAAACCAGGGGGCCCAAAACTGAACACAGTACTCAAGATGAGTACTCACTGAGCTGTACCCTCTTACACACAGTTCAATATATGACCATGGCAGGCTGCTTGTAATGTCTTCAGTCAAAGGGGTCACCAGATGGGAAAACAAAATCTAATCACTGTGCAGATGAAGTACAGGTAGGATCCGTGCTGATGGTGTCCTTTTAAACTCAGTGGACACATTATCTGCACGGTAGCATCTCAGTCATTGGTGGCAACAAAGCCCAAATCCAGAGCTTTTAAATTTTCAAGTCAGAGATCAACTCTGGCCCACCTGTCTCCCTGATCTCTCTCCTCTGCAGCATGTTTGCATTGTACCAAAGACTTCATGAACCAAGCACAAGACTATCTCCTTCACAGCAACAGGTTCTTGTTTTTGACTTCTAGCCTTTTTTAAATCCCTTGTTCTTTGTCCTGCTGACCATAGTAACAAACAAGTTCAGCAGGAAAGACGAGTGGTTTCCAGAGTAATTCCCAGCAGAACTCCATGAGGGAGCCTGGTGCCATGGTCAAGAAACAGTATGCAATGCGGAAAGTCCTTTAGAGAGTGGCCAGGATCAGAAAGAGGACAAACAGTGCTTATGGACAGCTTTTACAAACAAATCTAAATATCAGGGTAGGTGTTTGCTAATGCAATAGCAAAGCCATCAGTGAGGCTGCCCTGCCTCCTTTCTGTACAGCAGCACAAAGCCTTAATGAGCTGCACACATAGAATGATTGAGTGGCAGAGGTGTAAAATGGGTTGTATTAAGTGAAGCTTTTAATAAGATTTTGATAACAAAGATTTTTATGTTAATCTCTAAAGAGTTTGCTTTGGTAACACTTAACTGATAAGCATATAATCTAGCTTTAATTTAATCTCTGTAGGTGTTTCCCAATGGTAAATGTTAAGTTTTTATTGCTTCCTTAGGCAGTAATAATATGGGGAAATGTCTGTAAGGCTCCTATTGTCCATTTGTAAGTAGATAACACTATATTTTGTAATAGCTGTAAATCTGACAGGATAGCCTCTTACTTTTGAAATGACATTATACATATGTGTCAACACTGATGTAAATATCTTTTTAAGGAAAAAGAAATAGAGTTGTTATTAGAGGTTTCATGCAATAGTCATAACTGCTTATTTATAAGACATGTATGCACACATCCTAGAAAGAAGCAGAAACCCATGCTGGGTTTGCAGCTTTCTGATGAACAGGATAATGTTGATTCTCAGCAGGGTCCTACGGATGACACAGAAATAGATCTCACATTTCATAAAGAAAACTACTGTCTATAAAGCTCTAAATGTTTGCTCTCTCTGAGTTTTCTAAATAATTATAAATACCATGGTGTCTAGGACTCAGGCTTCTTTCACACAGCTTCACAGAGCAGTCTGTCAGGAGCTTCCACATGAAGAATTATAAGGCACCAAGTACAAGCAAATGAACCCTGATAGTGCCTGTCTATACACACTTTGGGCAAAATTCACCACTACAAGGGATTTGAATAATCACTTAGATCTTACACTGGTCTTGCTCTCAAGAACTAGCATGCATGAAATTTGCCCTTGTTTCCTTTTACTATTTTAAAGACAGATATGTTTTAGGCTGTATTTTCCTCTAATAATTTTGTCTGTTCTGCGGCAAACATGGCTCTCTGGCATGCGGGGCTCACCACGTCCATGGGCACATCTGAGGGACCCATCGGCACAAGCAGAGTGCTGAGCTGAAGGCTTTCCAAACTGGAATTGGCTTGCCAGCAGCCAGTGTTGAGCATGGGCAGAGATCGCTTCAAGCTCCCTTGTACGGGCATGCCCTGGAAGGGATTACACTTTAACAGAGCTCCAGATATTTCCTCAACGGTGCTTTGATATGTGGCTCCCAAGGTCCACATGATTAGTCATAAAAACAAACAGTCTAACCTTTGATACAAAAAAATACACACTGGTTCGTTTAGGTCCCCAGTGACACAGAAGGGAAATACAGAAAGCTGCCACTGTGGGGGAAGAATCCGAAAAGCTGCAACATAAGCAAGTCAAAACCCCCTCTTTTATTGGTGAATTAAAGTTATAAGAACAGCTTGAACAGTTTAGGTTGAGCAATTCTTGCTTTTCATAACATGTACATTGCTTTACAGCGTTACTTTGAACGCAGTATTTCGCTTCTTTTTATAGTCCTTCGTAATGAAAAAAACTACTTTTGTAAAGGCTTTTTTATAGATGGGCATTAATTAGAAAGAAAAATAATTTTCCACAGAATAGCAAGATAAAAAACAACATAACATGGGTGTGAATGGAAATGTACATCACTTCATTTCCTGTGTTACTTCAAAGTCAAAGAAGATCTGCCACGCTGTGATATGGAGAAGGTAACTGTCAAGAAAAACAAAGTATCACATTAAAAACAGTCAATGTTAATGATTAATTGGATTAAGAGCTATGGGTAAGACTTGGATATATCAAAAGTTCAGCCCTTTCCTGTCTGTACACCAGTTCTTTTCCTTTTAGACTTTATTTTATGTCACTGCTTCAATGAGGATTTATTAAAGGAGGCCATCACCAGCTGTTTGCAGCCAGCCTCTCCAGCTACGCTGCTGTCACACTTCTGCCAGTGTTAGAGGTACACTGGGCTGTGGTGAACCCACGTCCATACCCTCTCTATCTAAATACCACACCATGTCTTTATGCCACGGCAGACAAACTTTACTTTTTTGCTACTCATGTATGGAAACTACAGGAATCAGGCAGAATGCTGTACTTCTCACAACTTAAGAAAATATCCTCTATGATAATGGAGTTGAGAACCTCCCATATAAAGCATTTAAACAGATGGATAATCACCACAGCAACCAAAACCACGACACAGTCATTCAGGAGCATTCTGTATCTGCAGACTCAGTCTCGGGTTTCATGCTGCAAGGAGGTGGTATTTTCTGTAACAGAAGGCTAGCCACTGCTTTTAAGTGACTCACAGTGATTCCCAAGGTAGGTAAAAAATCAGAGGACCAAACATTAGCTACAAGAACAGAATTTTTTTATGCTTCAGATCACACCTGACAAAATTGTTGCATATTCTTTACTGCTTCTGTCTCCTTTGTATCTGTATTTGACTTCTTCCTCATTCATGCTTTTCTCTCTCATCTTTTTCCTTGCATATAATAACAACAACTGCAATATCAAACCACCTCTGATCCCAGAAATAAGTAATTATTCAGGCAAAATAAAGTAGCCTGAGATGGAAAAAAGCAAAATAAACAATAAGCTAACAATAAGGAACTTCTCACAGATTTGACATAATTCTAGTTACTGCCAGTCTCCATCTCCTGCACTTGAGATGAGCAGTCTACCCACAGTTTGTGACGTGGGCACACTCATTACATCCTCACAGTCATTTTTTCATAGAAGCATAGAGTCATTAGTGATTGGAAGGGACCTCAAAAGATCATCTAGTCCAATCCCTCTGACACAGCAGGATCACCTAGACCAAGTCACACAGGAACACTTCCGGGGGGTCTTAAACATCTCCAAAATGGAGACTCCACAAACCCCCTGGGCAGCCTGTTCCAGTGCTCTGTCATCCTCACTGTGAAGTTGTTCCTTCTTGTAATTATGTGGAACTTCCTATGTTCCAGCCTACAATCATTGCCCCTCGTCCTACCACTAGATGACATTGAGAAGAGCCTGGCTCCGTTCTCCTGACACCCACCCTTAAAATATTTATAGACATTAATGAGGTCACCCCTCAGTCTCGTCCAAGCTAAAGAGACCCAGCTCCCTCAGCCTCTCCTCATAAGGGAGGTGCTCCACTTCCTTCATCATCCTTGTTGCTCTATGCTGGACTCCCTCCAGCAGCTCCCTGAGCCTTGCTGGCAAGGTAATGAGAAGAGCAGTAGGACTGTGCCAGGCCAGGTTGCATGCATGCCTCAAACCAAAAAGCCCAGCACTGGTGAGTTTATCAAGCAGCTCTAATGCTTCTGCATATGTCAGTGCCTATTAAGCAGTGCTGGCACATATGTACCTGTAACAGTGTCTGGGGATGGGGCATCATCTCCCTCACGGGCACATTACTGCACAACTGTCAGTGATGTCAGGTTTGTGCTTTAAAGCATCAAGCACGAGCAACAAGGACAGAAGAACACTGACTCCTACTTGTACAAGTTTTCACATTGCATTGGAGTTAACACAGGGCTTTTAAAATAACAAACTAGAAACAAGCTGCAGCAGTAGCTGGGCAGAAGAGGAAGCAGACCAGCACGATTTCCAATTCTCAGCAGGTGGCCCATGGATGCTAGCGGTATTGAATGCACGAGAAAAAAAACAAAGCTGAATGCTTAGAAACTTATAAAAGGAGAGCTAAAACATGCACCTAGTGATTCTGAATGTTCTTTGCAAATGAACTGGATAAACTGGAAAAGGTCAGCTTGGCCAATTAATGTGCCTCTAAATCTAGCGGTCTAGAATTATTTTTCCTAATTTGATCATTTATTGCTAACCTGAATATCTCTGAAGCATGTTTATGTCTCCTGAACCTGAAACAGGTTTCCCAAATCAGGAATACCTCCCATCTGATTAATGCTCTGTGAAAAACTAGTAGTTTTCTGAACATATCCTTAAGGCTTAAGTCTGATAGTCTGAAGAACTCCTGTTGACTTCAAAACGCGTGCTAAACTCTACGACCTGGTTGATGGCTGTTAAGAAACAAAATATTCTACCAGATTTCAAAGCATTTTCAGAAACACTAATAAGATTGTAATTTATGTAATTGTAATATAATGCAATTTATGGCTCTCTGAAGCTGTGGATGAAGCACAACTAGCAACTACTCAAGCTGTGGAAGGTAGCTTTTGGGAAAAGGGCACATCACAAACTTGAGTTTTGTTTCTTATGTAATGTCTGCCATGATATGACAAACTTCCTATTCTGGCCTGTTCCACCTTCTTGTGCAGTACCAACAGCCAGTGTGTTCGTATCACCACACAAGTCTCCATGTCACTGCTAGGCCCAGTCTGGGCACAGATTCTGCAGTCCAGCTGACCGGGTGGGTTCGTATAAATCGGAATTACTAAACTGACGGGCAACAAAAACATTTCGCTGCACTAATAATCTTGAAGCTGGGGCTGATCTTAGGTGGCAGTTAGCTGCTTTTTTAATTATACAGGGCTTAAAAGCTCAGCTCAGAGAAAACAAACCCTAACGTTATGGTGGATAAAATCAGTCTTACAAAACAGCCGCCCAGGTGCGAGACCCCACGGCGGCCGCATTCCCCGCCCCGCCGCCTGCCCCGGCGCAACATGGCGCCGGGGTGCCTAGGACGCCGTGGCGCGTAGGACGCCGTGGCGGAAGCTGTGGCGGTGGCGGCACCGACGACGGTGACGGGTGGGGGCGGGTCCCCGTGACGTCTCGCGATGGCGGGAGGGAGGGCGCGGGTCCGCCGTGATCCCGGCAACCACCGCGGCGGCGCTGCCTGCAGTGACGGGCGCAGGCGGCGGGGGGCGGACAAAGGGCCCCGCGCGAGCCGGCACCCAGCGGCCCCGAAGGGTGAGTGAGGGCGGGCGTGCGTCGCGCGACACCCCCGAGGTGAGGCGTGGGTGAAGGGGGGTGGGTGGGGAGGAGCGACTCCCCCTCCCCAGGCTGGGCCGCGAGGGGCAGTGGCGGCGGCCGCTTGCCGAACCTCGGCCGGGAACCGCTCCCCCGCAGCCGGGCTGTGCCTGGGGACGAGTCGAGAGTGGGTGCGGGCCGGCGCTTAGGCAGAGCCTGGGTTCACTGCGGTGGGGGCAGCGGCGCTGAGTGCGGTATCGCCAGGGGCAGGGCCGGCAGCGCCGTAGGGAGAGGCCATTAGAGCGCAGCTCCCTCAGCCCTTATCTGCGCTGCTGCTCGCCAGAGAACAAAGGAGATCAATTAAGGGTGCGCGGTTACCGCCGGCCTTCTGCCTTGGGTAGGTAGGCGCCAAGCAGCAAATGGGGCTGCCGCTGTCGGAGGAGGAGGGCTGGTCTTGGTTAATAGATGGCATCTTGGCATTGGAGCCCAGAACCTCAACCCGGGCTGAGGCAGGGGAAAGGCCACGTTGCTAATGAACGCAGTTCACGCTTATAAAACCCATCTAGTTCAGTGCATTAAACATGGAGTGAGAAAATAGAGACCGGAGCACGTGCGCCCTTGAAAGTCTTCTGTAGGATTCTTCTGAGCCGTGGAGCAGAATGGATCAGAAGCAATGCACAGCTGTTCTCTTATTTCCCCCTGCTTTTCCATGGCTCTTAGTTACGTTTTAATAACTTTTTTTTTTGTTACTGTCACCTTTCCAGCATTTAAAAAATGGAAAACAATAATATGGTCCTAATAAATTTTGCTCTCGGTATCAGCATTTATGCATGTTGGAGTCATCCATGCTAATAGGTAACGCTCTGGGACCATTTCATTTTACAGCATCCTAACACAGTTACTAATTATGTTTCTCATCACCCTGTAGAGAGGTAAACAGTAGCATATTTAGGCCTAGGTTTTGAAAAGTATCAGAGTAGCTCTGCTGGTTTAAATGTGACTGTCCGCCTGTTTAAATACTTTGCAGAATATGTGCCTTCATAGATTAGCAAACTGAGGTGAGGTTAACCAACTTGCTCAAGGTCATGGAGTGTCAGTGACAGCGTTAGCAGTAATGGAATCCAGCTATCCTGACTGCTGACTCTATGCTCTGACCATCGGATGACTCTCCCAAAGAATTGCAGGTAGTTTAAACATTGGTTTGCGTAAGTGCATGTTAAGACCTTCCAAAACCTTTGGAGAAACAAAGTGTGTGTAGATCTGCTTCAGACCTTACACTGTAAATACACGTAGCTTAAAGTAATTGCTGAGCTTGACACAGGAGGGAACTTTGAAGAAGGCTTTGTCACTTGCTTTGTAAAAGTGCTCAAAGGCATCAGTTTTATTGAGTGTGTATTGTATAGGCAGGCTTATTTTGTAGATTTGGAGGGTAAATAATGAGATTTAACAAAGCCAGATTGTACTGTAATTAGACATTCTTAAAAAAGAGAATGTGGGGTCTGTGACTCTGAAGACGTTGTCTTCTGAATGAAGTGTTTACGAAATGGCATTCTGTAGAGTTAGTTCCAATTGTTACAAAAACAACCAACAAATGCTCTTAGAAGTCGTGGTGAGGCTGTTGGTGCTTAAAATGGGTACAGAAAACTTCCTTGCTTAATTTATTTTTTCGGTGGATACTCGTTCAGTAAAAACAAATCACAGTCTGTGTTATTTCTAACCCTAGAGAGAAGTTCTGTTCCGCTTCAGTGTTTTTTCTCTGTTAAGTTTGTGGAGAAAAGGATTTCAAAGGAAACGCTGGCAGATCTGTGCTATTGTGACACCACCAGTGTATATTTAGCAACTTCAGGGAGGAAAGATCGTTATTGTGCTAAAAAAAAATATCAGGGACAATTGTTTGTGTGGACTTCAAAGAGTATCGGCAAGCAGGATGTCATGGAGCAGGTGTCCTGTTCTGAGCAGTGCTTTCGATGGATTCCTTCTCCAGAGGAGAGTTTCTGTGGGGGTACCAAGGGAGCCCTTCTGCACTGCATAGGTCACACGACCAAGACGACAGATAGATCTGCTTTGTACTGATTTGTTTGTGCTTATCTTTATCCTCCGCAAGTAAATGTGGTGACTGTTGACTGCAAAATGTTGTGTTTGTGGTGAGAACCTGCTGCGCTGCAGTGCGTGATGTAGAAGAATGGGAGCCAAGTGGCTTTTCAATGATCGGTGGTTTTCCGCCTGCAAGCTGTGGGATCCTGGAAGGTTTCTTACACATCCATCAACAGATGTGTAGGAAAAATGGGCTTAGTGATCCACTGGTGTGATTTGTGGAGTTTTGGACACCTAAACAGCTGCTGCCAGGCGAGCTTGAAGAAACTGGACGACAGGAATCAGAACGAAGCATGCACAGTGTTTAAATAAAAAATTAAAGCATCAAAGGAACATGAATTATTATAAACAACAATTGTAAGATGTTCTTAAATGTAGTCACTTAAAAATACATAGCCCTGGTTTGGTATTGGTTGTAGGGTAGCTTAAAACATTTATTAGGGAAAAAAAATCTATTAATTTTAAAGATTGTGTGTATTTCAGCTAAGTGTAATGTATGCAGTATAGACAAGATTCACATAGGTTTGCCACATACTGCATCAAGCCAGCCTTTGTGGGGAAAAAAATAGACAAATCTGCCCATAAGAAATTTCAAAATAGGTTGTTTTGTGTTCCTGTGAGCTGGTGTTTTTTTCCCATGTTAGCTTTTCATATAGTTGTAATATATCTGAATGGAACAATGAATTTCACTTTGCAGCAGCGCATGAAGTTGTTGAAGAAGTAGTGCTGACACTCGATGCACAAAGTGACTCCAGAGTTTAATTCTTCTGGAAACAAAGGCAGTCACCAAAATTTTAAGAAGCACTCAGAGCCCAAATTGCCACATACAGAGCTATTTCTTTTCCTAGACCCTTCTTTATAAGGCAGCAGAACATCAGCTTGGAACACTATCATTGGGGATTTGTTTTCAGAATATTATTAGTAGCATTTCAGTGAAGTGGAAGCAAACTTGTGCTCTGAAAAGAAACTGGATCTTGGAGAAAGACATTCCAGTAAAAGCCATGAATTTAAGTTCTATAGAGATTATTTATACTTTTAAATGAAAAATGTAAAAGCTTAATTTCCGAATAAAAATCGGAACCTGTGAATGTGAAGATATGACAGATACCCTTTACTAGACACCTAAAGTTAAATCCTATTTGAAATAGGAAAGGTGTCTGGTGCTTGGAAATGTGAATGTCATGGTGTTTCAAATGCAAAATTAAACATTTTACTTTTGATTGTTCATTATGCTTGGGCTGTTTGCTGCTAGAAAGTTCAGAAACTACATTTCTTAAGGTGCAGGGAGGTCTCTTGTTACATTGAATAACAGCAGAAATAGACCTTGTTGTATAAAGCTGAAGTGGAAGTGACAGCAAATGAATTGGTAGGAACTTCTTGTTCTTTTAATAATTTCTACTACAGAATAAAGTTAAGCCTCAAAGGATAACTTCAGTTTGATACTTAACTTACAGGAGCTGCAGTAAAATATGATATTCTTGAGAAGAGCATATGTGTATCTGTTTCACTTTGCCTATGGTGTGTAAAGGCAGTGTGGTATGTGTGCTGAGGAGTCTTGCCTTAATTTTGCTTTATGAATTACATGTGAGATTGTTTGGTCAGGTCATCATATCTGGTTTTAGTTCTGTGATGTCACTTAAAATGAAACAAAACAGTGGGGGTGGCAGAGGGAAAATTATGATGGTTGTGCTTTGGTAGGGACAGCGGTGATAGAAAACCCATCTTACTTTTTAATCAAATAGCCAAATCTGTGTGGTATTATTCGTCTGAGGTTCTTTTCAGTTTGTTGCCTGTAACTACCATGCAGTTGTAACACCAGTTTAGTTGAAAGAAGGCATGAGGATGTTCCCCATTTGTATGTTCTGAATCTCTGAGATTTGACATACCGCAGCGCCTATGTGTGCGGATACCTTAAATTATTATCCCACATCCAGGAAAGTCATCACTGCGGAGGTTGCTGCCTAAGTAGTGACTCCTGCTGTCTGACATCTTTGTGTTTCTACATTTGTGCTGTTTTTCCTCTAGTGTTAGTGTCCTGAGGCAAGGATAGACTATCTTTTTGTTGTTATTTGTTGGTGTTGCAAAGACCCAAGCAACCCTTGTGGTGGACTGGGACCCCAGAATGCTGCTGGATGCCATAATGCACTGAAGAAGTGATTGTCCATTTATTTTGTTGCATTTTGTTAAATACATAAAAATGTGATGCAGATATTTTGTTCTGTTTCTGTGTTTTTGAAGGAACTTGAGTAAAAGTAGATTCATAACCATCCAAGCATCATGTCCTATATTTTCACACCTTTGTTGACTGCCTAAGTTTGGTATCAACTTCTGGAAATAATCTTATTGCCTTTTCTCTTTTCCCTCCTTTTTTTTTTTTTCCTTCAGAATTGCCAAAATGCTTTGGAATTCTTAAACGATTCAAACACTGAAGTCCCTGAGGATACAAAATCATAAGAACACAAGAAGCAGCAAGGAGGATTCAGTGCCAATGCAGCAACAAAAAAGACAGCCAGAGTTAGTGGAAGGAAATCTTCCTGTTTTTGTTTTCCCTACAGAACTTATATTTTATGCAGATGACCAGTCAACACACAAGCAGGTGTTGACTCTGTATAATCCCTATGAGTTTGCCTTAAAATTCAAAGGTGGGTTTCTTAGGTTAAGTTCTCTTTAAGGGTTAGATGCTAACCTTGACCAATTAGAATTCGTGTAACATTTCATAGTTGTGATAAAAACAACTCTGTATCTTTACATATATCTGTTGATGAAGTTGGTGAGGTATTTATTCATTATTTGTTACCACTACTGTCCTTTTCATTGCAGTTCTTTGTACAACTCCCAGTAAATATGTGGTGGTTGATGCTACTGGTGCAGTGAAGCCTCAGTGCTGTGTTGATATGTGAGTAAAAGTTGGTTGGTTGAGTTTTCTCTCATGTGCAACACTTGGGTTATCTTAATTCCTTTTATTACTTAAGAGGCAGTAAATGACCTAGTATAAACCCAGTTGTATAAAGATACTATATTTTCCTAATCTATATTCTCATGGCCATCTGGGATTTGCTCTTCTTCTACTCTAGGGCAGAGGTATTACAATCTTGATGGTATTTTTTTCCTTTAAGCATACACAAAATGCTAGTAAATGCATCCTGTAGTATAGTTTGTAAACCAGCTGTGAGAGTAATGTGAGCCTCCTCTGGGTATTTCTGTGTTAGAAATAACAAAAAAAGGAAGACTATCAGGGTTGGAATGTCTTTGTGAGAAGTTATTTGCTTGCAGGTTGGCAAAATTAAACGTATGCAGTTCTACTGAGCTCACTTTCCCAGGCCATGTTTAGTAAAGGTGTTTCTGCCTACCTTCTACCTCAATTGCCAATCTCATTCTCAGATCTTTGTCTCCCCTGTACTTGTTTTTCCTGACAGATCCCAACCTAATAAAAGAGAAAAATAAGGTCAGTTTAGTGACTGCAGTAATGTATAGGGTGAATGCATAGGGTCTGTATGCTGTTACAGTTCAAAGTAGAGTAGGTATATAAGCTAAAATAGACCAAACTTTTTTCACCTTCTATTTGCCACATTATTTCTGTGCTAATGTATAGATCCAGCTAAAGGAAGTATGAAGTACCTAAAATAGCAGACTGAGCTTTCTGAATAGAAATTTGCAAACTGTAAAACACCTTCTGGAATCTTTGTCTAACAAATGGCCATATACCAAAAAACCCCTCCGCTGTTGAGTGATTCCTCTGTCGTCAGATAAATGATCCTGTGCTTGGGGAATGGCCTTTTTCTGTACATGGTTTTTCTTGGGTGTGATTTGGACAATTTCAAGGACTCGCCAGATAAAAAGCAAGTTTCAGAAATGGGACTAAAAAGTTTCAGTGGGCAGCGACAACCTTCCTGAGGATGGGACCAAATGGGTTAGAATATACCAGATATCTGTAAGCTGTTCCAGTCTTTAGCAGACATTCACACAAACGTGATTACATTCAGTGAATTGTAAAACAATTATCTTCTATTAAATGAAGGAAAATAAGACGTATGCATGTTTCCAAGAGAATGTTTTGTGTGGCAACGCTCCCATCCTTTTCTCTGAGGGCAGTGTTTACTGCTGGGATAGGTGCAGTACTATGCGAGCCTGGCCAGTTGCCAGATAAACAGATATTCTACAGAGCTTCTAATTATGCTATGGTCCCTAAAAAGAAACAGGAGAATGTATCTGTTTATAAGGGTCTGCAGAAAACATTGCTCAGCTTGGCAGCAGATACATGTTCTCATTGCACAGTGTTACATAAAGGTTCTGTTTAGGTTAGTGGTAGTTAGTGCCATGGTACTAAGAGTAGAAACAAAAATTTAAAAGGAAGTGTTAAAGGAAGAGTTAAGAGTCAGATCTGCTGTTCTGATATGTTGAGGGTTATATGAACTGGGATTGTCAGGGTTGGGGTAAAGCGTTTTGTTTTTGTGAAGGCATTGCCCAGCCAACACATAGCTTCTTGAAAGCCTGTCATAGTCTACTGCTGTGTACATTCCTGCAGACTGCTCTCTTGGGGCAAAACTTAGTGTCTGTTTCCTTGTTGAGCAGTCTGTTCCAACTAGATACTAGTAGTTACAACTACTGGCTATGTGATACTGATTGTCTTAGGCCATTTTAAGATTACTATCCTCTAATACTAAGGATAGAATAATTTTTTTGCCCTCTGGAGATGGCAGTGTTCTTGAAGTAAAGTCATTATATAGAATCATTATGGCTGGAAAGAACCTCCAGGATCATCAAGTCCAGCTCTCATCCCAACATCTCCCTAACCCCTAGACCATGGCCTTAAATGCCGTATCTACTAATTTTTCAAATAACTTCAGGAGTGGTGATTCCACCACCTCTCTGGGCAGCCTGTTTCAGTGCTCAACCACTCTGTCAGTAGAGTTCTTCCTGCTAGCCAATGTGAACCTCCCCCTGACACATAACTTTTTTTTTCCCCATGAAATGCAATAAAATTAGAAACCTGTCTTAGAAGCCATCGTGGTCAATGTACTTGAAACAGTAGAACAGTAGCAAGGTTGCTGGGCAGTGAGAAGATTTACCAATAACTGGGTCTCTAGTTACAACTCACAGGATCTGTCTACAGTGCAGCTCAAGCTGTGATTGCAGCTTGTGTAGCTACACTCAGCAGAGGTCTTGGTAGCTGGTGACATGTTTGCAGTGTCATGTGTTTCAGTGTAGGCTACAGTGTGTGCTCAGGGTAGTGAATTAGATGAGAAGAGCTCTCACAGCACAGAGCTCTGCTGTTCATACCCCGATTGACTCGCCAAAAGGCAGGTGAGAAATGTTTATGTATAACATACATAAACATACACAGCTGTCACTTTTACTGCATTTCACCTGTTCGTAATGGTGGGCTTCTGAGAGAGATTTTACTTCTGAGAAGGTTAATTGTAAAGCTTAGAGTAAAGCTGTGAGTTAAACGCAAAGAAGTGCACTTCTGCCATCACCTGTCCAAATGTTTCTTGTCCTGCTTTTCTTTTCTTCCCTGACTGCTCCAGTCCCCCGTACCTTTTAAAACCATTGGCCAGCATTAAACAACTTTGATAAAGAAGGCAGCATCTTTAAGGTAGCTGATGTTTCATGCAAGTCAAGCCTTAGATTGAGGCAAAGATGTGCTGGAGATAAGAGAATTCACTGACCTGTTTGGCCAGCCATTTGGAGCGCATATATGTTTTTGGGACCCAAACAGGAGTGAAGGAGGGGAAAGAGAAAATTAGATCTTTAAGAACACTGAGTGATGGATGAGGTACCTGGCATCTGGACTCTCACAATGTATTGGGAGGGTAGCAGGGAAAGAGGGGAAATGTTGAGATACAAGTTGTAATTCCACAGGAGACATGCCTCTACTTAGTTCCTCTGTATGAAAGTGTTGTTTTCCTCTGCAGTGTGATCCGTCACAGAGATGTTCGGGCTTCTTACTATGGTGTGATAGATAAATTCCGCCTACAAGTGTCTGAGCAGAGCCAGAGGAAAGCATTGGGGAAAAAGGAGATCATTGCTACTCTACTTCCATCTGCAAAGGAACAACAACAGCAAAAGGAAGAGGAGGAAAAGCGAATTAAAGAACACCTGGCTGAAAGTGTCTTTTTTGAGCAGACTTTGTGTCAACCAGGTAGCTGAAACTTTTTACCCCTCCTGTCTTCTGAGTGGTGACTAGAAACACTAGACTAAAATATATTTTAAAATAATTCTTTTTTAGTCATCTCTAAGACTGCAATATTTATTACTGGGGGTGATGGTGCCCACGAACCTAAACTATGGGTATTCTGCTTGTGCTATATTGATTAATCAAGACCTCTGCTGCCCCATGTTTGTATGTCATACCTTAGTGAGAAATACTACAGCCTCTATTCCTCCAGTACAGGTGGTCTGTCAGAACTGATGGGAATTTATCTGCAAAAGGATGGTAGTTATTTTTTCCTTTTGGCTTTTTCGGAACATATAGCCCTTCTGAGTTGGTTCCAAACCCTTAATCCTCCATTTCCTGATGAGCAGGAAGTATTGCCAAGCACTTCTAAAGTGCGCTGCCTTCTGCGCTGTCTCTTGTATGTCTCCCCAGTACAGAAATGCAGATTTACAAGCTGAAAACTCTTCGTGTTCCATACATGAGGAAGTGAATCAACAGTTTAGGGTAAAACCTCACAGAACGATTAAATTTAAGTGGGGATTGAAAGTGATTCTTGACTTAACATTCTACCTTCTCGTTACTTTTACCAATTTATACTATAATATCCCTGTCAGTATATTTCGTTACAAGAACAAAAATCAATTCCAGAAAATAGATGAACCAGCTTGAAGTGTCCTGCCTGGTAAAACCAAACTGCTTCATTGGTAATACACAGTTTGTTGCTGGTTAAACATCTTTCACTAAAAGTACTCACCGGATAGGTATTAGTAGGATACATAGTTCAAGCAAACCTACGAAGATCCCTGGGCACGCAGAACAAAATGTTACTGTGATAGCTGTTCGGGTGTAGAGGGTTTGAACCATCCTGAATTATCTGATACTGGTCTTAATCCAAATGCTATTTATCTGCTTAAAAAGTTTGTCTGTGTTATTTTCCTTGCTTGGAGAAAAACAGTAGACAAAGCACCTAGTTTTACATATAACCCACAACCTAGAAAGAACAGATTTGTGGAATTAAAACAGAACACATGCTGCTAGTTGCTGAGGGCAGAAAAACTTGATAAAAACATTGGCTAATTTCCAGTAAGTCTTAAGAATTTGGTTAGAGGGATTCAACTAATATGTTCACAGCTCCCTTCAGACATTACAGTGTCTTGGAGTTGGTTCCACTTGTTAAACTGCAGCTCCATAGACAGCATGAAGGACAGTTCATCCATAGTTTGCGTTTTCTTATTCTAGTGTTTTTGGACCGTCGGAGCGGTTTATTCTCTCAAGTTTTTAAAGTAAGAGTCAAGTACTGATAATTGGTGGCATATAAACTGGTTCTGGCTGATGCAGCCCTTGAATCCTGTAAGGAAAGAAGAGAGGATCTCATTAGCCCAAGAACTTGTGTTCTTGCCAAGAAGGTGTAAGCAGTTATCTGCCTGTGCAACTCCTTTAGGTGTTCTTTCCTGACTATTAATAACTGAAGGAACATGTCAAGAAATGGAGTCACAGTGCAATGTGAAACCTCTAGTGTTGCTGAAACACCCAGCTGTCACGAGTGTGTATGTATAGCTAGTTGGCCTGACAGGCTCTGCTCCTCCAGAAGGTGGAGGTTTACGAAGTCATGTGGAAACAAGTTCCAGCATCAGAAAAGGGAGTGGTTTTCTCCACTGGAAAATGCGGAAGGTTTAGAGGGATGGGTTTAAGAGTTGTTTTCAACCTTGTCCAAACTCCAAAAGGATAAGTCAGTCTCAGAATATTGCAGCTCACGCTGTACAAACATTTCTCCAAAATATTTAACGTTGATACTGGATAGCTGTTCCTTACAGTTGGCTTTGTCTTGTTTTTCAGAAAACAGAACTGCCTCGTCGGGACCTAGTTTACTAACAGTCTTCCTAGGGATAGTGTGTATTGCAGCACTAATGCTGCCTACGTTGGGGGAAATGGAATCCCTGGTGCCTCTCTACCTCCATTTAAGTGTGAATCAAAAATTAGTAGCTGCTTATGTTTTAGGTAAGTATGTTGGATTTGCAAATGTTTTCGTCAACTTCAGTGATTTGGGAAACTTCTGTATTTGCCAGTGGCTTCAGAGAACTTGATGAAGACAAAGCACAACGTGACGTTTTGTTTTGTGTCATCACTGACATTTTAACCTCCAGCCTTAGAGATATTAGGACAAACAAGTTCCTGCGAGTATTTTAGACCAGATTTTAGTTGGTATTTATCAGATACAGGCTCCTATATGTTAACTTCAGCTTAATTTGATGACTGGCCGACTGCAGTCATCTGCCAGCAAAACTGCATAGAATGTTCTGCTTATTCTTTCACTGAAATGAGTTACTGTACTGTAGAACCTGGATCTCTTCTGTGTTTAGTTTCTCTCTCCAGCCCAGATGAGATGGTCTGAAATGCTCCATTCACTAGCTTCTTGAGCAGCTGAAGTGTTGTAGAAATGAGATGTTGTGAACGCTTTCCAAGAGACCCATCCCATCCACAGTTCTTCCTGATTTGTTACTTGCTCCCAAATTAGCAGGTGTAGATAAGTTGCACGCTTCATTTCGTATGACTGTTTTGCTATATTGTATAACTATTTCAGGTTTGAAGAACAGTCACATTAAATTCTCCTGTCCTACTACCTGGCAGAAATGAGGAATTAAAAGAAACAAGCTAGGCAGCTTCAGACTGATAGCTAGAGGCGAGGTAGTGATGGGAAGAGATGTAAGTTCTTGATGGTTAATGGGCACGTGCAGTTGACTGACCGACCCCTGCAAGTCAGTCTGCTGGTGTGGCAATTACAGTATGGGATCATTTGACATTATACATTGGCAACAGCTTAACCTTTTTCTAGAGCTTTCTGTGAAGTTCTTGCAGGTTTTTGATTCGTTCAGTAGCAGTGGCTTTAGTGGTCATGAAAATACCGTTCTGTGTGCAGTTCTGGTTCATGTAGAAAGGTTGATTGCTCTTGGGAAGACGAAACCATTTTCGTTCACAGTGAAGCGACAACTTATGTAGCAAGGGAGGTTAATTTAAATAACAGCTGGGTTATGAGACATTCAAGAAGTTATTTGCTTTACAGAAAGGCATTAAACCCTTTATTGCCTGAATGTCTCTGTACAAGTGCTGTAGTCTGTACTGTAACACGTTCCAGAAGCATCTGTGATCCACATAATCCAAGCTAAGACCTGCAGCAGTTGTGGTAGTACCGATTGTCTAAAGTCATGGACCCTAAGGACTGGCTGAACCGTATTGCCTCTCTGATCGATACGTTGCACTGTTACAGTTCTGTTCTGTTGTGCTTTACTCCAAAACCTTTATTAAGTAAGTTACAGTAGGATGTAGTGACAGGATAGTAAAATAGTCTCAGAAGTGTCTTGATCCGTTGTGAGATCTGCAGGCTTTTAGCTAAGCTCTGCAGTGAAAGCCTGTAACAGTAACACCATCTGAGCCTGCAAGAAAGCAAGATTGCTGAAGAACTGGTGAATTACTACTCTGATGTTACGTAAGGAGCCCTAATGTTTTTCCATAGGCCTCTTTGCCTTGTGCGTTGTAACTGGTGGCTAATAACCTTCAGATTTGTACTACACATGTATCAGCACATGGCTGAAGTGAACTATCCAGTGTGTCATGAGTAGTTTTATTAGCCCCACACTTGTGGCTTTCATCTGGTTTTTGTTTTAAATTCTACCAGAGTCTACCAGAGCATTCATTTTCCTTCCTCCCTCTTTTAAAGGTCACAACAGAGTCTGCAGAAAGCTCCCTATGCAGACCGACAAGGAAGCTTAGCATCTTTGTCTAAAACTAGTCTTTGATCAATTGTTCTGCTCAGAGCAGAAACAAATGTCTTGGAGCCTTCTCTAATCTGCCTTTCTGATGATTCGGCCTCTGAGTTACACTGCACCTAACTACCCACCCTGAAACTTGTTTGCCTGTGCTGGCATTACAGTTATTGGAGTCAAAATCTCCATATTAAGGTTTTCCAGTAGTGAGATCAATAACAGCTTGGAGCATTGATAGCTGCTTTGACATTTAGTTACTCGATATACTGCACTTCCATGTTTTGTTTTTCTTTGGTTTTTTTACACAATTGGTTTTTTTACTACATCAAAATTGTGGGGAGCAACAGTTCTCATATTTAAATGAGGTATGTGTCAATTAATTTTGCATGCATTTATGCACTTTTCCCTTTCCGGGGAAAACTGACTTTACTGGGTTTTATTCGGTAAAAATTCGGTAAAAAAGCGTTTAGTTCTTAATTCTTGTCTTTCAGGTCTCATCACCATGGTTATTTTGAGAACATGAGCACTGAGTTAATAGGATGTCAAACTCCTTACTGTATATTCACATCATGAATGTGGACTGCCTTTTACTCCCATTTGGCTTGTTAAGATGCTAGCAAAACCGTTCAGTGATTTAAGATACCTTCAGAAGTGTAATATATTTTAACTATGTATAATAAATGAAAGACTCAAAGCGCTTTTCGGTGCTTCTGTAACAGACAGCTATGAAATGTGCAGTGATACCTGTGAAAATAATTTGAAAGACTTTTATATCTATGCCTACTGTAAAAAATCCTTATTAAAGCAACATTTGTTCTTTTTAGTCTACGTTCACATCAGTGCGTGATCACTATAAAAGCAACCTGTCTTATGTAAAACGTTCATTTGGTCTGTGGTTGTACGTGCCAAGGCTGGTGCATAACACTTCTGTATCCATACCAGGAGGATGGGAGTCGTGACTAACTGAAGAAAATGAAAACTTTCCATCAGTGAAACTATGAAATAAACCATGAATTTTAGGTGAAGCAATTCTCAAATTCCTTACTTTATTGTTACCAGTCCATCGCTGAGCGCTCATTTTCTGACCCGGGGAAGTAACTTCTGCAACGGACATTCTGTATCACAGTTGTAGAAAATAAATCTGAGATCTCTAATCAGATCCTTTTGTTTCTTAGGGCTGCATGCAACACGTGAGCTAAGTGGCATTGACAGAACTTGAACTCGCACTACACATAAAACATTGAAGTAGGAAAAAGCCACAGAATGTTGAGACCAAATGCAGTGTGGCAACGGAGGCGTTCCTTTGCACCATCCCTCCCCTGCTGCAGCTCAGCTGGGGAATTGCCTTGGTGGCAGAAACGCCTGCTCAGATCTCAGGTTTATGTTGTAGGTGACCATTTATCTTCCACGTAAGAAGTTTTTCTCTTGATTTGACATTTCATTGTTTGGATGTCAAGTTTAAAGGGCTACTGAAGGGCTGCTATTACTGCATTTCTTTCCTACACACCAAGTCTCTTTGTTGGTAAGAAATCTATAGAATGTGCTCTGTGTTAAAGCAGTCATTTTGAAATTAAATCTCCTTTCCCCCTGCATGTTATGGGTCACTTTTCTGCTTCTGTGTGGAAGTACAAAGAAACCATGCAGGTAACTGCTGCTTTAAAAAAGAAAAGAAAGGTGGAATTCAACTTGTTAATTGCTTTATGTTTTTTCTTCTATACACACAATTAATTTAAGTATTTAATGGGCAATAAAATGTTTCTTTAGTTTGATTCTCAGGAAAACTAAGGTTGTGTCATCTTATCAGTGTCAGATGATATAGAAAAGTCAAATATTAACATTTGTTAAGGAAAAAAATACCCTGAGTGGGTTGAGGACGCTGTGTTCCAGAGCCAGTGCTTGCCTCCAGACACAGAGATTGTATTTGGGTTGCAGTGTTTTCCTGCCACTGGAGCTACATTCTTGCAGCTTCTTGAAGCACCTACACCAGGGGTCCTCAAACTTTTTAAACGGGGCTGGTTCACTGTCCTTCAGACACTGTCAGGGGCTGGGCTAGAGTTTGGAAAATTCCTATGCACACTGCACATACTTTATTTGTAGAAGTGCACAAAAAACAGGGAAAAGAATGCAATATTTAAAATGAAGATCAATTGTAACCAACAAAAACAAAGAATATTTCAGTGTGGACTACGGGCCTGCTTTTGGCTAATGAGATGGTCAATGTTAGGGTCCATATTTGTCACTGCTGGTCGTAGCAAGTGATGGAAGTGTTCACCAGTTAGTCTGGATCTGACTGGAGATTTCAGATGTTTCATTCAGGAAAAAGTCTGCTCACAGACGTGGGTGCTGCCAAAGATGGCTGCGATTTTGAGTGCATGGTTCCTGAGATTATGGTTTGTCTCTGAGGGGAGAGATGCACAGAAATGAGTAAGGCTGCTTGATTTGAATGCCTCTTTCAGCGAGTCTCAAGTCTGTAGTTCGGCCAATTCCATTTGGTAAATTGGATCCACAGTTTCAACGTCAACAGAAAATGGGTTCTGGAAAAGCTGTCTGTCCTGTTGATGGAGACAAAGCTCTTTAAATCTAATTTGAAGCTTCTTTTGCAACATTTCTAGTACGTCCATACAGGTTTTGTTTGGGAATGCAACTGCTGGTTTTTCTGCAGACAGGTTTTGAGTTGTGGGGAGATGGCAGAAGTTTTCCTCCTTTACTTGGTTAATGAGCAGGTCTGATTTGACTTGAAATGCTTTCACATGTGAGTACAGATCACAGATGAGCTTCCCCTTTCCTTGGAGCTGGACATTGAAATTGTTGAGTAGCTCTGTTACATCTGTCAGAAACGCAAGGTGCCCTTTCCATTCTGCATCTTTGAGCTCTGGTGGTACTTTGTTTTTAGAAAGCATAAAATCATAAACCTGTGGAAGTAAGTCATAAAATCATTTCAAAACTCTCCCTCGACTCAGCCAACGGACTTCTGTGTGGTACAGAATATCTTCAAAGGCAACATTAGCTCAGACAGAAATTCCTGAAACTAACTGTGGTTTAGTGCATGAGCTCTAATGAAGTTAACACAAGAAAACACAATTTTCATGACAGAGTCCAGCTTCAGGGATTTACAACACAGTGCTTGTTGGTGGATGATGCAGAGTATGGCTATTGGATGTGAATGGTTGCGTTCGTCCATCTCTTTGTTAATGTGTGCAGCCACTCCTTTCATGGACCCCACCATGCTAGGAGCACCATCAGTTGTCACACTGAATAGTTGACCCCAGTCCAGCTCCAAATCATCCATAGTTTGGCAAACTTTCTCATAGATATCCTCTTCTGCAGTTGTTCCTTTGATGCTTTTCAGTGCAGCAAGCTCCTCTGTGACTTCAAAAGAATCACTTGTCCCACAAATGAAAATTAGAAGTTGTGCAGAATCACGAACATCACTGCTTTCGTCGAGTGCCACTGAGAAATAGCAAAGCTTTTTGAGGAGTTTTGCAACTGCAGATTCATATTTTCCCCCATTTCTTCAATCCTTTGTGTAATTGTAGGTCCTGAAAGACTTGCTGCACTAAATCAATCCGCCTTCTCTGGACACATCTCTTTGGCAACAGAAAGAAGGCATTCTTTAACAAATTGTCCCTCTATGAATGCTCTGCTGATGTGCCCTGTGAGCTTAGCAACTTGATAGCTCGCTCGAAGTGATGATATATTGAGCTGCTTCTGCTTCACAAAAGTATTTTGCTGAGTTGCCAATCCATGTTTCAGTCTTAATATTTTATCTTTTCTCACTTGTCCGACCAAAGAATCACATTTATCTTTATGTTGAGTTTCGTAGTGTCGACGCAAATTGTATTCCTTGAACACAGACACTGAATTCTGGCACATCAGACAAACAGCTCTTTCGTTGTACTCTGTGAAAAAATAATCAGGAGTCCACTTTTCTTGGAATGCCCTGCACTCAGAGTCAATTTTTCTTGTTTTATGACATGATGGTGCACGCGCTTCCCACTGGTGCTGGCTGGTTTGTGTTGCCTGGCTTGTCCTGCCTGGGAGCTAGAGGGAGGGAGGGACAGGGCAGCTGCCCACCTCGCTGATGCCACCACCCCCCTCCTCAGCCTGGCCACGCAGTGGGCAGGAAGTCCTCTGCGGCTGCTCGGTTTCCACCCCCCCCCAATCCCTGGGGGGGCGGGTTCTGTAAATACCGGCGGCCGCATTGGAGACCCTGGGGGGCCATAGCCGGCCTGTGGGCCAGGGTTTGAGGATCCCTGACCTACACTGTTAGTTCTGATTCTCCTGAGGAGTTTAATTTGCTGCTTCTTGTGGAAGCAGAAAGAAATTGAACAGAAGGTGGTGAGATAAAACCTGGCTGGTTTGTGTTAAGATACATTTTATTGTGCCTGAGCTGATGGAAAAAAACCATGAAACTCGACCTTTTTTGTCCCTCCCATATCCTGGTGTTCCAGTCACAGACCAGCATTTTGCCAGGCACTTGCAGAAGAAGGAGAGAGAACTGCAAGCGTAAGAACGTGGCATCACTATAGCCAGGCCTGGACACCTGCAGATGCCTTAGCGCTGCACGCATGGGACGTGAGATTACAGGATGACCAGTGGTCATTTTTTAGGAATTGCAAGCAAAACAACTGGTTTAGAAAATCACCTTGACCAAAGAACTCAGGAAGAAAACATTATCAGCAACTAAGAAGACCAAAGCATTGGACCACCCCTTTGTCAAGGGCAAGGACCAAAACCCAGGCAAAAATTAAACACCCAGTGTAGCTCAGCGGATGCAGACAGAACCAGTGCTTGGGCAAAATGAGTGACAAATGTGAATTCTGACTTTTTTTCTACTTCAGGGAGATTACAGCATGCTGTGTAATCACAGATTTATCCCAGTGTTAGGAAAACAAAACCCGAGGACAGTTTCAGTTCAGCACTGTGAGGAGGAAGCACATCAAATCACGTTCCAGCATGATCACAGGGAGACACTAGTGAAGTTTTATCAGGGGGACATGCAAGATTGAGGTATGTTCTGATGCCTCTGTGTGTGTACGTGTGCGTGTACGTGTGTGTATATGTGCTGTGCACTGAAAAAGACAGGCAGACGGTGATCTGAAGGCGCTTTATTTTACAGCGAGCTCCCTTTTACAGGCTCGTGTACCCCAGTAAAATTCCATGAGCTACTTTTGGTTAGTATTTGTTAGTAGTTTAGTAAACTATTACTAAAAATACTAGTCAGGCTTCCTCCTAACTTTCTCAAGCTTTCTAACTTTCTCGGCTTCTATTACCTTCTTGCCTCCTCCCTTATCTGGTTACCATGACACTTTGTTCAGAATCTTCAGCTAGGTGCGTTCTTTATCTGAGATGTTTAACGCTGCTTTTGCTTCTTACGGCCGGAAAGAGAAAGCCTGATGTCTCCCCATGTGTACGTCTGTACATGCCTCCAGTACTGCACAGGGTTATGGCAAACACCAACTGCCTTTAGACATAATCCCTAAGTGGATATGCCTCCTCTTAAAAAACACCAGGAAAAACACTTAAGAGTTCACGTCATTTCCTATTCATGACTCCTAACATAAACAAACCAGTCATTTCCTTGAAATGGAGAAGTTTTTTTCCGCAGACAGGAGGGCTTTAAGATCATCCAGCAGAAACAACCATCTTGTTTACCCAGTACTTGCTGTGGCACCAGTATCTCCAATGAGCAATGCTGGCAGGCAGGAAATGGCAGTGCCGTTGAGCTGGCTTTCATGAGCCTTTCACGAGCGTTGCTGCCTGTAGCTGTAGGCATGGTACATGATCCTCTAGGATCAGAAAACATGTAGATGTCCCTGTTGTCTTTAAAGGAGTGAATCACAGAATGCCTAAAATTACAAACCCAAACATAACTCAAAGCTCCAGGGACTGTCGGAACTTCCAGGTATCAGCTTATTTCACTAGGGGTCACAGCTGGTGGAGCCCAAACCCAAGCCTGGAAACTGATCTGTGAGCTGCTGCTGACAGTTCTCAAAACATCCTGGGTAGATAACCAAGTGTGCTGTCAGGTGGCAACAGCCACTGCCGTGGCGCTTGCAGCAGCTCCAAGAGAAGCCCACGCACAGAACTGTACCAACAACATAGCAGAGAAATCCTTCCTGGAATCAGCTGGCTAAGGACTGCCAAAGCCAATTGTGTGCTATTTTATTGTACACTGTAGGAAGTATCTGATAACCAACAAGCCTGAACTGGGAAGAGATTGCCAGGTATGTTTGGCAATAAATCACCGTGTTTTAGTCCTGATTTGTCAGTGTATGTTTAAGGTACCCACCTTTGCTCATAAGAGTTTTCCTCCTAAAGGCCGTATTCCGTTGGTCCTTTATCAGAAGTGCGATCCTCATCCTTCAGCTTTAGGCGCACTGGTAACGCATCCCTTGTAGGGTGACACTATAGAACAGAACTTGCCCAGCCCGTAAACCGCATCCAGGAATACTTTGTTTACAGGGAAAAACATTCTCAGCTGCTGAGTGACAGATGCTTCATAGGGCCTATGGTGGTCCAGGGCAACCAAGCTATACAGGAGGTCTTAAACCCCTGCATCACCTGTGCCAGAAGGCAGTTTGAGTTCTTGGGTCAGAATAGCTCAAGTACTTTGCCCTCTGACCCTGTATGAGCCAAAAAGAAGAGACTGCAATACAAGGCATGCAAGGCAGAGCGATCCTGGTGTTGCATCCTCCTGCCTAGCTGCATGCAGCAACGCTGCTGACTGGCTGTAGAAAAACAGGTTCTTTCCTATGCATCTCCTGGCCTCCTCAGGGTAGGGGCTAGAGAAAGCACTGTCTTAACCGTGCTGATGATGGGAGTTTCTTCACTGCAGGCACAGGTTGCTGCTTGGGGAAATCAAGACTGAAAGGCCTGAAAGAGCATGGAGTACTCTGTTGCCAGCAGCACGGCACTGGCTTTGCACTGCTGCACAGAAGCAAGTGAATATTGGGAAACCATTGCTACACAGTTGAGCAAGAGTCATGTAAAGATAACAAACGTATAAATGAAAGGAGCCTGAAGAACCTGCACATCCACAGAAGGGGGGTTCTGGAGAGATGAACACAGGCAGGCGACACTAGCAAGCCAAGAGAATCCATTCAGGTTTGGTCTGCTCTTTAATCTATAGGAGCGCGGTGCCGCACGCGAACCAGCTGCTTCCTTTGGACAATGAACTGTAGCTAATGTGAATCAGCTCCTGAAAATCTGCAAAGCTCTGCAACCTGCCGACAATATTACACGGAACTCCATGCAGGCAAAGTAACGTGTGCTAGTCTTTGAAACTGCAGCAGAGACTGCAAAGGAATCACTTCAGCAAGAGCACAACCACTACAGCTGCAGTACAGTCAAAGCCAGGGGTGATGTCCCTGTGAGGAAACAGGTTAGTAAGGAGGCCCAGCCATGTAACCACCTCCCTGTAACACAGACACAGGTAACTGCAGTTGCCCTGATCCCAGCAGAACACGAAGTGCCATGAAGGAACAAAGACAATTGATAAACTATGGTCAAAGACAACAAGTAAGAGAACTAAGAGTCTGGAGTGGAACTTAAATTCATGTTTCCAGTTAAAAAAAGAGGAATTAACAATACAATTCACAGTAACAAACTTGAGTCTTCTTCTCTAGGAAATGGTGTGCTCTAGGTGGTTTGGGCACCAGATGAGTACGTGCTTTGGCAACAAAAAACCACCAAGAGACAAAGCACTGCAGTAAGGCTCTGGAATCCCATGCTCCATCAACATCACCAAACCTTTTCTCTCAGGAGTTTGCAAGGAATCTCCAAAATCAAAACTGACTGCTGAAGTGAATGCATTTAGAATTAAAGGATCCAGATTTGTTTTTAGCAGGAAGTTTCTTCCCAGCCATTTCAGTGCCGCACAACCCGATTTAAGGTGGCTGAAAAAGACACCGCAGCACATTATGTGCCACAAAATCTAACACGTGGTACCCACACCAGTTTTGGTACTTGTCCAAACAAGACAGGAAAGCAATAATGAGAATCACATCTCTGCAGATTATTACCTGCCTCCATAACTGCCCACTTGGGAGCAGCTCTTCCTACTTAAGCGGACATTGAGCAAAACTGTGCATTTTTACATGCCACTGTTCATCATGGAAGGAAGTCTTAAATAATGAGCATTTCCCAGGGCTCTTACAAAACAAGTAAAAGCAGCAGCAACTAAACTATCAAAATAATTTTAAATTTCATAAATGCCAGACTTATCTGAGAAATCTTCATGGGACTGGGAAATTCTCACCACCAATTCCTTGAGAGACACAGGAGAACCAGCATGAAGAAGCCTGTTTTTGGTTTAAATGCACTCAGTTCTTCCCCACTCTGAAATTCCTGTTTCTGAGCCAGATACTGAAAGTCAAACAAGGTTATTCACCTCCAGTTACTTATTTTTTTCCCACTTCTCTTATACTTCTACCACAAAACATCAAAAGGGAAGTAATCCATCCATTCTAGCATGTATGCAGGATCTGGGTCTTCTAGATGTACGGTAGCAGTCTGCTTGAAGGCCACCGGGACACAGGAAAGGCATTTCCTGATGAAGACCTAGGCTGGCTCTCCACTGGTCTCAAGTTTATCAAACAAGGATGCTCATACCAAACATACAGAAGTGGGAAGGCTCTGCTGTTACAGGTAAAACAACCAACCAGCTGTCCAAGACATACGCTTAAGAAACAGACACCAACTACTAACCATAAGGTGAGTTTTTGCATGATGCAGTTACTGAAAATGACTCCTGCAAGCCAAGTGCTCCTCTTTGGATCAGCAAAGGTTTAATTACTGTACCGCGGCTGTAAACATTCCAAAACATTTACAAACATTTCAACTTGGTGCTTCCAAGAGAAGAGGATCAGCTTAAACTCCATCTGCCAGTTGGTGATGAGAAAGGTTGCTTAAAGCAGGATATGAAGATCTCACACAATTTAATTACAATTTAATAAATTAGAGAGCTCCTGAAGCTCTCTGTTTTAAGTCAGTGAGTTACAACTCCAACGTATGCAACAAGACAACAGCATAAAGTGAACATTTCTGAAACAACCACTCCTAAGAAATGCACAGGCTGCTCTCGAGCTGGAAGCTGCAGAAGGGTAGTCACTCCTGCCCTTCATCAGTTCACTGCGAATCATCTTACACTAGCAGGGCTGGACTCACACATACAGCACTGATATTAGAACCAAAACACAGGCTACAAATCAAAATATCCTAGTCTCATCAATACTTTAGGGAAGTTTGTATAGGTTGGCAATCACTCCCCCAGGTTTCTACAGGAAGGTGAATGAACTCCAGATTACGTTTTCACACAAACCTCAGGAGGCCTGTGTGCAGCTGTGGAGGTCAGCATTCAGATCAGCTGGCTTGTGACAACACGGAACACCTCAGGAAGTTCATCTGGCTGATGCACAGGCTCATTGTCCCTGGCATTCGTACCTCTCTTCTAGTGTGAAGTATCCATTCCTCTGCTAAATGCAGTAACCACTGAAGCACTCATTCCAAAAATACAGGTCCCCTGAGCACCGGCACGGTTACCAGTGCTCCCTTGGCAACTACATCATTGTGGAGAAGGTAGAAGGAAGAAAAACACCTATCGTTTCCAAGGAAGACACTCTGGCCCAAGACTCGATTTAATTGCCAATAGATCATGTAAGATAGTTTCCAACCAGACTGATCAAGTGCCCATCACAAGTGTGACTGGAAAGGTGCCATTCAAGAGGAGGGGTGGAATCCTGGGGAGAAACAGCTGCATGCCCTATAAAATCTGCAGAGTAAAGAAAGGTTACACATAGGCTCTCCAGGGGGGTTGTGGAGTCTCCTCCTCTGGAGACATTTAAAACCAGCCTGGATACGTTCCTGTGTGACTTGGTCTAGGGGATCCTGCTCTGGCAGGGGGATAGGACTAGATGATCTTTCAGGATCCCCTCCAATTCCTAATGTTCTGTGATAATACTATATACTTACATAGATATGATACTTCTTAAATAAATACATATAAGATCATAGTAATTCCAATGTGGACTTAGAAAGCTGCATCTTCTGAAAGGATGGCACCTGCAATATGAACTCAGATCAGCTGTCGAACGTCACACACAACAGTCCTGTAACCGTGACACTTCATCGAGGAAAGGTTTAACACTCACTGCTCACAAGCAAACAGGGCATTCATAACACACAGGTAGCAGGAGCACCACGAGTTTCTCCGTGAGTACAGGGCTGACTACGCACACGCTGTGTAACACCTTCATCCCCAAATCCAGATACATATTTTGCTGAATCATTTGGTACAAACATTCAATACTTGATTTCAGGGGAAAAACCCCCACTCTTGTCTCTTGACTGCACTGTGCAAAACTGCCGCTTCTTGGTGACACAGACGTACAAGCTGAAGTGCCTTGTTCCACAAGATCCAAGTGATTCCTGTTTTGCAGAAGCGGAGAAAGAAAGACAACAGATACGTAACCGCTTCTCTCTCCAACAGCACTAATTAAGGCAAACACAAACCATAAAGAACTCTCCACTTCTGTGCAAGAGCTAAGAGTCTCAGTGCTGTCTACCAGCCAGCCCCAGCTTCTGTCTTCCAAACGACTGCACCATGACTTCCTCTAGGTATAAAGCAGGGATGTGTAAATATAAATAGTTTGAAAATGTTTGGCTTTATTCTTCAGTTTTCCTCAACATGTCATGAAACTTGACGACAGCTGCCTCTCTAACAAAGTGCAGAAACAGCAAAATACGCTTATTTTTCCATTTATTGGCACTTATTTGAAAAATAGCATAAATATTCAACAGAAGAAAGACAAGTTGACCCCCACACACAATTCTTAAACCCCTCTGCTGATGTGTCTTTGAAAAAAGGCTGGATGAGACACCAGGAAGGTCATTCTTAAGAAATAAGCAAGAGCTAAAAAAAACAAAGCAAAGTCTTGCCCTCACCACCAAAGTGAATGCAAAGCAACTCTTTGGCACATACCTGAAATTGTGCAATGAAACTATGCCCTCTGGGACAGGGCAAACCGACACGAAACACAAGCTTGTCCATCTGCCACGGGGATGAACAGCAGCTTCTGCTGAGAGAGGAGCTGCAGCCGGGAAGTTGACTATTACAATAATTTAAGAGAAATGAAATCAGAAGTAAACCATGTCTTATCTGACTTGAACCGAGTCAAACTAATAAATACATTCTGTTTCCTTTCTACAGTACAGACATCTGAAAACTAGTTGGTCCTCAGGTCACCAACTCTTCGCACTCCACGTTCTCCATTTCTGATTTCGATGTCACTGTCAGTTAAAGCTTCATCCATGTGAATCTTTCACAGCAGACTTCAGAGTGGCCTTTTCTCCTGCTTGAGGAAGTTTCCATCCTTTTCTCACTTCATTACATATTACAAAGATTTAGTGTTCAAAAATAAAACACTTTGCTTCGTTATTAACCTCTCTGGAGAGGTTTGAAATCACATAGTACAGGCACATACACATGTACAACCAGGGACCCAGCTGGGGAAATTCAATCTTTTAACGGGAGACAACCACCAGAATCAGGCTGCCAATGGAAAATCTGAAGCAGCCGTCTACGGTGGGGTTTACAGATTCTTCCTCCACATTGGGTAATTTCAGAGTTGAGATGAAGGTGCCTCAACTCACTGACTTTTCAAATGTAGTATAAGCTTCCTGAAACAATCAAATTTTAGGCTTTTAACCAGCATGTGAAGTCTTTTGAGAGCAGAAATAACTCGATGCCATTATTTCAGGAAGTCAGGAGATTAAACAGGTTAAGTATGTTTGATCACCTCAGCCCGTACCAAGGCATTTATGGATCCTCACTGTATTTCTCCAACCAAAGTCACACATCAGGACAAATACCATTTGATAAAATAATGCACTTTTGATATACTAAATACTAAACTTCATGATTTAATGTTTTGTTCTAAACATTATTACTACTTTTCCTTATTAAAAGACCTTTAATAGAGTATCTACTACTCTAATATCATCTAAGTGGGGGAGAAAATTACAAAGCACCAGAAGAATGTTCCACACCTAGTCTGGAATCAGCCACAACAGCAGTCATGATCATGAATAAAATCCAACACAGAAATGTGACAATTCACCAACTGGAGTAGGAACTGCTGACATCTATTAGCACACAGAACTGGTGAGCAGCCAATCATAACAGAACACAAGAATCATTTTCCCCTCCAATATTCACCTTTCATATGAAGAAGAAAAATAGAAGTATTGTACACTCAGGAAATAAAGACAGGTTAGGAGACTGCTTCACTGGTTTCAGACTGAAGACACACGTGACAATTACATGCTACTACAGAAGCACCACTTTGTGATAGCAAGAACACTGCCTGCTGGCTGTTGGAATGCCGGGTCTGCCACATGCAGAACGTACACACGGTATTTGTAACTTAGGCCAACAAGATGACACTTGCTGTATAACCCACAGCTTGCTTCCTGATGTTAACATCAAGTGTATTTGCAACTCAAATGCTTACTGTGTTTTAGTAAATGTCATACAAATCACTAGAAACAAGAATTCCTCCTCAAGGAACTATTCTGGAAGTTTTCTAGAAATAATGACATTTCTGGAA
This sequence comes from Rhinopomastus cyanomelas, assembly GCA_013400115.1. Classification (NCBI taxonomy): domain Eukaryota; kingdom Metazoa; phylum Chordata; class Aves; order Bucerotiformes; family Rhinopomastidae; genus Rhinopomastus; species Rhinopomastus cyanomelas. The sequence goes on from VXBP01007427.1 coordinate 141,530, forward strand.
GTTCCTATGAGGAACAGAATTGGTTACACACAACAAAGAGTCTTACTGATATCCAGCCTGTTTCCTGGTGTCTGTTAGCAGACTTCTGCTTCTCAATTAATAGGTAACTTAGCTGTGAGATCTACTGGTAAAAAAGGAGATCTGGAGTCAGAAAGTGAGACCGGAGAGTCTGTGTTGGTGCCAACTTCAGCCGGTGAGTCACAGGAAGAGCCTGCACTGCTTCTGTTGTCATCAAGGGCGTGTGATGACAGACTGAAAACATAAAGATATGAGAAATTAGGCGCTTTTTTCTTGCAAGTTTCAAGTATTTAATTACAAAGCCATTTTAGAAGCAAATGTACCTCTCTGAAGAGACAGCAAGTTCCTTCAAAATTTCAAAAGCTTCAATTTGAAATAGATCTGCAACTACACACTTTGTAGTAATTCCAGACAGACAGAGAATGCTCTGATGTTTCCTCCTTCTGGTCACCAGAAGTTGTGCGGAGATCAGAAGCACTGCCAGAGTAATTCCTTGCAAGCTTTATCCCATCTCCTACAAGGTCCCAGGCTAGCACGTAACCAGAGGCCTTTGCTGCCAGGACAGCCAATGATGAACTGCACCTGCTTCAGTTGCACCACTCACTATGTGCTTCACAGGACTCAAAATTATACCTGGAAGTGATCCAGCATCTGTGATTGCATCAAAGTGGTTTTTGAAAAACCAAGATGCAGCAACTGAGCCTGCACCGCCATGCCTACTGTGAGTAGTGTGTTTGTAGGAGGTGTTTCAAAATACCTATAGAACAACTCAGACTCATAGAATGGTTTGGGTTGGTAGGGAATCTGTTTTACTGTTGCCACTGCAGCAGGCTCAAAGCTTCCTCACTGCTACGTATGTTAGCTGAGAGACAACAAGGACCAAAGTGCTGTGAACACTCCTGCCCTGACAGTTGTGTGAGCACACTCTATGTATTATTAACCGCTTGACTAAAATACTAAATCAAGACTCCTTGCCATTTCAGGTCATTACGATTTCAAAAGTGGTTTTTTGGTCTCCTCCCAGCTTGGAGGGACAGACAGACTAATGACTTAGAGCAAGTTAAAAGCAAAAGAAGGCAGAAAAACCACACAGTAATTCACTCACAAACATTAGCATTCATATTTGACTCAAACTAGACTCCAAAAACTGCTAGCCATGTATCTTTTCCTAAACACCCTCAACTTGCATACATGTGAAGCATGGTAACAGACCAAGAAACTACAAAACCCTAGTGAACAATACCACCTGTTCACTGTGGCCATTGCAAAATTACAAGCTGTCTGCATCAAAAAACCAGACCTCACACAACTTCAACCACTGCTACATGAAAAGACCTGCAATGCTTCTGATGGAATCAACAGAATAAATAGCACAAATAGGATTTACCCTCCCCCAAGGTCTGCTGGATGTGAAACTTCAGTAGTAAGCATGTTGGTGGAACCCTGGAATAACCTTTTCGGATGATCTTCTATCTCTGTTACACCTTTGGTAAGAGATAAGGAGTGATTAAAAAGCTACTATTCATTTTAGCTAAAATCCACTGTCCACAGAGCAAATACAAGAGAGGTTCAAACTTGTTACAACAGACTGAGTAAAAACATAGAAATTTCTTGGAAACATTTTAGTCTAAACCTCAGTAAAGTTAGTGAGTTATGAGCTGAGGTTCCAACATTATTTCTTCAGTGGCAAAGACTAATCTTTCAGTTTCAGTTTATTCATCTATCAGTTCACTGACCAGTTTCACCACTGCAGAGAATAAGGAAAGCTTGTTTTCCTCTGCCAATTAATAAAACAAGGCCCAGGATTATCATTACATCTATACATTGATTTAAACACTAAATTTAAATCTAAATACTGTAGAAGAAGGTGGGGGTAGATAAATGCTTAAACAGTCTATGAGAGAATCGGGTAAAAGTATTTCACAAGTTCCCTCAGGGCCAGAATTGTTCTAACATGAAGGCAAAGCTTGAAGATATAAATATATTCCATCTGTGGAATAAAATAACCAGAAGTTATTAAAAACAGAGGAAGACAGAGAAACACTTCACAATGAAGCTGTGAGGTGTCTACCGGGTCTTCTGGTTTTAAATTTACAGTATTGGTCTGCTTCAGTTAGCCAGGACTTTAAATGAATTTTTCAATTAAGTTCAATATACCAACACTTGTATGTCTTGGTTTGTTGCACAGGTTCCATTAGTTTCCTATCAGATCTATACCACTGCAGCAATGGAGAGGCATTAGAACAGAATGAATGAACGGATTGAATTAACAATTAATCAAAAACCTAATTCACCAATTTGCCTGTTTTATCCCTACAAACACTTCTATTCATTTGGTGGTCTGCAATACCTTCCATTTCTAGTCTCCCTTAGAAGTATCAGCCAATTGAATGGAATTATGAAGAAAGCTGTAGGAATGGTTATAAAATTAACAAGTTGGCCTATTGTATCAGCCAAAAACTATCACCCTACCTTTTCTTTTTATTGACCCAAGAACACTCGGTCGAATGCAGTTAATTGGACTTTGGCTTCTCCTGCTCAAAAGAAGGCAAATGCTATAATGGTATCGGCATTAATAAATGGAGGCTGAAAACACGTGAAAGAATAAAGGCACTCAGATAACAAACTACTAAATGGAACACACTAAGAAAAAAGACATTAAAACAGCTTATCCAAAATATATTTTTTTCCCCCGAAGAAAGATCTTAACAGAAAACAGCTGAATCACATCATTTCATGGCTGGGGCACTCCAAAAGCTCAAATCTAGGCACCAGCCAGATCTTGGCTGACAGGCAGTACTCTGCTGAAGCGTTCAGGCCTAACAAAATTGAACTGACTGTGCACACCAACTAAAACCTGAATCAGTTACAAGCCTCAAAACTGATTGGGCTTTTTCCTCCCTTAAATTCAATTAAATTACTTAAGATGTAACTAAGAGCAATATAGAGACTCCACTGAGAAGACAGATGCCACAGTGTAGTCCACTTGCTCAACGTTATGATGCAAAGACTTTGACAAATATTGTAGAATGCCATCAAATCTAAAGTTTCCATGAATACACATAGTTCTAGCTGTGATGAGAAAGCAATGGCAACAACTTCAGGCATTTTGAAAGCCCAGGGTGAACAGGCTATGCAGATTTTCTGTTACTGACACAACCCGGTACTTACCTCGAAAATCGCCTTGTTGGACTTGGGCTGGGACTCGGAGGTAATCCACTGCTGCTCACCAAACTTTGCAAAGATGGTGAGAAACATTGCTGAGAGAGAAGAGTTGGCGTTGTTTACATATAGACACCCTCACAGACTCATGGTAACAACTGATTTTTATGTCAGATAATCAAGGTACTCAATTGGGAAGATAAAAACAATTTAAAAATTGTACCAATTCCATTTTCATGCTGAACACCAGCAAGCTGACATGGATTTACCTCAGTGTAGTCTGATCAAACAGACTGTGGTCCATAAAATAATAATAAATGCCCTTTTCACTTATTCCAAGGGGAAGGCAAACAAAGAATGAAGTTTACTACCCACAACTTAACAACAGAACACTGCACAGGAATGCACATCCAGAAGATTTTCTGGCATTTTCTGGTTTGGGGTTTTAGGGATTTTTCTCTAGTTTCTTGTCTGCAGCTGAGGTAGAAAAGAGCAGGTGGCTTAACCTTTTGCTACTAATTTGGTTGTATTTATTTAGATTACTCAAGATAAAACCTTTATTCCCACATTTTGCTCACCTTCCCTATTCCTCTGGTAGGTGAAGGAGCTGGAGAAACTGGGACAAAGTCTACTTGCTTTGGCGATGATGATTTTTCAAAATCATTGTCACTCTGTAAATAGTACATATAATTCAGCTTACGAACAAGCGCTTGAAAAGGATTGACTGGTGTGGAACCAAGTGCAATTCCAAGGTTATCCCCCATCATACTAAGAATTTTTAGATCACCACTTAGGAGCTACTGCTCAACAACAATAAAGCCTTAAACTTTACTCGGTGAGATAAGAACATGGAAGAAAATTTGAACAGGCAGACATCCATGCAGTTTTACTGTTGATATACCAGCCCAAGGAAGCCACGCGTCTCCTTGAACAACGGGTAATTCTATACCTTGTTAATGTGAAAAACTGCTCATCAAGAGCAATGACACCTTAACTGTAGGTGAAACTATAAAAGAAAATGTTGACATGAGAGTCTCTAGCGTCCTCATACTTATAATAGAAACACAAAGCATGAATGAATTACCAGGCTCAAGCTCTCCTCCCATGAGTGGCTCATCTGCATTGCTACTTGCACTTCTCTATAAAGAAGAAAAGAAATGCATTGTCCCAGGCCCACAGAAGTCTGCATTAACTATTCCAGTTTGCCTTAATGCTTACCTTTCACGTACTGTTTCTCTGTTCAGCAAATTCATTCCTTCTTCCTTAAAGATTAACAGATGAAAAATTAAAATGAACGTAGCAAATCAGAACAGCTCATTGCATTTAATTTCAATACGTGGGAAAATGTAATTCATCTTGGTTTAGCAAACAGTAACCTTAAGCTCTCACTACATAAAACAGTGAAGGGAAGAGACACCACCACATCTGAAGTGCTTATAGGATTTGCCTATTTCTCAAGCAGCGTTTTTATTTTCATTGCTGTCACAGAGGCAGTTACAAAGCTAAGCTATGACAACATGAACGCAACATTCTGCACACAACAGAGTATCTTCACGAGTCTCACACAGTAATCTTTTGAAAAGTGGATTCTTCCTTATTCCATGCATCATTAACTAACTAGACACTTGTCAGCGTTTCATTTCCAGCGAATTTGGGATTTAGCGAGTTTTTTCTAAGATATCCATAAAATAGTATTGAAATGTATCGAAGATGCAAAATTAAACTAAACATAAACTCCAAGCTAAAGGACAAAGTTGACTCCATCTCCTTAGGTAGACACCATCCCCTAAGCCTAACAGAAGGCTGTTTAGTGAATGAATTAGATTCCTTAATTCAGTCTAGTTCAAGAACAGAAGTTTAACTTCACCATCTTCATTGTATGTAGGAAGGTTCTTACTAACATCATTCAACTTTGTGATCGTTTGCTAAGATTTGAAAGAGATCAGAAAGAAATCACAAAGGTTCCCATCTGTGACAGTAAGTACACAGAATTTCAACCTGTGAGTGTCATGATCAAAGACAAAATAAGGAATGTTGTTTGCTTAATAAATGTATGGAACAACTAGCAATACCGAAGTACTTTTCATGAAAATGAATTGCCAAACTTCATAAACCACAAAACTTCACAAAACCACAGTAGTTCATCCCCTTGTATTAGTCCTAATCTCTTTCTGTATTGATAAAGGCAGCTCTACTATGGACTTGAGTCAAGTAAGAGTCTCAGTCTCTTTAAACCAGTAAATTATTTATGAAATGAAAGCAGGCCGTTACTTTATTCAGGATTACTAAAGCATGCATTTAAATATCTGAGGTGGGAAGCAGAAATGCTGTCGATCACCTCAGACTTCATATCCTAAAAATGCTGTGCAAAGCAAAAACTTGTTTTTCCTTTACTTTTCACCCCATAAAAATCAAGCCTATTCATTGAAAACTGGCAAGCTAAAAGCATTATTTTTAAAAAATCAGGCTACTTTTACAAGTATTCTACTGTCAGAAAGTCAACATCTAAAATGGAGGAGCTGCAAGAGTCTAAGCCTGCAGATTTTCAAACGGCGAGTCCTTGGACTGCGGTCTGTAGTCTGGCAGCAGTGCTATTTAAGCCTACTCAGATATTTGCCACCCCACCCCCCAAGTATTTGCTCTTATGCCCTTCCCCCTCTGCTCATGCTGTGACAGCACAAGTATGGTGATCTCGGTAAGAAAATTACACAGATGAAAAACAGCCCAGCCAGAAGAGTCCAAACTGTTTCTCAGCCAGAACGCTTTCTTATCCAGTTCATACTCTGGCTGCACAAAAGTCTCATGCCAGTGCAAGTTAAGGAACACTTTGTTACTAGCCTGGAATATTTATGCTGGCACTACTGCCAAAATCTTGGTGAAACTTTACCCTCAGGGTTTACATTAAAGGATTTATTTATAAAACGTTCATTTTAAGATTTCTCTTTCTGCTTAGGTCTTCCTCTCAGTGTATGGTGCCTTCTACTTTCTGGAATACTGAACTCTGCAGGCAAGGTACAGCCTTTCCTAACAGACTGCAGCAGGCTTTGTACTGCAATTTCAAAAGAAAGTCTAGAGCCATTTGAAGGACATTAGGCATTAACTGCAAAAAACCCCCCCAACCACCTACAAAAACCATGGAAAATTTATGAAAATGAGAATTGATGTTTACCTGCTTGATTTGATGAAGGCGGCTGCTAGGAATACGGATAGGAGATGATGGCACAACCTGCAAGACAAAGCAAATACAATTGAAAACTGCTTATATAACAGGAGAAGGGAGATTCAGTAGTGTTATAACCCCTCTACAGTGCTATCCCAAGCTGGCAAAAAATGTATTAAAAATATTTCTAATATTCTTAACATCTATGGATGACATTAACTTAATCGAAGCACGTGACAATAAGTATTTCCCCATCATACTACTCTGTATGCTAACTGGTACTAGCCTGGCTTTCACTTCATTCCCAGACAACTCACAGACTCCTCTACAGAATGAAGCTGCTGTTAATATATGTTAAAATATTTGTGCAGCCATGCTTAATGTATATGGTTGCATAAACATTTCTAGATGAGTGACCCAAATGGTCCACAACAGATCCTTTAAAAATACAAAGCAAAACCACCACACCATGCAAAAAGGTTTCTGGAGTGTTGTCCACCTACAAATGAGTACTTTGACATGAAAAAAATACATCAACTATTAGAAGGCTTTAACCTTAAGAGCTTTAAGCACTTTCTCAAGAGCTTCACCAATCTGGGTGAAATTGGAGAGGACATCGCTAAAAATGATTGCGCATTTTGCCAGCTTTGCATCAAGATCTCACTGGAATGCTAAGATCTGGAACTGCAAAATCAAAGTAATTTAAAAGTATTAGTTTCTCAAAACATAATTTCCTTTCATTTGTTTCCTGTCCCTCAAATGTTCCCATCCCTCAACTGACTTTTGTCATAACCCATTCATGGACCAAAAATTCAAAGCTAAAGCTTTGAACGGAAGTGTTAATTCTCTGTAAGCTGACAAATCCTCCAAAAACGTGTCTTTTCAAACTGGATATGTGTTCAGCAAGTAAGGGTTGTATTACTGCTAATTGTTTATATGCTGCATGCAGTACGAGGCTTCATCAGCTTCATGAAATATTTTAAGGGCTCTTCCTTATGCTCAAGTTGGAGAACTAACAATATTCAGTTAACCATTTACAGCAATCATTTTCTAATGAGTGTCTTCTAGAGTGCACAGATTTTGCTGTGTTACACGCAAGGTTATGGCGCGTTACGAGAGACAATAGCTAATGCCTTGTATATTCAGAATCCTCCCTATAAAACAACAAATGTCAAGACATCACACCCTTCTACTCACAAAAAATAGTTACCTGTCAGACAGACTCACAGGGAGGTTGGCTAATGTTTGTGCTACTTCTCAAGAGCAGTTTAGGTCAGCATTACTTACACCAGGCTCCTAAAATTCTGTGCATCAACTAAAAATTCCTCCAAGCTGTACAGGCAATGTGGACCTTGAGCTGACCTTGATTCTCACACAGAGAAAAGAATCTGGACAATAGCACATTCCTGCCTTTTCACTCTGTCACTCTACAGTAGAAACGCATTTGTTCCACTCATTATATTCTAATTTTATGACTGTGGTTCACACACTTTAAGGTTTGGCATCAATAGATTATTTCAAAACCCCAGTGGCTCACAGTGGAAAATAATAATTATAAAAGTGTTCCTCTGCAGAATCTACAGCACTAACTAAACCTACTAACTGTGAGGATCTTGTCCCAAACAAGTCATCATCCTTGCATTGTCAATGCATTAAACCAGGGGTCCTCAAACTTTTTAAACATGGGGCCAGTTCCCTGTCCTCGGACCGTGGTGGGACCGGAGCCTGGCCCCGCAGTAGGCAGGAAGCAGCGAACTGCGGCCGCTCGGCGGTGGGGGTGGGAGTACTGGCAGACCCGCGGGCCAGGGTTTGAGGACCCCTGCTTTAAACTAACTTTTCCCTTGTTTGTAGTCCTTCGGTTTAATTATTGCGAAACAAAAAAATCCCAAACCTAACAACACTCAACCTCCTTTTTCCCTGCTCAGAGCCCTTTGATTTGGTTCTTGTGAAATCTTGCCAATGCTGAACGATACACACTCAAGCACACTGAACCCTTTTGTTAATTTGTTAAAATTCTGCTCCTCGAATCCCCAGTGCTTTAAGAGAGCATAAAGCTTAATAAAAACCTTTCCAGACTATTAGCCTATCACAAGGAAGAGAAACACCTTCCCCAGTATGACAGATAAGCTTTTTCTCTGAAGGTGAAGGTTTCAGCAGGGCCGGTCTGGCAGGGGCAGCCAAAGTAAGCAGCCACCGGCCCTGGGCTCTGCTCTTCCATCGCTGTCCCTGCAGTGCCCCCTGTCTGCTGCCAACACAGGTACTGATGAGGCCACACAGGGCACCTAACAGGGAGCTCGGAGAGCTTGAGCAACAACAACAACAACAATTCAAAAATAATTCACAAGCAATTTCTTTATAAACCACAGGCTAAAATGCTTTGTTTGAACGACAGAAGAGAAATCGCATCCACACAAACAAAAGCCTCAACAAATTTACCCTAAAGCCCTACAAATGGTTATGAAGAGACTGCTGATTAAACCACTATACATTCTATCAGGTTTTATATCCTAGCAGGAGGTGAATTTGTAGAGTAGGGTTGATAGTTGGACTCGATGATCCCAAGGGTCTTTTACAACCTGAATGACTTTGTGAATGCGGGTTTAGGCAAGTACTTTAAAAATTCAGATTTGGGGAGTTGTAATAATAGAAGCCTGGATTTCAGAAGAACTGAAATCACCAATGAGCAGCTGCAAGAGACAGAGATTCTGAAAGTATCAAGAGTCACGTTTTGGCAGCCAGTTCTAGTTCCATCAGTCGTTGATTTCAATAGCCTGCTCTTCCAATACTATATAAAACACAATTCAAGATCAGAGCATCACTGCTCTTTTTTTTTTTAAAAAATCAGACATTACTAACAGATTGACTACTTAAACAATGCATCTATATAATTAGCTTTTCTTGTGAACTACCTTTATCTTAGAACATCAGCTTGCATTTTATAAATAATCAAAAAGAAATCTAAGTACTCTCCAAGGTCAAATGGTCTGTAACATTTCATTACACCTACAGCATATTAATGTCACAGTGTTGAACTTTGTTTCTGATAATGTGTTATTTGCTTCACAGACTACAATCTCATTTTTTCCCTTTAATCCTGTTTGCATGCTTCTGCTTTGGCTTGATGTGGTTGGTCTAACAGCTTCTTACCAGACTCTGACGGTTCATAACTGTGGTACTGTTCCTGCGAGTTCGCAAAACACTAGCCTGGAACACCTGTGAGTTATCGCTGTGAAAAGAAATACTTGTCAAATACAAAAGCCATTTTCTTGCTATCAGAAAAGTACCTCTTAACATAAGCTCAGATTCAAATGCTACTCAGACAGGTATTGTTTCAAGACAAAGCACTCAATGGACAGGTATGTAAGAACTCTAACTTACTGGTAGAGAGTAGAAATCAAACTGCTCTTCCCCCAAGTGCCAGCTGCTTCCATCAATGATCTTAGCTCATCATACCAAGTCTTCAGCATAACTGAAAAATTGTTAAGACTGATACTTTCTGTGGGAATTTATGATGTTTGGAATGGCTGTGGCTTGTGCATGGCTTTGAATGTCATCCAACAGAACAAATTTATAAATGGTACACAAACTGTAACCAAAACCAGCCTTGATGCTGGTTTTAACAGGTTTTAATATTTTAAATAGAATTTAAAAATACAGTATCTTGTTACATCATATAGTTATCACAGTGAACATTTAATAAATTCCAAACTTTTTCACTGGAGAGGTTAAATTAACCAGTTGTTAAACCCTGAAGCCTTTTGACTACAGTCCTGCCTCTAACTAGGAAGCAGGGCATCCATTTAAATAACACAAGAGTTTGTTATTTGATATAAAATGAGCTCATTCTTCAAGAAGCTCAAGTTCTTTTGATTCCTAAAGCAAGTTTCCCCAGTCGTCACCAGTGTTAGCAGCCACTGATCAGCATTTACTGAATACAACTGCATAAATTAGTAAGTTGAAAAGTCACTAGAATAAAAACGTTAAGCCACAATCCTATTATAACACCCTTGCCTAGAAATCACTGAGGAACTGCACAAGCCAACAGGCCCAAATATTAAGACTGTAATTAGATCCAAATCACAAGAAGATCTTTTCATTTCAGCTGCTAACCTAGGATGAACAAAAGCTCTATACATTTTTTTTAAATAATCTGACTGACAGGACTAATTTGCTCTAAAGACTGCTAACTGTAATGCACTTTCAAGACACATCACTATCAGAGTCCTCCAGTTTAAAACACACTGGTTAGGTGCAATAAGTTTCAGACAATCTTCACCTAGCCCTAACTAAAAAATAAGCAAAGCTTACACTGTCGTAAAAAGCCAACAGCAATGGGTGTAAGCACAGTGCTTTTTGCCAAGAAGAATCCCCCTCCAAAACTGCAAGCATTGATGACCAGATATAATTTTCAATTTTCAAAGAAGTTTCACACATTTTACACTCACAAGAGATCAAACAGTTGCCGTCCGACAGGAGGTGGAACAGGAGAAATTTAAGGGATCAGTTATATGATAGTTAGAGGTAATATTTACTTGCTGAGGCCAACAGTGACAACTTGTATTTAGTTTAAGTGTACTGGCTGGTTCACAAACAAAACACATCCTGAAATCCAGGGGCTGAGTGGAAAAGACAGGCTGGAATGCTTCTGTAACACATTACCACAGCCTGAGTAAAATACTCAGTGCTAAGAGAGGGAGAGGAAAAATAACCCTACAACATCCTTACCTTTGCATTCCTTTGCAAATCAACAGACCTTTTTCACAGAGAATTGTCATGGTTCCAATTAAACATCAATTTTATTTAGCATGGAAATAAGAGCCAGAAGTTCTGTAAAAATTAACTTCTATGATCTAAAATACATAACTTTAAAATGTTCTCTAGCTCGATGGTAACTCATTCTCCAAGCTCTTTACTAAATCTGTTAATGAAGAGGTAAAAACAGGAGGCAGTGCAGAAAGAACAAGCTATTCGAGAGCAATACCTTTTGTTTCAGTTTACCCAACAAAGCCATTCTGGGGGGAAAAAAAAAAAAAGAGATTTCTTGCCAAGAGCTGCAATCTTGCAAAAACAGCATTCTGCTGGAAAATTCCTAACTACCAGGCAAACCGCTGCAACCACCTCAAATTAGTTCAATGACACTGTAGTTATATTTGTATAAACACCCACGATATAGCGTATAACACAGTTTCAAGGCAAGAGCTCGGGCTTAGCCCTCTACCTGCCCAAACACAAATAGTCATTTTTTTACCCTATGGTTATGGGACTTTATATTTTTAAGAGCCAGGAGTCTCACAGTTTGCAAGAAATGCTTTATATAAGGCTGATGTTATAAAAACATCTCATCTCAGTTAGTTAGTTTACCTGCTCCGAAATCTGAGGAACAACTGTACTATTCGCTATACTTCTATACTGTATAGAATGGTAAACAGATAGTTATTTCATTATGATTGTGTAAAAGAATCACAACTGCAATTGCTTAACATTAAACGACTGAATAGGCAAGAGTAAGTATTTCCTCTAAAGGGCAGTGCACTGTCAGCCATCTGGGTGCAAAATGCTAATGTTCTTTACCTGGTACCTAGTTCCTCACAGAAAAATGAAGTTTAAGAAAAAAACAACACAACACCCAGGTAATACTTATCATGCATTATACATTTTATAAAGTTTATTGTCAAAACTCTCTCCCATAGTGCAGTACATGGACCACTGTGATTCTAGATGGTGGCTACTGTATAGCAGCTGGGGCATTTCAGGGGGTTGTGGAGTCTCCTTCTCTGGAGAAGTTTAAAACCCGCCTGGATATGTTCCTGTGCGACTTGGTCTAGGTGATCCTGTCGTGGCAGGGGGATTGGACTAGATGAACTTTAGAGGTCCCTTCCAATCCCTAATGATTCTGTGATTTCCAAATCTCATAAGAGCACAGAGCCAGCAAGAAATGGCGCTTCAAGTTATGCAGCAAGACCATCCATAGCTGAGGGCCTTCTCCCAGCCTTTCCCTGGGACTGTCCTGTCAGATGAAGGCAGTCGAACCTGGAGCACACAGGTAAGACCCCAAACCTCACCACAAACTCCACCTGCCGCAGGCTGATCACAACATCCAGGCAGAGCTGTCCACTAAATCCTGGGGTTGCTCCCAGAACCACACACTAACAAACTGAGGATCAACCAGGGAAACCTCAGGACAACTGGCATGCTGTGATACACTGAAGGTGGAACTTCTCCATCCTTACAGGTGCCATGAAATGAAGCCCTCGACTGCTGTGAAATCAACTGCTATCACGGTCAGTCACCACGCAGTGGTTTTTGTTTTGGCCAGGCCTGAAGTATTACAGAAACCACAGAAGGTGGGACTTTATCTACAGTAACAGCCTTGATGTTCCTCAGCAACACAAGGCACAGCAGCCCGAGATGGAAACAAACAGCTTTCATGAAGCCGCGGCACTACTCCCCGCGCCGGGCCCGGTACGGCGGGCGCTCACCTGAGCCCGTGGATCAGGGGGGCGCTGTTGGAGCGCCTCAGGCCGCCCCCATNGGCATCGTCCGGTGCCTGTGGGGTAGTGGTGCGGTGATGGTGTCTGTTCCGCCGAGCCCCTCGGGCGGCGACAGGCTGACACCACGGGAGAGCTGGGGCGAGACGGAACTGTCACCGTGTGCCGTCCGCCCAACTGCAGTGAAGTAATTCTAAGTGTATTTGGATGGCTACAAATCGATGTAAAAAGGTGTCTAAAGACTGTTCATTCCTAGCGTCCTGCTCAGTGCTACAATGCTTTAAATATCGAAGACTCCGCTAATGAGCTGATACCCAGCCGTGATCGCTGCTCACAAATAGAGCTGGTGGTGCTCTTCAGGCCCAGGCATCTCTTCCTCAGTTTATATCGCAGGTGAGATTTGCAGGCAGTGTTTTAAGCACCAATATAACCAACCAAGACAGGTACGTTACAACTAAGCTATTTTTTTTTCCATGGGTCACAGGTACTTTTACAGGTATATTTATTCAAGGCTGATGGCAGTTGGTAGCTGGTTGACTGTTTATTTGACCCTCAGGAATATTTCCCTCATACTACCAAATATTTCCCACACTGTTGCTCACACCATAACTTCATGCCCACCAGTCCCTCAGTATCACCATCACATCTATCTCATTCTCATAGTCTCCTTTTCCCCGCTTTGAATCTCCATCCTTCACCTATAGCCTCATAAGCCTCTGTTTAAAACATTCTCTCTCAATCTATGTTGCTGTGGTCATTTGCACTGCTTCCCTACCTCAGGTCTCTGTCATTCCTTCATTTCTGTCTTCGACCAATAACTCTCCCTACAGCCACATTCGCATTCTCTGCCTTATTACCCTCCTGGGGTTTTTGAGGATGACCTTGCCACATTTTCATTACAGTTCTCCTGGCCATAGTTAAAACCTGTGTGGGCAGTAGGTTGATGTGTTGGTGCCTGGCACTGGAAGTGGTAGTACACAAATCAGAGCTGTCAGCCCTTTTTGTATATTGTTGACTTTTTTCTTAACAATATTTTGCTCAACAGCATTTGAAGCTTTTTACAATCCATAGTGACAAAGACATAATAACAATAATAATCAATAGTAAAATCCACATATTTTGGTGTTGTAGTCAGATTTTGCGGTTGGCTTTTGTATTAGCAGAGACAACATTTGCACCAGTAAGTTCATGTCCAGCAATGGGAGATTTTCTGAATCACAGAATCATTCTATTTGGAAAAGACCCCAGGGAACATCAAGTCCAACCATTAACACTGCTCTACAAAGTTCACCCTTAAACTGTATCCCTCAACACCACATCCAGACAATCTTTAAACATGTCCAGGGATGGCCACTCAACCACCTCCCTGACTAGCCTTTCTGGGAATAAATTTTTCCTAACGTCAAGTCTAAACCTACTCTGTTGTAGTTTGAATCTATGTTCTATCACTAATTGCTTGTGAGAAGAGACTGGCACCAACCTCTCCAAAATGTCCTTTCAGGTAGCTGTAGAGAGTGAAGAGGTCTTCTCTGTCTCCTCTTCTTGAAACTAAAGAGCCCCAGTTCTTTCAATTGCTCCTCGTAAGATTTATGCTCCAGGCCAGGTTTATTTCTCTCCTTTGCACTCACCACACCTTTGATAAGAACTGTCCATTTGACCACTCTTGGGCTGTCATATGAAATGCTTGTCCTGAGGGAGAGGAGAAGGGTGTAGCTTTTGTGTGTTGCCTTTAGCGAGGGATGGCAGTATGAGGTGATTATAGCCTCTTCCTTTTGCAGCAACAGAGCTAATTTTTCCAGTAACTGATGATGACGATTAAAAATCAAACAAAGAGAGTTTTAGGTTGTTTACTCTGTTATCTTTGGAGGAGATGACAGTTCTGTATGGTTTCAGGTAACAATGTCATTAATGACTATGATAGTGTTAAGCTGTGGCAGAGGACTGTGGATGCTTTTATCCTCCATTTTTTCAACGTAAAAATACACTGAAAAATCCTAAAGGTATTTGAAATGTAATCTTGTGGGAATTGTTAACGCCTCTTCGGTCCCTAACAGGCGTGAAGTTCTTCATTAAAAGCATCAGTATAATGCAAGAAATGTAAGCCTCAAGAAAAACTTTTGATAAGACATCTAAATTCTCTCTGAAAATGGAAACATTGAACGCCCTCTAATCAGTGTTGGTTAACAAAAAACGCCAGGAGGAGCCATAAGCAGCAAGCTGTATAAACTGTACTTCCGTGCATCTTTTCAGAACCATCTACCTTCACTTGTTTTGAAGCAAGAAAATAATTACGTATCCATGTTCCAACGCTGAACATATAAAAAATCGAACGTTTTCTAACCTCGAACAACATTGCTACCTGCTAGTGCAGGGCACAGGGCCAGCCCGGAACATTCCCACGTATCAACACCTCGGGGCTTATGGCCGCAGGCGGACTCGAACCCACAGTGCCCGGAAGGTGTCCTTCCTCCTCACCCCAGCCACACCCTCAGCGTGAGGGGCTCCGCGCTCATTGCAGGGTTTTAAACACCTCGCCCTGCCCGCCCACGCTCGCGCTCCCGAGAGTCCTTGCGGAGCAGCGCGCGCCGGCATTGCTGGGGCAGGGGGAGGGGTGTACAGGACCGCGCTCGTGCGCGCGCACAGTGGCGGGAACGCGGCCGCGAGACGCGTGCGCTGTGAAGCAGCGAGTGGCCGCGGCTCCACCTCGCTTCCCGCGCACGCGCATTGGGCCGTAGTGGGGGTGTCCGGTCTTAGGCCCCGCTCGCTCTCCAGCGGTACCGGCGAGAGGGGCTGGTCCGGCGGCGGCAGCTGCAGGGGGTGGGAGAACGGGCCGCCCCCGGCATGGGGCGCTGCTGGGGCCGCTCCCCGCGCCTCTCCCGGCTCTCCCCCGCGCTCTGCCCGCGGCGCCGCCCGCGGGGCCTGTAGGGGCGGCCGCGCCGCGCCCGGCCGCGGTCCGCGGCGGCATGAGGAGCCGCTGCGGGCGCCGGCAGTGAATGAGCGTCGCGGCGGAGCGGGAGGAGCCGGAGCTGCCGCCGCGATGTCTCAGGAGAAAATGGAGCTGGACCTGGAGCTGCCGCCGGGGAGCGCCGCGGCGCCGAGCGATGGGGGCGGCCTGAGGCGCTCCAACAGCGCCCCCCTGATCCACGGGCTCAGGTGAGCGCCCGCCGTACCGGGCCCGGCAGGGGGGCACGCCCGCACCGCGCCGTAGTGCTTTGTCCTGTGCGGGTCAGCCGTTCCCGCAGTGCGGGCTGCCCCGGGTGCAGCCAGCCGGGCCCCACTGCTGGCCGCGCTCCGTGCGGGCGCCCCCCACCAGCTCCCGCTGCGCCTCGTCGGAGGTCGCTGAAATGTGTCACTGAGCTCTGTGCAGCTTCCGGTCAGTCGCTTCTTGTGGCCGTGGAGCCCTGGGGTGCGCGACGCCGCGGGCTGGCAGGGGGAAGGTGCTCGGAGGGCTCCCTCACGCAGTGCCTCTGTTGCAGTGAAATGGATGTTCTGGCGCACCGGAGCGGGTACCGCATCATGAAGTAGCTTTGAGGGGAGCTCTCTTTACAAAGTTTTTCACTGAACTTTCGGTTTTTCCCTTCCAGTGACAACTCGCAGGTTTTTCAGCCCTACGTGTTGAGGACTCGCAGGAACAGCACAACAGTTATGAGCCGTCACAGCATGGTAAGGAATGTTAAGCGTGGTTTGTTTACACTGATCTAGAAGTACAGTGAAATTCTAGTGGTTTGTTGTCTGCACATCCCCGAGAGCACAGCAGTAGCTAAGCTGTAGTTCCCCACTATCACGTACAGTCCTGAAGTTTCTTTTGACCTGAACAGGGGTTGGGACAGAAAGCTGCTCTCAGAATTAAAAGACTTGAAAGGGTATGTGAATTTGTTGTGAAAATGTAAGACTTGAGTCCCAGCTCTTCCATGGCCTGTTTCTTAAGCATGACTACTCTTTTCTACAAAGGCTGAACACTAAACATTAGAGCGTCGCTCAAAGAAGTGTTATTTATTTGCTGTGTGATATTTTGCCCTCTCTTTTAAATAAATCCAATACTCTGCTGCAGTTTAACCTTCCAGAAAAGAAGTTACTTTAAAACAGATTTCTTTTTTGTCTTCTAGTCAGGAAAAGTGTTATAGAATTTTAGTTCGAATTCTTCTGTTGTGAGATTTCTTACAAAATTGTGGAACTCAAATTAGTGGATATTACTGTAAACACGTTGGCCCATCTGCATGTGGTGGTAGCTGAAGTTCTAAGTGAATCAGATGTGTGAAATTATATGCAACTCAAAAACTGCCGAAGTAAAGTTTACGGGAGTGTTATTCAAGACTGAGCTGAAACATTGAGATCTACCTCTTATAATAGTCAGTTGGCTGAGTAAGGTAGTACAGTTAGTGTAGGAATGTGTCATCTTAATCTAGGCAGTAGAGATTTGTACATTGTTTGTAGTTTCATTTGTAATATCTCACTTGTCCAGACAGCATACATTGCTGTTTGGGTATCTGCATTGCTGCGCAGAATCTGTTTGCAAGTCTGAGATTTGTGCCACTTGCTGAGTGATAGCATGAATTTCTAAGTGGTAAAACAAGTCTTTTCTCCTGAAGGTCAATGTGGTTTTTTTGCAATATTATTTGAGTCATGCACATGTAGCTGTACAGCTCGTTTTTCATTCGTTCAGAGTGCAGATGATGGTAAGTAGGATGAATGGAAGCTGTTGATGTGTGATTTATTGTGACTGTTGCTTTTTTCAGTTGTTGTCGTCGTCTCCTATTCGTATTCCTAGTAGTAGACTTCATCAGATCAGAAGGGTAAGTGTGGTTTTTATCTGTATATTTAGTAACGGAATGGAAAGTATTATATAATATTGAAGTGCTTACATAATTGGAGCTTCTTTCCTTTTGAGTTCTTGAAGTAGTAGAGGAAACAGTCTTTTTTTAAAGTGACTTCATTTCAACAAGGAAGTCTCCTTGCAAGGCTTATTGTTGTTGTGTTTAAACTACCTTGCATTTTTTTTTAAGTGTTGTTTCTCTTGAAATAAAGAGTGAGCTGAGCTGGTAGTGGTCTGTTCTTTCTGGAGTGGTCCTGCTGCTCACATTTCAATTCTAATGGCAAATTTTTGAACAATAACCTTTATTCCAAGTACATGTGGTAATTCAAGTGTTATGGGGAAACTTACGACATCTGTCTCCTGCAGGAGGAAGGAGTGGATTTAATGAACAGAGAAACAGCACATGAAAGGTGAGTGTTGTTGAAACAAGACGATAAAGTAGCCAGAGTTATCATCTTTGTAGCTACTGATGGGATTTTTTGTATTCTAGGGAAGTGCAAACAGCAATGCAGATAAGCCATTCATGGGAGGAAAGCTTGAGCCTGGTAATCTCTTTATAGATGTTTCCTATTTAATTCTGCTTTTACACTCAATTGATGAGTTTAAGGGAAAGGAAGAATTAACATGAAAGTCATTTAAGAAGAACTTAAGTTCATCTGCTTTAGCTATTTTTGTGTGTTTGGCCCAATGACTTTCCACTAGAAGGTTGTGCCTTGGGTTTTAAAGGCATGTCCTGTGCCAGTGTTAAGTCTAAAATGTTGTATTTACAGAGTGACAACGACTTGGACAAGTCTGAGAAATCTTCCTCCCCAAAGAGAATAGACTTCATTCCAGTTTCGCCTGCGCCTTCACCTACAAGGGGAATAGGAAAGGTAGGATAATTGAAATAGCAAACTGAGGGAACATTAGAGCTTTAGACCAAGGTGAGCTGTGAAGGCATGTGTGTGACTTCACAAATTGTTTGATAGTTTAAAAAAAATAAATAACCACAACTAACTGTCACCACCAAACCTGCTCTATCCAAACACACAGATTTTATTGTTTTCTAAGAATCGGATGCTTCCCATCCCAGAGCCTGAGAGTTTAAGCAGCATGCTAGTTCTGTCACACCAAATATGGTTAATTGCTGCTGTTCGTGTAATGTTTGGATGGCTTGGGTTCTGGTTCTGAGGAAAATGGAAGTAGTCATTAGAGTAATCAGATTTGGACATGATCATGAGCTGCCTAAGTGAGGGCATGCTGGAGAAGAAGCACCAGAGCTGGAATATATCATGTATGGAGTAAGAGTGTAGGCAAAGACCAAAAGCTGCAAATCTGTGTGATGAGGAGGATGAGTATCTGCTTATCCATTATGGAAAGGAAGGCATAAGCTCACAATGAAGAAGTACTTGGGCATGTTGAATTTACGGTGAACGGTGATGGCAGATGCTGGAGAAGGTAAACTCCTTTTTCTGATGAGGGTTGGACAAGTGAATCATAGCACAGAGAAAATGGCAACTGTTTAAAGATGGGCTGCTGGACCTTGGTTTCACCCTTTTTGTGGTTGTCTTTCTACTGTTAGTATTTTGTTGTGTGCCTCTACCAGGAGTGATACATGAAGTGGCCATGTCCTAGTGCTGGGTAAATGTGCTCCTGCTATAACTGATTCTGCCAGCTAGTCCTGTACCTTTGGAATAAGAACTGTAAAGCAGTAGTAGGTAATTTGACAGAAACATTTTTGCACTTAGCTATGGAAATTCTTGGGCTAAGCTCAGATTAGCTGCAGAACCACTAAGCTAAATGCTCTCTTCTACTCTGGAACATGGTGTTAAATTTTCAGGTCAGGCGTATTTTGAGTAAACTGAACTTGGTTGTTTAACAAGTCCCTTGAGAGAAGTCCCGAGTACTGTATCTCTGATTCTAAATGTAGCAGGAAAAACAGGAACAACCGTCTTCTTTAGAAAACAGTATCTGTTTGCATTCCAGATTTCTTGTGAGTTTCAATTTTAAGTTAATCCAAAGATTTTTGCATTAGCCAGTGTATATTTTTGTAAGTTTTGATGATTTTAAGATTGTGTTTGTTCACCTGTGCGTTATTGTTACTAGCTTTCCTTCAACTGGGGATGTTTTCTTCAGAGGGGGGAGTGATACTAAATGTAATAGGAAATTCTGAAGCATCTTACTGTGACATTTTTCTTCAGCAATGTTTTTCACCATCATTGCAAATGTTTGTGAGCAGTAATGGATTACCTCCAAGCCCTATTCCCAGTCCAACAAGGCGGTTCTCCAAGTAAGTAGGATCTGTAAGTAGCGGGTATACATTGTCTTAAAATTCCAGAGGCTAATTAAAGCTGATGTTAAGGCATGAAGAGATTTTTTTATTTTACAATAGCCAAAGTATGGCCATATAAACATTCTCTGACAGGTCAGTCTTTACCAAAGTGGGTGCTCTTAAAGCAGCCTGTGTCAGCCTCAAACTAGGCATTAGTAACTTGTAATGAAACTCTTGGTACTTTAAATGCACATCATTAACTTTGTCAGCGTATCAGTTTTATATAAATATTATACAGAGTTTAGAAATGGGTTAAAATTAAATAGGGCACATTAAAAAGGAACTAAAACATTTACTACAACTTTGTGTGGCACATCATAGGATTGTAGAACAGCTTATGTTGGAAGGGACACTAGAGATCATCTGTTGGAGGTGTTCAGAATCGGTCTGGATGTGTTCCTGTGTGATCTAATCTGGGTGATCCTACTCTGGCAGCAGGGTTGGACTAGATGATCTTCCGAGGTCACTTCCAAACCAAACGTTCTGTGATTTCCAAGCCCTCTGCCACAGGCAGGGACACCTTTCATTTAGACTAGGTTGCCCGTAACCCCATCCAACTTGGCTTTGAACACTTCCAGGAATGGATCATCGGCCTCACCCTGGGCAACCTGTTCTGGTGCCTCACCACTCTCATAGTGAGGAATTTTTTCCTAAGACTACCCTCTTTTAGCTCAAAGCCATTCCCCTTTGTCCTATCACTAAAGTCCCTTGTAAGAAGTCCTTCTTCAGCTTTCCTGTGGACCCCGTGCAGGTACTGGGAAGCTGCTGCAAGATCCCCTCAGAGCCTTCTCCAACTGAACAGCCTCAGTTTCAATAATGTGCTCTAATAGACAGCACTCCTTTGTTATTTAGATTTTTGATGCATTAAAATTGTGCAGGAATAGTTTTAATTAACGTCTCATTATGTGGTTGTGTTGATTTTGACAATCAATACGCTAGGTTGGGTAGTGTTCAGATTTGGAAGTTACAGGCCTAACTGCCTATGTGTTCTCTCTCTAGCAGGAGGAGTCAAAGTCCAATCAACTGTATCAGGCCCAGTGTTCTTGGCCCCATTAAAAGAAAAGGTATGTGTATTTCCAGTGTCAGGTGTTTTACTATGGATGTGGTTTTGCACCTGGATGGTAAATGTAGAACAGTTGTGTTCGTAGTGATCTGCAGTTTCCCAGTTGTAACTTAAAACTCAGTATGAAGTAACTAGTCTACAACAAGAATGAAAAAGCAGCTACTGCTTGAAGAAGGCAAACTTGAGTACACATCAGATTAAGTGTTACGAATATTCGTAAGCCCTGACATTCCTGAGAGTACCACTGCACGGTGCACACCCTTCAGATCATCTTAGGAATGTTGCTTATCATGCAGTGTTCTTCTAAACTTAGTACTGAATGTTTGTTTTTACTCGGAGAGTTCAGAAGGTGAGTGTTTAGAGACATGGAATAGATCAGTGCTCTTTCCTCCTGAAGGGGGAATGCTGCATTCTTTCCTGGAAGTATTTCATGTTAAGGATATTTAAATCTCCCGAGCAGAACTGAAGGCTGAGATGTTTACATGTGTGCCTCTAGTCGTGCTTATCTTTCTGCATCTTTTTTTTAACTTGGGCATTTTGAACTGCACCGAAAGCAAAAGCTTATTTTAAAATACTTATGTTTAGCCTTTGAGCATTTCTTCTAGACAGCAATTTTATCTTGGCTGTTATGTTTCAGTGAATTTTGGAGGCAGAAACAGAAGTTTATCAAGCTCAGTGATCAGTAGGGAATAAGTGTTCATACTTACTGCTTTACGTTTAAAACCCTCCTGGATATGTTCCTGTGTGACTTGGTCTAGGTGATCCTGCTCTGGCAGGGGGATTAGACTACCATCTTTTGAGGTCCCTTCCAATCCCTGATGTTCTGTGTTTACTTTAAACGTTTTACAGCAGACTTTACACACAGATTGTATTAAAAGCACTGCAGGTCACAGGCAGGTTTTGTCACCGTTTCCGTGTGTTCTTGTGGAGCAGCTTTTACGAAGTGGACATGTTAGTTTTCCTTTTCACTTGAAATATCAAGGAATTTTCAAAATGTTAATTTTAGAACATCAAATCCATTTAAATGAACCTGTATTCCTAAATGCATAATCTTTTTGTCTGAAGTTCAGCAGTAGCCTCATCATTTACGTTACACAGACATGACCATGTGCTTTGCTGTAGCAGCACTGATATTTTTAGTGAAATTTCAAGTGGCTAAAGAGTTAGCTGCGTTGGTGGTTTGGATTTTCTTAAGATCAAGTATTTGTAAATCGTTTTTGCCCTTTCTGCTTGGTGGAAGTTGTTATCCCTTCAAAGAGTGGAAGGAATTATATCCCCCTGGGCTAAAGGAAATAGCAAGCTATGGGGGAGTTAGCGGCCTTTTATAAAAAGGGTGATAATGTAACTGGCATAATGTTAATATATATATTTGCTATAATACTTAACCTCTGTCAGCTTCTCAAACCCGTGCATAACTGTTAAAAAGTCTAGGTGAAAAGCCAGAAGATTCCCTCTCATGTGTTTTTGTTGTCAACCTAACAAAAATACTGTAGCTGAGAGGATTTGCCTCTTTCAAAAGCTTGTTATTGGTGAGTTCATGACATTTCCAAATGTGTCTCTTATACAGAAGCTGTAAATGAGCCCAACTCATTCTCTGAACAGATTAGATGATTTTTCCCCATCATTTTAATGTCAGTAGATGATTACAAGTACAAAGATGATCTGATCCGTGAAGAAGTGGAAATGCATGCACATAGCATTTTTTTTTCTATTCAGCTTTTCTGTAAAAGTTTACGTATGCATCAGAACCTGTTGTACACTAAAGGATGAAACTGTGCACCAAGCTGACCTTCCTATTTTTGTAATCACTAAGAATGTTAATCTCTGCATTTTGGCTTGTGTCAGTTGCCTCACCTCAACTGCTTGCTTAAAGTTGGGTCACAGCAATTAGTTTGCTTTAGATTATTTTGGCTGATTGTAGTCCAGGTAGCAAGTGCCTAGTTCTGTGCCTGTGGCCCCTCAGATACTGATGAAGAATTAAGGGTGAACTGCAAGGTTAAACATCAGCTAACGTCAAATTAATATCTTACCCAAGTACTTGGGTGGCTGATTTAGAGGGTTTGTGTTGCAGATGTGACCTTGCTCTGTTGTGGGACAAACCTCCCTTTTACAATAGACAAATACTAAATAGACTTTAAATTAAGAGAGACTCAAGTGAGTTTGACTATTTGCATTCTTTTCCTTAGGTGAAATGGAAACTGAAAGTCAGCCAAAGAGACTTTTTCAAGGAACAACCAACATGCTTTCTCCAGATGTTACACATCTGACAGATCTCAGTTCCTGGTAAAATATTTCATGTGCCCCGAAATGCTGAAACTGGGAATGTGCATTTATCACTAACTTTTTTTTCCTTTTTCCTGGAAAAATAAGTGTGCAGCACTTGGCTGTGCATATTACTGGCAATTACTGCTGTGCTTGTCTACTGTGACAACGTTCCTGCTCCTTTGATCAGTCTTCCTCAGCAGACTCTGGCATCGATTTTGTGTATCAAACCTTACACTGAGTATCTTTGCTCATAAACTGACAGGGATTTGTAGCAAAGTTCCTTCTCAGAGATGTTTTAGAGGTCGTATGGTATCCATGGCAATTACTTGAGTATTTACAAAATGTGTGTGTGAATAGCTCCTGCAGGTGCACACCTCATGTTGATGCATTCATGGCTTTTAGTCAGTCGTGTGTCCTGTGTTGCTGCTGTCATACAAAGCTGGCTTTTTTTTCTATGTCCGGTCAGATGCTGCATATTCTGAGGTATCAACTCTATTACCATAAGTTCTGTTTTCCTACAGACTTGCAACTGCCTATTGATGTTTTTTTTCCTCGTGTTGCTTCCAGCTAGATTTCAAAAGCCTAGATTTGTGTGCCCTCTGGGATCTTGTTCCAAAAATTTCAAATCCCAAGCACAGGAATTCTTTACTGACAAGAGAAAAACAGGTGTTAAAATTCTCTCTTTAAGCAGAGCAATGTTAAAGAACATACTGGCTAATTAATGTCATTTGTTGCATTCCTGATTAGATTATGATTCCATTCCTTTAACCTTTTGAAGTTTTACTCTCTTTAGTATTCTGCATGTTTAAAAAAATAGATAATTCTGCTCTTTATTCCTGTAAGGAGCATGAATACATATAAAACATGCTAGAGAAAACAAGGAGTTTTCAGGGCTGCTAGTCTTACAGTAAAGACTGAGTAGTAGTATAGGTCTCCTACATCTTCTCTACAAAGCCAAAAGTGTTTTAGCATTGTACACAAAGTCTTCATGCCTGTGTTACTGAATAACCTGTTTATCTTTCCCCAGCCTGTCTTCAGATATTCTTGATGGGAGCAGCAGCAGTGTTGGCTCTTCCTCTGATTCACTGACTAAAGGCAGCATAACCACAGAGTCTCCAGTAACATGCTCAAACTCATGCTCTTCATTCATTCTGATGGATGATCTCTCACCTAAGTGACTTAAGTCAGTGTCTGGCTGTGCTGTTCCCTTCCTGTACACTTGTACAGAGAAATGAACTCTGATCCTTGAACCAATAACACGAGGATTATCAGTAAAATGAAAAAAATTATTGCAACTGTAATCCTTGGCGACTTTCCAGTGATTCTGACTTATCCGTTTAACGGACATTGTAGACCATATTAATGTCTGGTTTTGCAAATTTATTTTCTAAACAAGATGTCTGCTCAGATGATATTAACTTTCTGCTTTCAGGAACTTGCATACACTGTTTGATTCTGAGAATAGGTCTCTACCTATTAGTGTTGCAATTTTTAGGAGAATTCGTATATCGTTATCATGGTCACTATGTCTAGTGAAAGAATTTGGTTGGGAAGGATTTGAAAATTCTAATTTATTCTCTGGCACTTCTACCACTGAGTAAAACTAGTCTTGCCTTGTTTCGTTTTGTCACTAGCCTCAAATTCTCTTCCAGAAAGGAGAAAAAATATTTTCTTAGTGCTGCTAGTAATTTTTATTACAAAGACCACAGTGGGTGTGGAAATCTCACTCTATTACATGAAACTCAAACAACTCGACGAAAATGGCTAAAGACTGGCACTTTTCTCGTCAGTGAGTCTGTGAACACGATTAAAGTAGCTGCATAGCTCTCCCCAGATCCTTATGGAATAAGGTCAATGTTGAGCAAGATTTGGCCAAGGAAAATGAATCCACACCTCAAACTAAGACATACAGTGCAGATAACTTAAGTTATTTAAACTACTGTGTAGGAGAACCATTTATGGCACCGTCGATGTCTCCTGTGGCATTGAGGTCATAGGTATTTTTGTGCCTTAGGGGACATTGTTACAAAATAGTGGAATGTAAACCAGAGGGGTGGGTGGGGAAAGTCCTTAGTGTGTACAGCCTGTTTATAGAGTGCTTACCAGAATCTTGTCGTCGATGCTGCTTTCCTTTGTGTTCCTTTCTGAGGCGTGTGCTCCGTTGCGAGGTGCTGTGGGCAGACCCAACAACGCTGCTGGGAGGTGGCAGCCGGAGGAATACCCTTTGCAGCTGCTCTGTGCAGCCTTTGTACCTTTGTTGGCAATGAGCAGGGCAAGCAGCTACGTGAACATTGAGCTTCTGAGGAAAGACTTAAGACTTGAATACAAGCTCTGCGTGGTGTTTAGCTAAGGAGTTAGGTTTGAGTTACGAGAAGTCTTGATACAGTACCTTGGTCAGCCTGAGGTCAGACAATAGATATTTTACTTTTTAAAGACTTTAACGGGGCAAAATAAATCTGTTTGTAATCTACTGTGTTATGCTATTTATTATTTATAACTCTGTAAAAAGTCTGTGGTGATGAATTACAGTATTTTTTTATGATTGAATACGTTTTTTATGTTCAGTAATTGCTGGCTGGTTTGTATTTAATACGCAATGTTGTCTGCCAGAATCATAAGCTTCCATTTTTGAATGTTTGTAACATAAACACTTTTGTTACCTAAAAGTAAAACTTCTGATCTTTCTGAAAGAAAATAGCACTGAATTTAAAGTTAGATTATGTGCTTTAGAAGTGAGCACAATCTCTGGCAATACTGTCTGGCTAAAAAGAGGAGGGGGAGAACTGTAGGTTTCTGTCCGTTCTGAAGAAGCTGTCGAGTTTCCAGAAGATGTGTACATACCAGATTATTTTTAAAAGTGTTTCCATTAAATTGTAAGAAGTACCATAACGGGCCCACGGTGGCTCTATTTGTATTACCCTTTTCACCTGTGGAGTATTAGTTCCCCACCTGAAATAAATGTGCATATTGTAAAATATTGTCCACTGGTGCCATTTTTAAATGAGCTCTGCAGTGATGAATGTTGATTTTGTTTGTACATGCACAGTGCTATTTCTTGAACTTCTGATGTCTTAAATGGCTTAATAGTTTTTTTTTTCTTGCTTGTATCCTCTCTCCTACCTTTATGCTAAAAGAAGGCTGCTCTTTACATTTCCAAAATACTGAAAAACAGTGTGGAAAAAATGCAACGTGTTACCCGTGCCCCCGTTTCGTTGTGCCGTGCTTTTATTGGCACCGTGATTTACATCTCTGAACAAGGGGTGGCAGAAGGGGGAACCTGTTGCATGCTTTCTTAAAACTGAGAAGAGCATAGCTATTGCTGCTTTTTGGCTGACTTACCTGTACGATGGATGTATTCCAGATTTGTTTGTTAGTGGAGAATCTTATGTCAGTGCTGGCCTTTGTAAACATTAGAATGTAAGCTTCATGAAGCAAACGCACAGATGCTCTTGTTACAGCGTTTTCTTCAGTGCTCTGATGATTCTCCACTCTTCAAATGATAACTGTGTTTTTATAAAACACCTGTGTGGCACACACGCCGTGCTGTTTTAGAATGAATGTTGTTGTGTAACGTAATAGGGTCACGTTCTGTTTCACGCGCAGAGCTGTAAAAACACTTGTTCATTTGAAAACAGTTTTCCAATATTCTGACAGCTGATACTGGCACTTAACTGCATGCGAGTTGCTGATGCTTACAGAACTGGTCTTTATTGCATTGTAAAGGCTACTGCAGCACGCTGACTAAAACTGACTGAAAGCTGCATTTCTGGGTTTGTTCACTGTCTTGTCTGTAATGAATTAGACGTGAGTTTGGGGAGGACCAGCTGGTGCTGGTAGTCAGCTTTAATATGTAACTATTGACATGCTTAACAACTTCTTAATGACTTCAGACTTACTTGTGCTGAACTGCCATGATGAGTGTCAGAGATTCCTGTCTTTCCTCCCCCTCCTTTTTTGTTTTTGTTCTTTAATAAGGAACCACTAATGCACATCTATTGCTGCGAATCACCAGTGATTACTTCTCTTTAGTGTTGTAACGGTTGAGGAGAAAGTTAAAATACCAGCAAATAGTGTAATTCAAGCAGCATTTTAGATGGACCATTAAAAAACTGATAATTAGCACAGTATTACCTTGGTCTGCGTACAGCTCATTGACTAGCACTGCCTTTAGATCGTACCCCAAGCACGCGGAATCCTTATTTTGTGGGCTTAAAACGCTGGAAGGATTTTACCAATGGTTTAGAAAAATGTGTGTGTCAGCTGTGGAACTCTGTATGTTTTGATAATATCAAGTGTTCTGAATCAGGAAATGGCTCGCAGTATGCATGTTTCATTTGCCTTCATTGAATTTCAAATTGGAGATCATGGGCCCAAAAGCTGTATTTAAGGGGCTGCTTTTCTGACTGTATGTGATTAAATACTTTCTCCTACAATGAAAGTAATTAAACTGTCAGTGGGTGAGGATGTAAATCTGAGTCCAGCAGACTTTATTGGAAAACTCAGTCTTGAAATGCATGAGGAAAGCTGTATTGCATGAAAACGCGATACTGTAATTTTTTTAAGGCCGCGATGAATGTACTCATTTTGACAACTCAAAACGCTAAGAGCATTTTAAATGGAAGGCTTCAGCTTGGCACGTTTCTCTGGGTAGAACCCTGTGGGGACTGTACGCAGAGGTTAACTCGAGCGGGCTTAGGCGGATTTGGAACTCTCCTGTTCTGGTGCACAAGCACAATAGGCTAGTCTTGGGAAATTAATTTTTGCAGATATTCGCATTCTTATCTGTAGACCCTGCTAATATATTGCCTGACAACAAAGACAAGAATTTGTTTTTCCTGGAGGAATTTCATCTGCGTATAGTTTTCCCAGTAACTTCATAATAAAAAAAGCTTTGCATTAATATGCATTCAAGTATTTCATGAAGTCATGGGACTCTTTCATTAGCTTTTTCGGAGTAAAGGCCAAGACATATTTCTTGAGCTACACAAACTGGCTCTTGTATGCCAAAGCTGTTATAGAAAAATGGCAACTGTCCATAGGAAAGGGGCTTTGCCTACCATTCACTATTTCAGTCCCTCTTCAGATTCTTTGATCACTAAATCTGCTAAGGATTGCTTAATATGAGAGAAGTCGCTGAAAGTACCAGATGCCCTGGTGAGAAGGATGTAGTAACTAGCTGTTGTACTGTAGAGTTTTAGCCCTGAATATAGACATAAGTTACCCAATGGATTTTCTAATGCAAAATGCAGTTTTGAAGCAACTGATACTTTCATGAGGATCTGTGCTGCTCAGACTTGGAGGAGAAGACTCCTGCCAAGTCTAGAACAGTTGTGCCCAGGCCGCCCTGATGAGTGAGCTGGGCTTGCCAGTGAATGTTAGAGGAGGAGTTGTCTCAGCTTTGGCTGCCTGGAGAGGGCAGGGAACTGATGGCTGGGTTTCTTGAAGAGATGGTTGTCGTAATTCCTGTGTGGGACCTTTGTCATCAGGCTAAAATCGAGTTGATGTTGTTTCAGGGCCTCTGTTTTCTAAGGGAGTAAATAGGCTGCAGAGCTGGTTGAAGCATGAGGGCCTGGTTTTGCTTCCTGCTACGGGTAAAGAGCTGTCACAGGGGTGAGCTGTAGTAACTGGGCTGCTGGCTTGGGCTGCCATCACGAAAACACAGACTCACACAGCTCCCACTTCTAACTCGTGTACGTGCCTCAAGGCTATCCTTTTTATTAGCGTATAGGGCATTTTACGGAAGTCTCTTGTTTCAGTCTAAACCATTTTGTGTCAAAGCCGCTTCTTATTGCTCCCTTTTAGATCTTAAAGCCTTTTGATACAGGGCTTGTTGGGCTTGGGTTTGTGTCTGGCCTTCGGTTTAGATGCCTGGGCCCACCGTCTTCTTAAACCTGAAGCAATTTGTTCTTCTTGCATTATAAAGTTTGGAACTGCGAAGGAGACAGGTTCTTGCTGTAACAAAGAATGCGCGCTGGCTTTGGTGAGCACAAACGATTGTGGGGGTTTAGAAGATAAAACACCTGAAAAAGCAGAATAAAGAAGTGGCTATTTTTTTGCAAACCAATCCAGCCGGTTTGATAGCGGCTCTTTTAAACTTTGGCCGTACCAATGCCGTAACAGCATCACAACCCAGTACACTGTACCCCCAAAACTCTTCTTACTGTACAGCAAGAGCTTAGAAAAGCTGCTGGTCTGTCAGTGCTGCCTGAAAGCCGTCGCCTTACACTGCCCAGTGAGTTGCACCTGTAGTATCCCTCAGCTTCTTTCACTTTTACACAAGCACAGTTTCTATTTGCTGTGAATTGCTGAAGGTGGACCGTTGTACTAAATAGCTGTGGCACGATTTCACGTGGATTTTTCCCACGTGTCTCGCTTTGAGGTACATTTTAGTTTGGGATGTTTTGATTATTTTTCAGGTCTTTTTTTTCCCAGATAATTTTTCCCCATTTTTCTGTAGGAATTAGCCATTGTGTTGTAATTTTGCAAGGCATTTGGATACAGTTTATGCAGAAGTAGCTCAAATTTAACAGGAGTCAAATGAATCTTGGAAACAATGACACGTGTTAGTTTTTTCAGAAGTTGACTGGTTTAACTCTTACACCACCTGAAGAAACCTCCTGCCTTCAGCCACAGCCCTACTGCTTTGGAACTTCCACTGAAGTGAAATCTGCTGGCAGAAGCTCCGGGCTTTTTTATTAGTATTAGGGTAGTTTATAAAGCAGATTATGAAAATCCTATTGTGCTAGAACAAAAAGATGTTCCTTGCCCCAAATAATTCACAGTCTAAATTTCTCATGAGAATGGCTTATCAGTGTAACACATGGAAAATGTTTTCAGAATGAATAATTCAGAATCTGTAAGATGCCTCTAGGAAGCAAGTGGTATCAAAAACTATGGCACAAAGTGGAATACAGACCATCACTAAAATTCACTAGTCCAGAATCTAAATACAGTGTCTGACCTCTGACAAAGCAGACCCTTTGGTCCACAAGCCCTTAGAATTTTTGAAAAATTCAGTATCTGCTATGAACTTAGAAGCTCAGCCTTAACCCTAGTTAGGTGTCAACATTTCCCATCTTTCCAAGGCTTTGGAATTAAAATAAATGTGAAAGGGGGAGCTAGAATAAAAATGCCTCGGTGCCAGTGATGTATGAGAATTGGTTTGAAAAATGATACAGAGAACAAAGTGCAGAGAGTTGGGACAAATGTGCTTTAAATAAGAGTTAGGGATGTGCTACATACAGGACACGCAACATCTTGTTCGTGTGCAGGAACAGACTGAAAGAAGCAGCTTTGTGTGGGAGAAGCAGCATCAAAGAGCCTATAAGAACTAGCACTGTAATAAGAAACACTTGCTTTTGGGGGACTGTTGTTGCTGCTGGTCACTTTGTTTTTTCCTCTCCTGTATAAAACCCAGCAGTGTGAACAATCTGAGCAGGGCTAGGGGTGGGTGAGCTGGGCAACAAGGAGGGGTAGCTAGTTCCTGTGGGCTGTCAACAGCTTCCCTCCTGCCCCTTTGCACGAAGAGTGCGTCAGCCTTGAGGTTACAGTTGCATTTGCTGTCCAGCCAAAGCAAGGCTGAGTGTTCAGCTTCTCATCTTCAGCAGTGTAGTTCCTGAACGGATCTGTCAGCTTCCACCAAGCGTGTCCTAGACACTAGGAGGCAAAACTCTTCACTAGGGGGAGAAGGGAAATGAGAAGGGAACTGAGCAGGACAAAGATGCCCAAAAAGCTGTTGGTGCAGTGGGAGAACATAGGAGACCTAGTGGTACTGTAGAGAGAGCACCACAGCAGAGCGAGAGGAAGGATGTCACGCAGCAGGAAGGCCATGGCAAGACATGCCATGAGGCTGCTTGGTGTGGAGAAACCGATGATTTTCCTGTGAAATGTCCTGGTTAGCCTTGTTGCCAAAAGAAGGCTTATGCTGAGGAAGGAGGGTTGTGCTATAGCTGCGTGCAGACTGTGAGGCAGCCTTACAACTTGCCGTTACCAGGGTTTATCAGGTATTTTTTGGAGGTTGTCTGTTTTTCCAGCCTTGCTTTGCCTTAGCCACAAGGATCATGGTGCACATAGTACTTCGCATGAGTGTAAGAGCCAGCATGTCCAACACGTTTCGTGTCGCTGCGTTGGGTGCTTTGGACCAGACGTGAGAAGTCACTGGTGAGGTGGATAACCACAGGATGGCGTCGCACGGCCTGCAAAGCGCGGAACGGGACGGGACGAGCAGTGATCCTGGCGGAAGGGCATCTGAGCTGTGCTCGCACTGTAACTTCTGTCGCTGGAAATCTGTTTTCTTTCATTCACTCACATTGTCACTTCTTCTTTTCAGAGGAAAGGCTGACTTTCCAGAGTGAGGCTTGGACTTCATTAGACTAATGACATTAAAACTGATGAAAGAAAGGGAGATGCTTCTTGGTTATGAGAATAACACAATCCCGTGCTAGGGGAGACTTTGATCAAATTTACTGACAACCTGAAATGAAGGAAAAAGCCCTGCTCACAGCGAGAGGGATTTCCTAGCAGCATATTGCATGCTGGCTCTTTTCCCAGCCCCTGAAGTCTTTCAGAAGCACACTGTGGTTCATTTCAGCTGGTTTTGGTGAATTGCAGTGTACAAACGGGTTTGGTTTTCTATTTCCCCAAAGTGCTGATGCTGCAGTGTTCCCGTCAGACCGCACGCAGAAAGCATCTTTCTGTTCTTTCTCTGTGTGGGCACACACAGATCTGGACACTGGGGAATTAACTGTGGCTTCAGCTTTGTAACCTGCCTGCACAGAGTGAGTGGCTCACCATGTAGCTGTGCTTCCCTTGTGTCCAGGTGAGTGCTTGGGTGGGGCTGGCTAGAGCATGTCTTGGTGGCTGCTGCTGCTATTGACATGGATTGGATTACTGACTGGAAACCAAGATGTGAAAATAAGCAGTCACCAGCCCCAGGCTGGGTGCTGGAGAGCTGCCTGCAGGGTTCATCGTGGGGCTGGGAAGATGTAGCCCTTCCAGCTCTGCCATCTAACCCAGCCTAGCAAGGAGGTGGGGAGGATGGATGAGCCTGTGCTTTGAGGTCTCACTATAGCAAGTGCTGTGTGAGAGCTGAGTGCTGTCAGCTGCTGCTGGGAGCTCTGGGTTGGTCCCCAGATTGGTGGCTGGCCCTGCTGCGCCTGTGCTGCACGTAGTTTTGACATGAGCTGGGAGCAGTTTCTCTGCTCTTTCATAGTTTGCCTTCTCCTTTGCACGTCTCCAGCAGGAAGTGCAGATTCAGCAGGCATTGTATGCTTCAGCAGCCTGCCAGCTGCCTTGATGAAGCTAATTCACAATTCAAGTCACTCCTGATAAGTTTGCAAACAATGTGCAGTGATTTCTGAGCTAGATAGCAGCTGAGCTGAACTCCTCAGTTTCCAGCCTGTCTGTTGAACAAAGCTGTGCACTTACTTTGTAAAGCTCATGGGTCAAACCTCATCTTAACATTTTGTGCTGCTGTGATGTGTCATGAATTTCATATCTGTTAAGGAATAACTTTTAGTAAGTGTCATCACTACTGTTAAAACACTCAGAGGGGCGTGTGGAGGCACAAAGAGGGCATATGGTTAGTGTTGCTTTAAAAGGAGCTAGGAATTGAACCCAGGACATCTGACTTGCATTTTAGTTCTTTGATCACTGGATAATTCTGTTACCCCCTTTATAACACAGTGAAATAGCCTGGGAGTAACTCCAGTGAAAACAAGAGCTACATTTTTTTCTTGGGCTAACTTCATGCGGCAGCCGCTGAAAGTGTGTGCTGAGGAACTGGCCCAGAGGAAGCAACTCCACACTCATGGCTCATCAGGCCTGGCAGGAAACAGCAGGTCGAAGTTAGAAGGGGCTCTAAAGCTAATGAGTGAGTGGTGCAGCAAGCACGAAGAGAAAGCACGGTTCAGCAGCCAGCAGAGGAGCTTGGGTCCTCTGTATCGGTCCTGACCCCGCTTGCTCTTAGTCGGCTCACATCTGCTCAACCAGAGATGCCAAGATGAAGATCTATCTGCTAAGTGTTTGTAGATGAGACTGTGCCCTTGCCTGATCCACGCACAGCTCTTCTAGGAAAACAGGGTGAGCACAGAACACACACTGTTTAATCTTGCTTAGTGTATTTGTCTGAAATGAAATCCTCATGACTTTATATCTCGGCTGGGCAGATACTAGTCTTTTCAGACATGTAAGGTTGGTAGTCACAAGTGTATCAGCCTAAAACCGCGGGATGGATTTGACCGTCCTCCAGAAAAATTGGTACAATACAGTGGCAGAAGAAGTATGTGTTGTTCCTGCCAGATGACAGCAGGGTTTGTTTATAGAGAAGCTTGGAGAAGCTCACCTTGGTGCACTTTCCAAAGGGCATAAGGTCACATCTCAGGCAGACTTACTGTTTTGAAGTGTATTTGTCACTGTGCCATAAATGGGGAGCTGGGTTTTTTTCCTACTTCTCCTTTAGTGTTGGGAATTCAAGTTGGAGAAATGTGAAAGCAATTGGGCCTAATCCATTCCTGTTGTTACTCCTTTTGTTTTCACTGGAGGCACTCCAAGCTGAATTCAGCATATGATGAACAACTTGTTCTCCAAAGTTGAAACATGGGGGAGAAGGTTTTAGGGATGATCACACAACTCTGCGGCTCCTTCTCAAACAGCTGAAGCTCCCACACGAGGGACAATATATTGGTGAGTTTGGGTTGTTGAATTTAGTACAACGTGCTAGTAACAAGCCCTTTAGTCATAGTACGATATTATTATTCATTAGAACAATTACTTGAGTGAAACCCAACTGCTAGCTCACTCAGACTGGATGGAAAAATCCTAGCTGTTGATCTCAATTGCCATGTAACTGAACAGATATTAACCACAAGTAAATGACAAATGGTTTTGAGTCTGGTAATTGTCTTCCCACTGCTCTTTCCTTTCATCCTTTCTGGAATTAGCTCTTCCCGGGTTGCCACTTGTGAAGTGTTGCCTGCTAAACATACATCGGCCATCTTAGCTGCAGCCCGAGAAAATCTCCAAAGACGTTACAAGCCCTAGGTCTGTTCTGGTTAGGTGGGGAAAGCAGAGTGCTATAAGCTATGGAGAAGCTGCACTTTATCAGCTGAGGACTAGGTGGTGTTTGGGTTTCTGTTTCTGGAGATCAGGGGATAATTTTCTTAAGAACTAAGATTAAACTCTTCACAGATCTGCAAGAACAAACCAGTCCTCACTGCTGGCTAATTCCTCCTGTGTTCCTGTGAGCTGCTGGAGGGGTCATGGCAGACATAAATCTCTGTGGTAAAATTAAGCTTTTCCTTCTTGCAGAAAGAGCCATTACCGTCTCTCTGGCTCGGTCCATTTCATTTACTTTCTAAACAACTTAGATCATACAGGGCTCCAGGAAGAGTGCAAAGGCCTCGAAGAGTTTCTTCATTTAAGAGAGTCTGGTGAAAGATGTGTTTCCTGCTCTTGCTCAGAAGGAACTTCTTCACAGTGAGGGTGACAGAGCACTGAAACAGGCTGCCCAGGGGGGTTGTGGAGTCTCTTTCACTGGAGAAGTTTAAGACCCGCCTGGATGTGTTCCTTGGTGTAGGTGATCCTGCTGTGTCAGGGGGATTGGACTAGGTGATCTTTCGAGGTCCCTTCCGATCCCTAATGATTCTGTGATTCTATGATTCTGTGAGGACTTGTAACAGATGCTCCTGCTGCCTTCACCGTGTTTGATTTGGAGGGCAGAGGATCCAGCAAGCTTGCCATGCTTAGGAGGTCAGAGCAGCTTTCTGCTGAACAGTTCTGTCTGACTAACGGGAAAATCTCTGTCCCAGAGCCCAGCTAGCACTGAGGGGGGAGATCCCTGCCTTTTATCAGCTCTGTCATGCTGGAACATACCCCCTCAGCAGCTCTGCACAGGCAGTTTTCAGTATCCCAACCACAGTACATCCTCAGTCTTGCTGAGGTTGAGCCACTTCTCTGTTACCCTTTGGATATCGCTGCCTTCCTTCTGTGCGTTGCTTCTGTCCTAGGAAGTGGGTGCTGGCTGCTCTCCCTAACGCCTCTCTGTCCAGAGCCTCTCTGCCACACTCAGTACCACCAGAGCTGGCTGCCCTGACTACCGACAACGGTGCAGAACACGCTAAGAATAGAAACAATAGGGATGGGGCATTTACAACGTTCATTACAACCAATGGGAAATAGAGAAGAACTCCTCGGCTGATGCGCAGGGCGAAGTATTTTTTTCAACAGCTAGATATGTAGTGAGCAGGGGAGAAGCACCTGTTGCTTATAAAACCAAAATAAAGGAACTTCCAGCCTTACTTGCTTTGACTTATTTCTCTCCACAGCAGAAAATGCACTACTAACAATTTGATCAGTAGAGGTGCCGCTTTGCTTAAATCTGAGGAGATTTTAGGGAGAAGGCAGAAAATTCATACAATCATAGAATCATTAGGGATTGGAAGGGACAATCCCCCTGCCACAGCAGGATCACCCAGACCAAGTCATACAGTCAGTCTGGGTTAGAAGGGACCACAGGATCATCCAGTTCCAACTCCCCTACCATGGGCAGGGACACCCCACCCTAGATCAGGCTGGCCAGAGCCTCATCCAGTCCGGCCTTAAACACCTCAATTTCTGCCTTCAGCGGTCAGAGGAGCAAACAGCAGGTAGCCAAAGAAAACAAAAGGAACTGTTAAAACCCCAATAAAACCACTGTGCAGAGGAATTATCCCACCAGACTTTGGCTGACATTCACATAGGAAAGAGGATCGCTGTCTTTCTAGGAAGGACAGCTCCTACCCTTTGCCAGACCTGTTGGTCCAAGACATAATCCCAGCCCCAGCTTTACTCGATCAGCTATAATGCTGCGATTTGGATCAAGACTTTTGGAAGACTCCAACACAAAACCAGGCGCATTATTGTCCGGCTTACACACAGGGGAGGAGGTGGGGTGTTTTCCCTTCTGTGGTTGTACTGGAATCATAGAATCACTTAGGCTGAAAAAGACCTTTAGAAATCATTAAATCCAACCGTTAACCTAACTCTACCAAACGCATGTCCCTAAGCTCCAGATCTGCACGACTTTTCGACACGTCCACAGATGCCGATTCAACCCCCTCCCTGGGCAGCCTGTTCCAAGGCCTGATGACCCTTTCAATAAAGAAGTTTTACCTAATGTGCCAACTTAAACTTCCTCTGGTGGAACTTGAGGCCGTCACTTGTGAGAAGAGACCACCACCCACCTCTCTATGACCTCCTTTCAGGGAGTTGTAGACAGCAATAAGGTCTCCCTTCCACCCTGGTACCCTCAGCCACTCCTCATAAGGATTGTTCTCCAGGCCTTTCTCCAACCTTGTTGCCCTTCTTTGGGCCCACTCCAGTACTTCAGTGTCTTTCTTGTACTGAGGTGCCCAAAACTGAGCCCAGTACTTGAGGTGTGGCCTCACCAGTGCTGAGAACAGTGGGAACACTTCTGTATTCCTGCTGGCTGCTCTACTTCTGTTACAAGCCAGGATGGCATTGGCCTTCTTGGCCACTTGAGCACACTGCTGGCTCATATTTAGCCAATGATAAACCAGTACCCCCAGGTCTGGTTTTGAGCATCTTCCGAGCCACTCTGCCCCAAGCCTAGAGTGTTGCATTGGGTTGTTGTAACCCAAGTACAAGACTCAGCACTTGACCTTGTTGAAGCTCATACAATTGGCCTTGACCCATTGATCCAGCCTGTCTAGATCTCTCTTCACAGGTTCTCTCTGCCCTCAGGCAATTAACACATCTGCCCAGCTTGGTGTTGTCTGCAAACTTACTGAGGGTGCACTCAATCCCCTCACCCAAATAATCCATAAAGATATTAAACAGGAGCTACTCCAGTACTGAGTGCTAAGAAACACCACCTGTGACTGGTCACCAGCAGGATTTAACTCCGTTCACTGCCACCCTTTGGGTCCAGCCACGCAGCCAGTGTTTAACCCAGCAGTGTACATCCATCCAAGCCACAGACAGGCAGTTTTCCCCCAAGAGGGCTGTGGGAATCTGTAAGGCAATTAATCTAAACATCTGGACTTACACAAGATGGGTTTGACAGAGTTCAAGGGTGGGACCTGCTCAGCCTCTTGGTCCACAAGCCTTGCCTTCTCTAAGAGCCCAGCACCAGGTAAGACTGTAGGGTTGTCCCTCTAGCCCTGCTGCACTCTTATTTTGTCTGTTCTTCGGGTTTTGCTTTGCTTGCCTTCAAGCTTTTGGCTTTATGGGTTCGGGCATCTCATTTTTCACTTTGAAACTCTCTGCTCCTTCTAGCCATTGAGCCACCTGAGAATTGCAGGTGCTAAGAGTTCAGAAATTAGAAGATTAAAAAAAAAACCCCACCAAAGTCAAAAAGATCATTGTCTTAATTCCTGGAGGAGGTGGATTGTAACTCATGTTCTCAAATACTGTGGTTAGGTGTCCAGCCCGTTTCTTCTGTGAGCTGAAGTATTTTTTGCTTTGCCCTGTGAAGCCTTTGCCCAAGGGTTTCCTTCTATTCCCAGGCTCACAGTAATGCTGTGGAGAAAAGCTAACTCCTTCAAAAACCCGATTAAGTCTGAGTGAAGAGCACAGATGAGCAGCCTGGCGTTGACAGTTGGTGGGTGTTCTTTGGGTGATCCACTCTTCCTCACATGATCCCAAACCGTGCTTGTCTGATTCCAGCACAGACTTTTCCTAGAACGGGGAAGTTTGACTTCTGGGTTCAGTGGGGGGACCTGAATGTTGCTTTGTTTTCATAGAATTGTTAGGGATTGGAAGGGACCTAGAAAGATCATCTAGTCCAATTCCCCTGACACAGCAGGATCACCTACACCAAGTCACACAGGAACACATCCAGGCAGGTTTTAAACGTCTCCAGTGAAGGAGACTCCACAACCCCCCTGGGCAGCCTGTTCCAGTGCTCTGTCACCCTCACCGTGAAGAAGTTCCTTCTCAGGTTGATGTGGAACCTCCTATGTTCCAGCTTACAACCATTGCCCCTCATCCTATCACTACATGACACCAAGAACAGCCCAGTTCCATCCTCCTGACACCCACCCTTCAAAGATTTATAGACATTAATGAGGTCACCCCTCAGTCTCCTCTTCTCCAAGCTAAAGAGATCCAGCTCCCTCAACCTTCTTGTCGTAAGGGAGGTGCTCCACTTCCTTAACCATCCTCATTGCTATACGCTGGACTCCCTTCAGCAACTCCCTATCCCTCTTCAACTGAGGAGCCCAAAACTGGACACAATATTCCAGATGTGGTCTCACCAGTGCAGAGTAGAGGGGGAGAAGCACTTGGTGCCATGGTCTAGCCTTGAGCTCTGTGGTAACAGGTTGGACTCGATGATCTATGAGGTCTCTTCCAACCTTGGTAATACTGTGATACTGTAATACTGTGATCTGCTAACCACCCCAATTCTGATCCACCCGAGGATGTTGTTGGCCCACTCGGTCACAAGAACACACTGCTGGCTCATGATCATCCTGTTGTCCACCAGGACCCCCAGATCCCTTTCTCCTAAACTGTTAGGGTTTTTTTGTTGTTTTGGCCTTCAAGGCACCAGACTTCTTCCTTAATGCTCTCCTTGAGCCCCACAAAAGCTCCCTGGTCCAGAGGGGCTGTGACCAGCTGGTCTGGGGACTGTTTGTCAAACCTGCCTGCAGAGGCTGCTGGAAAATGAAGTGTTGAGAGCTGCACCCCTGGGCCAGGCCCTGGCAAGTGCTCTGGGTTTGTTCCTTCTCTTTTCCCCTGAACTCTTCTGCAATGCGTGGCCATACTTCAGGGCTTCCGAGGGCTGTTTCTCTAATCTCCCCAAAAGGATTGCTGCTGCTGGAAATCATGAGGGCTTGGACTAGCTATCGGCTTTATCAGGAAAGCCTATTTCCGGCCAAGCTAGTCAGAGCTTCACTAGGCAGGAATCTTAGGCTGAAGCTGCTCTTCTCCTATTTCACAGATGGCCTCAATGAATGATTTACTAGGAGAGCAAAAGATTAGCCAGATTCCTCCAACTGCATCTTGAGTTGTATAAAGCACTGGGCCTAGGCAATTGCTAGTTCTTTAGCCTTGTTGGACTGTTTTACTCATTGCCCTGAGCTTCCTTCCCTGTGAATCAGGTGTCTCCTGGTGAGGAACCCAGAGTCGTCACATGAGCCTCACCCACGCTTGGAAGCAGCTGTGCCAGTGGAAACTTCTCTGTGCAACCAGGTACTCCAAACCCACAAGATATTATTTCTCCAGATTATTGGAGAGATTCATGTGCTTCTAGGAGGGAGATGGTACAGGGAGTATCTAAAGGATGCAACAAGGAGTTTCCATTAAGTTATCAAAAGCTTTGCAGTATCTTCCTATGGAGAAGAGCCATCACAGGGGAATTCAAGCCAGCAGTGGTTGGGTAGGACAAGCCCTCAGCACTGATGTTTTAGCTAGTCTCCAGGGTTCAGATGAACCACCTCAATCAGTGATGGAGCAATTAACAGGAGCCTTTCATAGCTGCAAGAAGAGATAAAAATTAATTTCCTGGGTTTTTTAATATCATTCTCGTTGTTTTGAGGTTTACAGTCCTCCTGGCAGATGCATCCAGTGGATGTCTGCGGCCCTGGCTCTCTGAAAAGGTGTCACACCATGATTCTGGCCTTTTGCTGGGCATCCTACCACGCCCGTGTGTTTGGCAGTTGGCACTGGCAATGGTGGGATGGCAGACCTAGGTACCACCCCAAAACAACCCCCTCGCCGTGTTGTCTTGCTTTATACTCTTCCTGGAGACTGGTGTTGCCAGTGCAACAGCAGATCTGCTCCTGCAGAAAGAGCTGTTCTCTGCACAGAGGCTGAAAGTGCCTTTTTCTAAAACCAAACAGGAATTGAAAAACCAGTGAGCTGAAAAGGAAATAAAATTGCCAGTGACTTTATGAGATAATTTAAAATGCCTGTTTCTCACCGATTTTTATTACACTGTGACAGGACCCATCTGAGCATGACTGGGAGTGCAGCAGCCCTGGCTCTCTGGCCTGCAAGAGGACCATTGCTCAGCTGCAGAGACAGGCATGGGCAGGAAAGGAAACAGCTGTGATCCCTCTCTGGAGCTTTTTCTCTTATTCGTCCCCTCAGATGTATCTCAATGTAAATAAACTTCGCAATCGCTTTACAGAGAGTGATGGAGGAGAAGGTACTCTGTCATGTAAGAATTTCTGTCTTTTCTCTTTATTTTCCTGCTTGATCAGAGAAAGGGAAATGGACTGGCTGTTAACTTGGAAGCGTTTGTAGTGGTGATGGCATACTAGCTATGAAAATTCACAGGACTCTGGCAGCTGCTGATGTATTGAGGCACACAGATGACAAAATGAACACTGCCTGCAAAAGGATTCCCGTTTGTAATGAAAACCCCACGGTACCACGGGATGGCTGTGTGCCTGGGATCTGTATCTCAGCTGTGGGGAACCAGCATAGACATGCGTGCTGTTCTACAACGACCATCACCCCAGAGACAGGTAAATCATTCTTTATAAGCAAAAACATCACACAGAATTAACATTTCCTATGAATAGTGCTTCCTGGGTTTTGCTCGCTCTTCGACCTCATCAGAAATGGGGCTGAAAACGTATAAATTATGGTCTTTTACTTTCTAGTGCTCTAGTAACTCCCTCTGGAGATGGGTTTGGCACTGCTGTGAGTGTGGCTGAGCTGGCGGGGAGTCTTTTCACAAGGAGCTCTCTCCTGTTGTTGTACAAAAGCACAAAGGTGAAGCAGGTGGCAAAAGTTTCCTGGGAGATGTCAGGTCCAGAGTCTTTACTTCCCTCAAACCACTCTGTGCCCTGCCTCACTCCCCGTGTCAAATAGCCTGGTGAGTG
This sequence comes from Rhinopomastus cyanomelas, assembly GCA_013400115.1. Lineage (NCBI taxonomy): Eukaryota > Metazoa > Chordata > Aves > Bucerotiformes > Rhinopomastidae > Rhinopomastus > Rhinopomastus cyanomelas. Next base: position 182,641 of record VXBP01007427.1, read on the forward strand.
CTCATTTGAAAGTCAGAATGTAAAAAGAAGTCCAGGGCTGACTGAAGCTTCACCTAGAAAATGGAAATTAGGAAAAAGCAGGCGTGATGCAAAGGTAACACAAATTCCATGCAAAGGGTGAGCTCCTGGAAAACCTCCACCTGCTTTTATCTTTCACATGGTATCTTGGCCATGGCGTCACATCAGGACCGTGTTGCTCAGGAGGCAGTTACACAAAGGACTTCTAACAAAACCGTGGCATTGCCGTGAAGTTCAGCAGGGAGAAACAACCTCTGCCGAGCTCCCCGGGAGCCTCCCTGTCAGTACATTTTTAGTGGCTACCGTTTTTAATTCATTCTGCTTCAGGAGTGGTGAACTTGACGCTGTGCCGTGCTGTGCTGGTACATCACGAGGGCAAACCACGGCCATGTGGAAGAATTAGCCTAATATGAATCTCCCTCGCTTTGGCAAATCCAAATATGTCCTCCCCTCCTCTCCACTTTTTGATTATGGCTTCAAATGAATAGGCTAGTAAAACCCTGTGAATAAGAAATGACAAAAATATGTAAATAAAATGGCAAGATTGACCCAACTGTGGGCTCAGCACAGGAGGGGGAAGGAATATTGAACCGAAGCTTTCAAAACTCTGTTTCTTTGCCAGAGCTCAATCTCCAGACACTAGTTTAGCTGCACCAGAAATGCATTTAAGTGTGTTCCTCTCTTAAGCAATATATTCCCTACAGAGCAGCTTTGGAGCAGCTGTTGGCTCCAGGCTTTCCACAGGCTGAGGTCCCTGGGTCAGAAACACTCTGTCTCCCACCAGCACATCCCCCTGATCCGTTCCACACACTGGTGATCTGTCTTCAGGCAAACTCCAAGTCTCAAAGTGCTTCAGTTCAGTTGCCAATGCAGATGATGAGGTCAACTCAACTACTTGCTACCCCTAATGGAAAGAACCATCATGTCTGGATTCTCAGCACTGTCCCTTGTCACATCTCAGCTGAAAATAATGCTGCAAGGGACTGTGCTTGGCTGCTGTGTGCTCTCTGCAAGCTGCATAAGCCACTAGCCCTATGCACTGAAACACAGACACCTTATTTTCTCTAAGGTGATGCAAGTTTTCCAATGTCTTCAGGTATGAATTCATTGAAGAGCAATCCACAGCTTGCAGAGAGCCCATGGCAGGCCGAGACACCAGGGCTCAACAAGGACAATCTTGACTTTGTTGCTAAACAGATTATTTTTACTGTAAAAGTTATTGTCTCAGACAGCCTTCATCTCACCAGTACTTCAAATTAAGACTGGAGGCTAGAAGTGTGTTAGTCATTGCCCATACATCTTAAGGGAAGCAGGGCTCTCTAAAGTTATTGTTAGGCATCTGGCTTATGTTTATAATGATTTATTCAATGGTGGGAGACAGGTAGGGAACCATCATGGAAGACAAACTAGAAAAGATTGGAGTTCTCAAAGCTCTGAAGCCATTGTTAAATCAAAGTTGTCTGACTTCAAAAGGAATCTATAACTTGATTAGGTTCTTTAAACAACGTACAAAGCTCCCAGAGCTGGCAGATATTATTAGAGGCAGAATAGGTAGCAGTGCCTGCTCTGGGCTTGTCCCTTCTGAGCGCAAGATCCTGTCCTTAAAGCACAACTCTGGCTTTTTCTTGTTTTTTGAGAACATTTCAGCTAGGCACTTCGACTGCCTGTGCAAGCCAGGATAGAGAAGAACTCATTGTTTTCTCAGTGCTAGAATAATTCGGGAAATCCTTTCTTTGGAAAGGTCTAGTGATTCCATATTTTGAAACAGGGACATGAAACCCAACCGGGGAAGACAGGCTTTGTGCTACAGATGGGCACATTGCCATTGCCATGAGGATCTGACCATGGTTGTTTCAGTTTTATGAGCATCTGAAAAAGTCTGGTTTGTGGGTGAACAGGAGGGCTTTGCAAGGGCTTAGCTAAGATTAGAGATGAGTCTCTGCTTGTGTCTCCAGTGCACGGCCCTCACCATCCTGCGTGAGTGGACTAGTTAGACTTTCCTAAGGGCTAGCTCTCAGTAAAGCTGGACTTCAGTAGGGAGGAGAGAAGCCCATCCACTGTAGCTCCTTGGGACAGGTGCTTGGAAGCAGAAGCTGGTGGGACAGGGCAGTTTGGAAAGGGTAGCTCAGCCTGACGTGATAGTGGATCGTAGAATCCTAGGTTGAAGGGACCTCAGGAATCATCTGGTTCAACCTTTCTGGGGAAACACATGGTCTAAACAAGATGGTCCAGCACCCTGTCCAGGTAAGCTTTAGAAGTGCCCAATATTGGGGAATTCATAACTTTCCCAGGGAGATTATCCCAGCATCCTTATTTTTCCTCAGAATCTCCCCGGGAGTAAATGGTACCCACACTGCCTTCCCTTCCTCTTCGGAAAACATCAGGACTCTCACAAGCAATAATCCTCATTTCCCTGGGGTGCACAGGGTAACACCACTGATGTGGCTACCTCAGGCCAGGGAGTACCCAACCCATGGGGGAGGACAGCAGCCACAAGTACTCGGTAGGACACAGGCAAAAGCTGTGCCTGGAGATCTTAAACTCTTTGTCCATCTGAACATGTTTGTCCATCCCATCCTCCTTTTTTGGACGAAAGGCACTGTTCTGGGCTGCAGCTGATGCACTCAGCAGGTTCTATTCTTCACAGTGGCAAACCCCAGCTGTTGGACAGGGGCTTCTCAATTTTCCTTGTGTAGCACAGAGTGGATAAACATCACTCTTGCTCTGTCTTCTGCCTTTTCTCAGGGTTACCTGCCATCCCACTGCAGAGACATAACCAAGAGATGCATGAGGCTGGGCAGGCAGACACGAGCTGCCAGAGCCGCTTGAGATGGCCAGTGCCTGCCTCTTTCCTGCAGGATTACGAGCAGATCTGCACAACTCTCCTGCACACAGGCATGTATGAGCTTCTGGTTTCGAATTTTCTTCCAAAGCATATGTTGACCCCAGGGATGACCCAGCTGGGCTTTACCAGCCTGCTAAGGAAGAGTTTAAATGGTCTTGGGGGCAAAACACTGCTCATGGAGAACTTGGCAAAGCTCTGCTATCAGCTCAGCATGCCTGTCCCACCAGGTTCAGCTAGCCCTGTGCAGTGTCACCTCCTGCCATGCTGCTGAGGGGGCTGCAGCAATGTGTACCCCATGAGGACAGGTTGTTGGGGATGACCAACGATGGTCAGACTTTTATTTCCAAAATGGAAATAACTAACATGTGTTTTGCGTTGATGCCAACCGTGCGGGGCAAACCCCACACGCACCAACCGGCTTGTTGCTTGTTGCCTTGGCCAAAGCTCCATATGACAGACATCCTTGGGCTGGGGAGGAGCACAGGACCAGCCGTGACACACACACTGAACAGCTCTGAGCGATGTGCCCCCGTGTCACACCTAAGGACCAAACCGACCCTCAGCATGGGAAGTTTGTGGAGCTGCTGGAAAGAAGCCGGCAGCCTGCGTCTGCTTGAGTTAGAAAAAAGCCCCAGCTCTGGATCCACCCATCCCAGCCTGAGCAGGGCTGCTTGGCCAGACGACAGCCCTGGCTCCCTCTCCAAAGTGGACAAGTGCCAAAGGGGATTTTTAATTTCCAGATGCTTTTAAAATGAAAACGAAAACTTTGCTGTAAACCGGCCCTGAACGGACGCCGCTCCTGAGGCCAAGTAGTTGGCTGAAAGGGGCAAGATGCCTGGGCAGTAAAACCTTTAGCTGCAATCTGGGGCATCATGAGCACTGGCAAACCCCACACCAGCTGCACCAAGGCTCCCAGCACTGCCTGCCATCCACACTGCAAGGCAGATGGCCACTCTCCACTCCATGGACACTCTGTCTGTAGATAGAAGTCTTTATGTACTTCTGATTCATTTTTTGGTCTTTTGGAGAGAAGAGATATTAGAGAGAAGACAGCTGGCAACAGCTGAATGGGAATGAAAAGGTTTGGAGGGACAGTTGTCCTGAGCAGGCTGCAAAGTGCTGCCAGGAGTCAGGCAGGGCTGATGACAGGGTGACACTCAGGAGCAGGGCCTCTCGCTGAGCACCTTGCTTGAAATCCAGCCACAAGCACATTTCCATGCCCAAGGCTGGCTCTGCAGACAGAGGACCTGGCGGCCCACTGCTGACAGCCATCACCTCCTCAAATTGAAGCAAAGCCCCCCACCCTGTGCTGCCAGTTGTGATACCAGCACAGATCTCGAGCTGTCACAGGCGTGATCAGCTTCTCTGGCAGCTGTTTTTCTCTGCACCACATTTTGTCCCACTTCCAGCACCCAGCTGGCACATGGGAGCCAAAAGAGACTGGGGCAGTGGGGCTGGATAGGTCAGCATGTGGAGAGTGCAGTGTGACATGGGGTGACAAGGGCTGACTTGGGGCTGGAACCTGCATGCAAGTCCAGGAGCTGCTCCCCATCAGGTTCTTTTGGGGGAAACAAACAAAAAAAAGCTCTTTTGGGCTGTTTCCACAGCCGGGCAGGGAATGAGGGTGGACGAGCTCTTTGCAGGCAGCACCACAGCTGTTTTGCCAGTGTGGTGACTGGCTGGGCTTACTGGTGACCACAGGAAAACAGAGCTAGTCTGAACTTGTTCTGCTATTATGAAGTTAACTTTTCTCAGCTTAGATGCCTGTGATGGACAGATTTATTTACTCACCTCACGGACCCAGAGAAGAAAACAGCTATTGCTGATGGCCTTCAGGTGACAGAGACAGCCTGGTAACCCAGCAGAACCAACACCATAGAATCTAGGGTTGGAAGTGACCTCCAAAGGTCATCTAGTCCAACCCCTCTACAACAAGCAGGGCCATCTCTAACTAGAACAGGTTGCCCAGAGCCCCATCCAACCTGACCTGACCTTGAATGTCTTCAGGGACGGCACCAACACTACCTCTCTAGACAACCTGTGCCAGTGATCCACCACCCTCAGACTAAAGAACTTTTTCCTCATGTCCAGAGAAAATCTCCCCTTTTCCACCTTCAAACCTTCACCCCTCATCCTGTTGTTCTCTCCTCTTGTGAGACAGTCTTTCCCAGCCTCCTGATAGGCCCATTTCAGGGATTGGAAGGTCACTGTAAGGTCCTCCCAGGGAGTCTTCTCTTCAGACTGAACAAACCCAACTCTCTCAGCCTGTCCTCCTTCCATCCTTCTTACATTTTTCCTCGTTAAACTTCTAGCTTTTGCAGCCCATTCTCTAACCATTTGCAGCCTGCATTTCTGTGATGATCTTGATCTGCAGCAAAGGCAAGCTGCTCTGCGTGATGCCTGGGAGGGGGGTCTGTCTGCACCTGGATGGAGCCACAGTGGAAGAGCTCGGTGTCTTTCTTCTCAGCATTGCCATCTGTGAGACTGTGAGTCTGNTCTGGGATGATACCACAGCCCTAGGAAAGGGACCAGCCACACTTTTCGTCCTAGAGTTTAAGGAGTTACTGCAAATATATATATTTTAGCAGCTATCCAGGAACATCCCTTCACCTGGCAGAGGGGCTTTGTCCACTCTCATGGGCTGGGGCTGCTCTCTGAGCAAATCCATGTGGCTTCACCATGTGTTTCAGAGACATCTTCTCATACATGGGCGTTCAAGTGGTCACAGGCGTTGGTTGCAGTAGTTGAAGGCAGTACACCTGGGGTGCGGGGTCCCTGTGACAAAAGCAGTGCCAGGGTGTGTGCCTCCTCTGCCTCACAGCATCCGCTGCAGCTTCTCCGCTGGGACATTGTGCAGCTGACACGGGGGGGTTCTAATCCTCACTCCTGCTTCAAATGTCGTTCGATTCCTCATGGCATCTCACAAAAGACTGAATGGGCAGCAAACATAAAGGCAAAATAATCCTTGTGCTGGGAATGCCTTTGAACAGTCCAGACCTGCCTCCGCGGGCATTTGCCAGCATGGGTGATGCCACACGGCTTTCGTGTGCGTCTGAAGTTTTGAAGATAGGAGACAGGATCTTGCCTAAAGTACTTGTGTCCTCGTTAGCCTCTCAAATGCCAGAAAGGGCATCAGTGTTTATCCAAGTTACTTGTTTTTTCCTGACTTGACGGGCCTGGTCTCTGGGTAGAAACCACAACAAATTTCCTTTTCTTCGTCCTCTGGTTTGGTTTGTTAATTACATCTCCTGTTGCACCGCGGAGCCTCAACAGGCTCATTTGTGATTCTCCCGAGCTATGCGTGCTGCAGCGGCTGATGGCAGCGTGTAATCACTTAACATATGAATGCTGTCAAACAGTCTAATCAGATCTGAAATTGCCCGCCTTTGTGCCCTTTGCTAACTCGTTGTGACTGCAGAGAGAGAGCCCAGCCGCCCCACACAAAGAGCAACTGCAGCCCAGCTCTTTGTCTACTCTCTTTGCATAATTTCCTGAACCCTGCCCTGTTCCACCTGCTCACTAACGTTAAGCTTATTTATGGATCATTTATACTCAGCCCTCTCCACAAATGCTCCCTGGCAAGGATTTTTCTGGAGGATCTATGGAAACAAACCCTTCACCGTGCCTGTTCCCCTCCAGTTTTTATGTCCGAGGGCTTCATCAGCCCTTCCCAAGTCTCCCCTGAAACATCAACAAGCCAGAAGCATGAGACTCTGGTACTCACACCTGCTCCCTGTCCCGGGGCTGCTAGAAATTCAGACGCTCTTTTGTGGGGACGAGGGATAAGTCATAAATCCTTTGTAGTTGTGGTGACACAGATGCCGCCAGGACAGCTCAGCGGGATGCTCGCCGGCCACACCAAGCACAGGGTATTGCTGTGGCGCTCACGGCCCTGACCTTGGGGCTCTGGAGGAAGCGCGCGGTTCCTGGAAAGCATTGTTCCCCACTTGTTTGTTCCGCGCCCTCTCAGCAGCCACTAAGAAGAAGCAGAATAAAGGGCAGTGTGCAGGAGCCAGCTCCCACCGAGGAGACCAGGGTGGGCAAACAGGGCTCTGTGCCCTGGCTGAGCCCCCATGAACCTCCTCAGGCCCTGACCCCCAGCAGAGCAGGCACATCTTGTTGCTGGTCCATGTGTCTACAGAACCCTGGGTGCATGAGGGTGGTGCCTGCCTGTGAGTCCCAAGGACTCACCTGAACGGAGAGCAGGTGGAGCTCTGCCACTGGCAGGGCGTAGGCGCAGTCCCAGCACAGCTGCAAAGCCAGAACAGTGATGTTACATCTGCAGAAGCACAGCTTCTCTCTCAGCCCGCTGGTTTGGTCCATCCCACTGTGAAATGTGACTGGAACCTCCAGGCCAGCCAGGCTGATGCCAGCTGTGATGCAGAAAAAACTCTGCTCCTGCTCTACCCTTTCACTAATTCTTCAAACTGCCCATGGTCCTCCTGAGAGGCTATGGAGGAGGCTCTCAGCAGGTCCCTATCTGGCTTGTGCCCAGGGTCTGCAGAGGCAGCTGCCCCCGTAGTCACCCACAGTGGAGTCACCCAGAGCAGAGCCAACCCGTGCAGCCACCCTGTAGGCAGCAGCTATTCCAGGGGAGCAGCAATCAGAAGCAGGACTGCTGAGTCCAAGGCAACCAGGGATCTCCTGGTTACACTGCACTCATGGTCAGAAATGAGTTGTGCAGTCTCTGCCAGGGCTGAGCTGCCTGCGTGGAGGCTGCCAGGGAGTCCTGTGGTCAACGTGGCCACACTCCAGTCCATGGGTAGCAGGACCATTCCCTAGCCACCCTCGGACAAGCTGTGCCAGCGTGGGCCAGCCCCGGGGTGGGGGTTGCAACCAGACTTGCTCATTATGGCTGTCTCTGCCATTAGCCCTTGGGTTCCATCAGCATGTCTGGGAACAAGGCTCGATCTAAGGTGGCTGGTCTGGAAGTGGGAGTTTGCCCAGTAGCCACTGTGGGGCATCACCTGCCAGGGCTGATGCTGGGGTGCTGCAGAGTTCTTTCCCACACCAGAATCTCCAAATCTCGCTCTAGCAAAGAGCTAAATCAGGTGCAGATGCTGCTGGCAGGTGGAGCATTCCAGATGCGCTGGGGTTCCTACAAGGCAGAGGCCAACAAAGGCCCCTCACAGTTATTTCCCTCCAGATGCCCAAGTTTGCTGTTCAAGAACAATTTTGTATTTTTCGATGATTTCTTCAGCCCCAAACCTCACAAAGCTAGTGTTGACCCTCAAAACTAGTCATGTACCACGTCCTGTATCCTGACAAGTTTTTACATCCCACAGAAGAGTCCTGCAGGCAGCAGGGTTGATCCCTGCCAGAAGCTGGGCACCATGCTGTGTCCCGCAGACCTCGTGACCCCAGTCCTTGCCCAGGGGCTGCATGGTGAGCATGGGCAGTTGCGGTGAGACCCTGGTGCCTGTCCAAGCCAGGGAGTATCAGCAAACACTGGCACATGGAGCAATGATGCATTGTACCCAAAGTAGGGTGCCCCATTGTATTGCTGTGCAAAGATGCTTGGGGAGTAAATCCCACTCCCTGGGATTTTCCAAGCTATCTGCCTGGAATTTCTTGGACTCATTTCACCCCAGCTGCTTGGCACAGCACACTGAGACCCCAAAGCACAAAGGAGCTCTGGGAAAGTGTGTCCTAGAAAGGGTCTGTCTCCCTGCTTTCATGCTGGCCCCAAAGGGCAGAGGCAATGCTGTAGATCCCATTGACCTACTCCCAAGGAAGTGCCAGTTTCTGTTTTTGACACCAGTGTGAGCAGAGCTACTGGGCATCCCAACACTTGTATCTCCTCCTGGTCTCCTGGGCATCCCTGTAACCACCCCTGGAGTTTCACCATGGCCCTGTGAAGGCTCTACCCGAGCTGCACGTTCTGGGATGCTCGCTCTAGGCAAGCAAACCCAAAAGGGATAAAGCTGGCGTGTCTGCTGAGCTAAAGGTCCAGGAGGAGGAAACGCAAACACAGGAAAAGCCACAATGTTCAAGAACATTGCTGGATACTTGAGTGATGCCCATGTCTGTAAAAGCTGCTTCTGTTTGCAAAAACCCTTCAGAAATGCCATAGAGATCTCATTAGAGGAAATATTAGCAAACGAGATAGTGTCACAGATAGTATCTGTCTTTGGCAGTCACAACAGCACTGCTGATGTGGTCACCTCCAACCGCAAAGGTCCCAGGTTCTCAAGTGGCATGGTTGTAGTCACTGAGAAATAGGGAAACTGAGGCATGAGTGTGCACCACAATTTTTCCCACCAAGTCAGCAGTGGGAGGGAACTGCTGGCCTGGCACCCCATCGTGCCTGCTCCTATCCCATCCCATCTCACCCTGTACCAACCTATTCCACACCATCCCATCCCATCCCATCCCATTCCATCCTATACCACTTCACTCAAGCCCATTTCATTCCATCCCCCACCATGCTCCATCTCCTGTCCACATTGTATGACAACCTATCATATTGTGGATCCTTAGGGATATCGTGCTCCTACTCCTGATGCTGCCCCAGTGCCAAGGGAGGGACTCCCAGAAGCTTTTGTATACCGGGGATCTCTGCAAGGAAAGCCTGGACTCGACCTGATGCAGCACAGCTCCTGCCAGGAAAATGTCTGGTTTCCACTGCAAGAAGAGCTTCTTCACTGTGTCTTTTATGCAGAGCATGAAGGGGAGTACAGAGGAACTGGGAAGGGCTCTTGTTCCCAGTAATAGCTTGACACGGGCAAACAACTCGCTGAAGTATTGCACAGACTTTTACAAGCATTCCTGATAGGAGGCAAGAAGCTGGGAAAATGGACTAGACCAGATTATTTTTAGAAGCAGTGTCATCTGGACAACATGAGAATCACTTTGTACGCATTTAGTACAGCTGATGCTGCAACAAAATCTTTACTGGCTAAGCTGGAACCACCGGGCACAGCCACCTAGGGAAGCAGTGGCTGCCCAAACCAGTGACACCAGCGTTGGCAGGAAAAACCTGCAGCCAAGTGTGCTGAGGGCCATCTACACCAGTGACACGGGGCTCCTATCCAGAAGCCAGCAATCAGCAGAGCTCTGACTGAGGTTTTGCCACGATGCTGCTCCTGATGCTGAGTGGGGGTAGCTCCCATGTCCCTTGGCAGATATGTCCTGTCCCTTCCTGTCCCTTGGCAGTCATCACACCAGCAGCGCCTGTGCCAGCAGTCTCCCGGTCCGCTTCAGCTGGACTGGGCATGGGGGAGGCTGTGCGAAGCCTGTGGCCTAAAAAACACTGTCAGCATTTAAAACAGACCAACTATTTAAAACCCAAGCGCTGGTGACTCCTGACCCCAGGAGTTTTTCCTGCATGTGTTTCTGCAGCAGCCAGGCTTGGAAGAGGGTTCCATGCTGCACTCCCTGTCATGGAAACACAGTCATCTCACACCCAGAGAGGCAGCTGAATGGCTGAAGGAACCCAGATGCTGCTTGGGACGTATTTTCTCTCAACCTATGCAAGGAACGAATCTCCTTTGTGTTGCCTCAGAAGCCTCCCTCTTGCTTTTATCTAGCAGTAATATGGATTTGGAATCAGCTTCTGACTGACTCCAGGTGGGACTGAGGGGACATTGTTCTGACAGTTGAACCAGTGATATCTGAAGAACAAGCGACCATCTCCCTGCTGCAGAAGTCCTTGGGCAAAGCCCAGTGCAAGGAATGAGGAACACAGGGAGACCCAGCTGGGCATGGGCAGTGGGTGGCAGCTCCAGGGGCTGCAGCCCCCCTGGTTTTCAGGGCAGCAGGAAGCAGGAGGGCCAGGCTGACCACCCCAAACCTAGAGGCCAGGATCATTTAACAGTAATGAAAAGATGCTCAAGTGTAACCCCAACCATCTACCTCTCTTTTTTACCCCACTTCTCTGTTTGTAGCCAGCAGGTTGAGACTCAGCTGGCTGCCAGACCTTTCCAAAGGTAGTTGAAGGCAGTATGAACAATCTCACCATGACCAGGGGCTCCCAAGGCAATTTCTTTATGGAAAAATCTCTGACTGAGTCCTAGACACAGCACTTGGACATGGACCAGGTAGCTGTGTGTGGCCAGAAGTCCCTCAGAACAGTTGCAGCCCAGCAGCAGCAGAAGGGGCAGGTGCAGGGACCAGGGACCAGGACCTGGAGAATGGTCTGGGCACAAAATGTCATTTGCATGGTCTGGATACACAGTGGCCTCATCGTCTTTGAGAGACCTGGCATTGTGTGTGTTTGCACAACTGCTGGGTGCTGGTGAAACTGCTCTGAGCCCAGACTTAGAGAGTGTCATAAATTTCAACACCAATTATTATTCATCCTAAAACTTCAGGCCAGAGTGTGGTGTTCATTATCTGAACACCACCATCTTCAGCCTCCCATTTAAACTGTTCCCAGCCCAGGCGCAGGAGCAGCCGCTCTGTGCCCAGCCAGCCAGCTGCACTCCCAGTGCAGCTCACCAGCAGTGTCCTGGCACTCTCCAGAACTCTTGGTGAGCACTCCACACACACACGAAGAAAACCCAAATCTTCTCAGAAACCCTTCACATCCCCTGGAGGAGACTGTTTGCTGTGGTTATTACCTCCACTGACAACAATCAGAGTGTTTATTCTCTGCCCGCTGATGTTTACCCTGGAGGACATGACTGCGCCTCACGGTCAGCAGTCTAATAACCTCTGTCCCTGCACACTGGGACCCCCTAAGATGCTGTCCCAATGAGATGACTCCAGCCCGTGACAACAGGCTGGCTCCTGCAGTCAGGAGACAGAGACTGGGTTGATTGGGAGGAGAATGTAGAGCTGGTATTGCGATAAAGGTTGCTCGGCTGAGCAGGAGAGCAAAGCATTTTCCTGCACTTCCCTTCCCTTAACCTGTTTTTGACAGAGTCTGGCACACGTGAGGGAAGAGCATGAAAGAGTTGATGCAGAGAAATGGTGCATTGCTTTTTTCCTGTACAGCCTTTGCAACAGCAGAGCTGCCTCAGTGCAGGGGTGACATGAGCTGACCGCATGAGACGAACCCCAAAGCTACCCAAAGCTTCATGATGTTCACAGGCCTCCAGCATCTGCAGGTTCAGGCATTGCATCCTGAACACAGAAAGAAGGGCAGCAGATGCCTGTCCTGGTGCCTTATTTGCCTTACCACCCCAGAACGCCTGGAGGATGCCCTGAGGAGCCCTGTGGAGGTAGTAGAGATGTCAGATGTGTCCCCTGCTCTGATTCCACATCCTCATGGATCTCAGTGTGCGTGCAAGAGCCATGCCGCCCGCTTACCTCGGGGCACTCATGATGGCAGTGCTCAGTCAGTTCCCAAGGACACATTTGGGCTCTGAGCAGAGGAAGCAGCATCCCAGCCAAACTGTTCTGCTAAAAATAGCCCAGCGTCTGGGTGGAAGAACACTGTGGTTAGCCAGGGGTTTCGCATCCCTGAGAAAGCCTCCGCTGGGCAAGATCCCTTCACTCTCATTATTGTCCACTTTCCCCCTCTCCCGCTGGAGAAACCCTGGGGATTAACCAGCAAATAAATGGCTTTACGTGGGACAACAATGGCTTCTGTGATCAGTCTTCATGAAATGTGGTTTGGGAGCTCTTCAAGAATCAAATCAGCTGCCAGCATGGCCGAGAGTAAGAAAAAGGCTGTGACAGGGCTGCAGGGACAAAGAGGCAAAACACCAGGACCAGGGAGCTCAGCTTGGGCCATTTTAGGGGCGCCACAGAAATGACGCTGCCTGGGGGCAGCCAGGGATGGGTAGCCCTGGGTTGCTGCAGGGCTGGGAGCAGCAGAAGGAAAAAACCCAAGAAAAGACAAGTTTGAGAAAATGCTCATGAGAGGACCTCACCTCAGGGCACTTAATTTTATCAAGGAGTCAGGCTACCAAGTTTGTGGGTTCTTGCTCAGGAGCACCTATAACTTTAACTCATTCGGTTTGCATTTTCATTAAATGCCTTTCTGAGCCACAACAGCTGAATTTCAACCAGACCTTGCTGCTGCTGCTGCTGTTGCTTAGTCTTGCAGTTTGCACTGGACCTGACCCTGTGTCTTCTCCATGCAAAACCTCCTAGCTTTTTGCTATCTTAGAGGAAGAGAGAGATCAAGGTGGTTGCGTCTCCCAACACCCAAGCAGCATCTCTGGAGCTGCCCTCACCAGCGTGCAAGCAGTGAGCCATGAGGAAGGTGGATTAAGATTTCACAAGCAGGAGTTGAGGTGTTTCCTACCTCTCCAGCACCTGCCCTGGGAACCATAACCAGTGAAGGGGTTTCTGTGCACCGCTGGAGGCTGGCCACCTGCCCAGCGGCGTGCCTGCAGCTTCAACGTCAGCTGGAACAAGGACTACTGTTTGCTAGGGATGGTGTCATGCTGTCACTAAATATTATTGCTGGTGGAAAAAGAAGTTTGTTGCTTGCTAAAGAAAAATAAATCCTTGACCCTTTGCGAGACCTGTGCAGCAGTGGCGCCGTGGACTCCTTGTGGAAGTGTGTGGGTGGGAGAACAGTCTACACTGACTTTTCTTCTGCTGGCTGTGCAGGCTGCGTGAGATGTACAGCCCTTCAACAGAGCTGATAATGCTCAGCTACTCCTCTCCTTGCAGCCTGCAAGCCCCCGAAGAAACACCAACTGCAAGCATGGAATTAGAGCCTCCCACTCACTGCTTGAGAAGGATGTGCCTTTCACAGCCAAGCGTCCTCTGTTTGCTTGGGGTGAAGCATGTGCTTATCTCTTATTTGTGATTTATTTATTGAGATTAATGCACTGAATTGGCCTGCTCACCAGCTCTCCAACAGTCTCTGGTTTCATGGGACTGTCCCACACCACACAAAGTTTCACTGCTTGTTTTCTGAAACTGAGAAGAGGGTTTTTATCTCAATCATAAAACAGAATTTGGGGGTTTTGCAGACGTAAAGCAGCCAGCACTGTTACGGACTGCAAGCGGGCGATAGCCTTCTCTGAGTTCAAGGAGAGCTGCTAAATCAGCCCCGTGCAGAGAGAGCAAACAAATACAGACGGAGCAAAGGAGGCATGAGGGCATGTTCCTGCTCCTATAAGAAGGCACGAAAGCAAAGCAGGGGAGGCAAGTTAATGATCAGCTCATATGGGGTGTTTACTTTTACATGCCACTGGGGTAAACAGAGCCATGTCATCCCTCCAGACTGCTCTTGTTTATAAATACACAGTAACATCTAGAGCTGAACCTCCCCTGGCTCCTGCTGGGGAAGCTGGAGTGGTCTCTCACTGCTTCATGGGGCATGCCCAGCTTCTAGGGCTCTGGTGCTGCAGATCCACCTTTCAGGTCTGCATTTGCATCTGCCTGTGCTGGGAAGGTACAAGCCCATCTGCCACTGAAACCCCCTGGAGATGCCCCACGGGAGATGGTTCAGCAGTGTCTTTGGCACCTGAGTCATGTGGCTACGTGGAGCCATGGCTTGGCTGTGCTGGGTTCAGAGCAGTGTTGGTGCTTTGCAGCAGCCTGAGGCCATGCAGGGACCAACAGGCTCATCTTCTGTTCAGCCGACGCACCACAAAGACACAGCTAGAATTTTAAGTCATTGATGTTATTAACTGTAATTCATGATTATCCTTCAGAGAAACCATGTTTCACCTAAAAGCCTATAAATGCTACAAAGTCCCTGTGAATGTTGTTGTTCACGGACACCCAATGGAGGAAGCAAACCAGCAACCAAACGCTGGGGGATTCATTCACTGCAGCTGATGACTTGGTGCAAAATATTTTGTCCCGGATTCATTGATCACCACAGACAAACGGTAGCCATCTCCAGCTTTTTCAAGCCTCTGCCCTGGCTCGCAGTCAGCACTGAAGGGACGCTGTGCTGGGAGTCTGAAGGGTGACCCCCCACAAGGACATGCCGTGCAGGATTTGTCCGCGCACAGATTTGCATCGGCTTAAAGGCACTGATGCCACTTCCTGTACCAGCATGACCGTTGGTGGTTTAAAGACGACTTTTTTTCGTGGTTCTCTTAAAACTCACTCCCAAATCTTGTAAAATGGACATATTTTATCTTAGAGTAAGATACACTGGTGCTCAGATAGGTTATTTCCCCACCTTAAGTCTGGCATCAGTGCAGTTCCACGTGTGTCCTTAAATCTGTGTCACATCCGAAAAATGCTCTGGAGCTAAATCACATTTCTATAAGCACTCTCTGATTTTTGAGATTATTTTTAATAACTTCTATTTATTTTTAAAAATCATTCCATTGACAAATTTTTGCCAAAATGGTATGGAAGGCGAGAAGTTCTGGTTCGTGAATGGTCAGTGTAAGCACTGGGGACTCTTCATCTACATTTTCATCACTCAGACCGTAATCCCGTAAGGATGGAGGGGAACGCTGTGGGGATAAATGAGTTTACATAGGAATGTATGTTTGCAGAACGTTTTTGTTCATGGCATGCACAGGCCTGACAAATACTTCTCCCCATGTGCATCTGTCCTCCCAGGGGGACTTGCAGAGAGCCCTTCATAAAATTAAAAACAACCACACGGGCATCAGCGAGTTGTGTGTTTCTGGAAGGTTGGGGTTCCTGGCTGCCAGGTCTTGTCGTCGCACTGCTGCCATTTCAGGATCCTATCAAGATCAGCGCAGGATAAACACTGGAAAAATGAAATCACTAATTTTTGTGCCCTGAAAACGAAAAAGCCAAACTTTGCACAGAACTTTATTCACAACAAATTATACAACCGGCTGTAATCAAGGACATTTCAATCTGAAAGCATTTTCTATTGAAATCCACAACAATATTCAGGCCTCGTTTGTTGCCCAACAGCAAGAAAGCCACAATTGCTCTTGTGTGTCTGGATGCCCCAGGGTGGCAGGGCAGGGCCCCACGAGGATGCACCCACCAGAGCCCTCTCGCCTGCTGAGGAACTGCGGAGGAAACCAGCACAGCCTGCACATCTCAGCCTTTTTATCTTGAATGTCAGACCCGAGCATGACTCACCCATTTCCAAAACTGCCGTTCCCCCCCGCAGGCATTCGCTCAGTCCCTGTTCTCCATAGCAGCTCTGGGCAGAAGCACACTTTGCTCTGCAGCTTGTTTTAAGCCAAGGAAGTCCTTGGGTCCTCAGGTCAGTCTTACTACATGGACCTCCTGCAGAGTACCACCTGCATCTGCAACCCAGGGACCAGCCCCTGGCTTCTAGAGCTGGGTCTAGTCAGATCCTGCCTGGATCAGAGCTGGTGGAGCTTGGCTGATCTCTGTAAAATCTGGCTGAGGATCAAGCCTTTGCAAGGGAAGCTTAGCTGTGCTGCTTCCTAAGCTGGTGAAAGGGTTTCCTGAGGGACACTGCAGCAAGTGCAGTAAAGCTGCTGGTGAAGGGCCATGCTCTGAAACCTGTCACTTGGCACATGGAGGACAGCGGGGGGGTGGTTTTAGTAGTTAGGGCTCAGGCTGAAGCCCCCAGAGACGACAGCTCAACATCCATAAGCCTCCCAGCAGAGGTCTACATCTCTGCACTCACGTTGCCCATTCACACAAGGGGACAATAATGCTCCTTCGGCTCCCAGCCACCAGTGGGACAGTCCCCCACAGCAGCTGCAACACAGACCCGCTGCCCCGCTAGGAAAATGAGAAAAATGCTGTCTGCACTTTCCCAAATACATGCTGGAGGTTTGCTAGACAAGACCTAGCTGTTGTCCCTGCAGCAGCACCAGAAGTAACTGCAAAATCCCTGGTGTGATTTCATTCCTTTTCTGGAGTGACTAACATCTCTGTTATTCCCATCTGACCTCTGCAGACATCCTGCCACACAATTGTGTTAAACTCTGCAGCCAGAAAGATAATTTGGCCTAAAATTAAACCATCCAGCATGTTTTTAATATTAGTACAGGCAAGGAGTGAATTCCTACTGGCTGGAATTTACTTCTTCTTCAACAAGCAAGCAGAACTAGCCCTCAGAACTGTACCGCTAGCAGGGGTGTGACGGAGGTTATTTGTCCTTTCACTTTGTGAGCCTGTTTTGATTGCCTGGCCACCCTGGCCAGACTGATGCAGGGACTTGCCCTGCTCTTGCTGCTGGGCTAACAGTGGTGAAGGAGATCCCAGCATGGACATGACATTGCAAATGCAGATGGAGACCTATTAGACACAGACCGGCAGGCTGCGGTCACTAAACACAAGAGCAGATACCCACAATGGGAATAATTTTGTGTAAACCAGAGCCTCATGGTGTCTTTGGCTCTGGAAGAAGTATTGCAGCAAGGAAGGCAGTGCCAAGCTGCAACAGGAATATGGAATCACACAACACAATCATAGGATAGTTTGGGTTGGAAGGGACCTTCAAGGTCTTCCAGTTTGAGTTTCCCCCACTACGGGCAGGGCCTTCTCTGCCTAACCAGGTTGCTCAAAGCCCTATCTGACCTGGCCTTGAACACTTCCAGGGATGGAGCATCCATAGCCTCTCTGAGCAACTTGTTCCAGTGTCTCATCACCCTCGTAGTGAAGAATTTCTTCCTTATATCTAAACAAAATCAACCTTCTTTCAGTTTGAAACAATCACCCCTCATCCTGCCACTACACTCCCTGGTGAGGAGTCCCTCCCCATTGCACCTGTAGAGCACCTCTAAGTACTGGAAGACACTGCAAGTCTCCCAAGGTCCCCCAGCTGCAATTGGATGGCTGTTCTCTTTTCATTCCAGTAGAGTTTTCCATGAAAAACAACCCTGCAGACTTCGCCACGGTGTCTTTTTTCACAGTGAACTCCAAAACCAAGTCAGGCTCAGAGGTGCTGAAACCTCCTTTGTCTGTCCCTTTGGGGTGCAGCATGTGCCCAGTGCCTTGCCCTCAGCCCCAGCGACAGGAGGGATTTCCTCCCTCTGGGAAGAAGATTTTGGGGGACAGATCTGCACTGAAACGTGGGGTTGGACTTAGGTGATCTTTCGAGGTCCCTTCCAACCCACATGATTCTGTGACCTGAAGGGACTGCGATGTCGCTGAAGAGCTTTAGCCCTACAGGCAGCTGCAGAGTCCCCTGAGCACTGACCCGTGATCTCCGCGCTCTCCCACCAGATCAGCGCTTGGGGGCTGCTGATGGAGGGCCCGAGGGGCGGAGGCTGCCGGTGCTCACTGGCCTCCCTGGGAATTCATCGGCTCTGGGCTGGGGCAGCGAGCATCCTGCCCACAGGGCAGAGCCGCCGTGAGCCCCACCGCACCAGTGCACACCAGTGCGTTACCAGCGCACCCGGAAACCTAGTCCTCACGGCTCCCAGGTGGGGTTTGCGCACTCTTGTGCTCCCTCTGCTGGCCCCCGGCCCCGCTCCGGCCTCTCCAAGTCCTCGGGCCACCCCGGCTCCACAGGACCAGAACATCCATCCCGGCTCCAGTCTGCAGCGAAGGAGAGAGGTCCCAGTGCCAGCTGGGCAAGGGGTACTGGCATTGCACTGGGCAGGGCATCGCAGGATCCAGACGGGTTCCACACAGCCTCGGAAATAGCACAAAACCATTCCCCCTAAATAAAAGCTTTAAAAACCACTACTGGAAAGGGTACTAGGATGCAGGGCTGCGACAGAGAGAACACAGGCTGGGAAGGTCCTGCAGGGATCATTTAATGCAGCCCCACTCGAGCACTGTGAACTTCCAGCTTGTTACAAACACGCTGCACAGCGCTTTGCGCCGATGCCTGCGCAGCTCACATTGCTGTGTGACTTGTGCAACGCCCACCGCCATCAGAAGGGACCTGCTAGCTCTCACATCACATGGGTACAGCAAGCCACCAGTGGGGAAGGAGGGGCATGGGGCAAAGGCTGCAGCTCAGTGGCCACCATCCTGCCAAAGGGACACAGAAGCACAAGATGAGGCCAGGACATCTCAGAGCCAGGCTTGCAGGCTGAGCTCCAGGATTGCATGCGGCTCTCCTGTGCTTTCTGTCTTGGCAAAACCTGCCAGCTTTATTAGAAAGCCAGTTGTTGTTTCAAGGCTGTTTCTAGCAGTTATTGCCAACTAGGGACAGAAGTGTAATGACAGCTTGGGACGGAGTGCAAATGACGGCTGCCAAGACACCTTCCCCAAAGCCCCGTTAAAGCCTGGTTATTGCTCAGGCTGCCTCATCTGAGCCAGACATCTCAGAGGGTGACCCAGGTCAGGGGCCAGCCCTCCCAGCTCGAAGCCCTGTCCATGCAGCCTCACTCACTGCTGTGGTCTGGTTGTGCTCCTGATGCTTCTGGGACTTGGGAAGGAGCCACTGCTTAGTGAAGGAGGTGAAATACCAGCCCCAAGTGAGCGGAAACCCTCACCATGCCCCAGGAGCAACCCATCAGAGCAGGGCAGAGCTTCAAGGCAGAGGAGAAGGAAGAAGATGTGCACCAAGCAACTACAAGGAATGCTGTTGTCCTTTCCACACAGCCTCCTCTCCAGCACCACCACTGCATCCCAGAAAGGCACAATGAATCACTCACTGTGGAGCCTGTGCCAAGCACATGTTGCTCCCCAGCCTCTGCCACCACCACTCCAAAATCTGGGCTGCTCCATACAGGCTCCAAGTTCAGTCTTTGCTGGGGTCCACGAGCAGCCCAGCAGCTCCTGACGGTGCTCCACTGGTGTTCCAAGCATGCGGCTTGGAGTTTCAGAGCTGCTTTCCAGAGCAAGCTGTAACTCTTTAAAGTAAGTGTGGAGGTTCTCTGAAAGTTGCTAAATTCAATGTCTGAGCCCTGCAACAAAGGCTTTTCCTGAGCACAGTGGCTTCCTGCCCATGGCCCTCCCAGGGGGACGGCAGAGGCGGCAGAGAGGAGGTGAGCTCTGGCTCCAGTTTGTAAACTGTAACAGCTTGAGAAAACAAAACCTGCCCAGAATTCTCTGCAGGCGCCGATGCATTCCACTGGCACGGCAGGTCCCCAGAGGTGACCAGCATCGTGAGCTGCTGCTTTTGCCCAGCCTCAGGGTGCCTGCTTTGCTACAAGGTACCCTCCTGAAGCGTCTTGGAGGGAGATGCCAACACCAGTTGCAAGCACCGTGTGATGACCCACAGACAATTCCTCTTATGCGTATCTCGCAACTGTTTTCTGAGCAGCACAGGACTGTTCCCATCTAAGCTGCACCGCATACCTAAGCCCTTCTTAGTTGTCCTGTTCTGCCTTGGCAACAGTGGCAAGGGACAGCCAACTGTTGGTGTGATCACCCACCTCTGATCTGCGGGCAGTGCCAGTAAAAGCAACAATCTTCTTTGGCATTTGGGACATCGCCTGTGAGGAAGTGAAACTCCTCATCAGATTGACTGCTACAGGACCAAAGTACGGTCTGCACTGGTGAGACCACACCTGGAGTATTGTGTCCAGTTCTGGGCTCCTCAGTTCAAGAGGGATGTGGAGCTTCTGGAGAGAGTTCAGCGTAGGGCAACGAAGATGATAAAGGAGGTGGAGCANTTTCCAGAGAGACATCTCTCGTCTTTCAAAAGTGATGACTCTGCTTTCTGGGAACATGTTGTGGATACAAGTAAATGGTTAAGCGCATGTGGCCATCTCTCATGTGGACTTTACCTGGTATCATCGACAGCTGATATCCTTTCAGGGCATGAAACCACAAACTTGAACTAAAATGAAAGTGTAGAAGAACTAAGGCTCAGATGGTGAAACCTTCCCTGCCAGAGGCTGATAAAAGGGAACAGTAAAAGCTTTTCCATGGTTGAGAATAGCGCTGTTATCTCGGAGGGAGGCTGCAAGCCTTCCTCTGAGGAGTAGGTGAGTCAGTAGCTCCAGGCCAGGCAGCCCCAGCACGCAAGCACGTACTCCAGGAGAAACACTGTGGCAGCGCACTGCTGTGTACTAAGAGACACAAATAAACTCCATTACTGCTGTTAGTTCTGCAGTAAAAGTATTTTTCCAAATCTTCCCAAAACCAAATGTGGAAATATTTAGCTACCTCTGCTGTCCTCCAGCCCCAAGTCTGAATGAAGTGGCTCTAAGCTGACGAGAGGCAGGGGGAGGTAGAAACTGTGACTGGTTTCAGTGAAACTCATGGATTTCCCAATTCATGCTATCGTTTACTGGCATCATGAAACTGATCTGGGCTTTTTATTTCTGTGTCTTTGCAGTTACGTATTTTCCCCAAGAGGATGAAATATCTTTCTTTCAAATCAAATTGGATTTCTTTCCTGTAAGGAATATGCAGATCCCATTCCCAGCAGCAAGACTCAGAAATCACTATTTTCAAAAGTAAAATATTTTATTAGATGTAGTCAGGGCAAAAGACTAAACTGAAAGGTAGCAGCTGCAATAGACTGTCTCATCACCACCTTGACATATCATCAGACTGGAAAACAAAAAGACAGTCATCTTATTTCCCTCCTCAGCTTTGCCCTGTAGTTACACAACCCTGCTTCTCCATGGGTTTCCCTGTGTCCTGCATCCTCAGCCTCAGGAGCATGTGATGCCTGTGTCTGACCTGGTGCGGGGCTGGCCAGGAGGGGCTGGGCAGGGCTGAGCTAACTCTGGGGCAGGATCTGCCTGCCCTGGGTGATGTGTGATTTGCAGAGCATGTGAGCTGTATGGCAGATGAAATTCGTTGTGGGTTAAGAGGGAGGCACACTCATAGGAGGAGCAGTCCCTGCCCAGGGTCAGGCATTAGGGATGCAGGAGTGTGGCAAAGCAGCAAGTGGTGGGCTGTTCTGGGTACCCCTCCATGGGCAGGCCTGGCCAGGGCAGGATGCCAAGCTGCACCTTTTCCAACAGCAGCCATCTTCCTGGAAGCCAATGCCTGCTGTGTGGCCATGGCTCTCCCACCACCCTCCCAGGCTGCAACCCACAAGACACCCACTTTCCCACATTGCCCACCACCCACCTGGCCAGGAAAGCAGCCTCTAAGCACCAGGATTTACCTTGTGCAAACCATCATGGCAGCAATGCTAGGGTGACGGGATCATGGACTCATTTCTGAAGAGCTTGATTTTCCTTTTCCAAGCAGACATCTCCTCATCCTCTCCTCTAAAATACACTAATGATTTATCACCATTTCCAGCACCCACAGAAATAAATAATACTGGGTGAGCTGATGGGGACTCTGTCGTGTACTGGGACGTACGTGTGGATTTCTGCGGGCAGCTCTGCTCCATCCCAACGCAGCTGGTTGTGTCACCCCTCCAGCACTGGTGGAAAACGGACCTGTTCCCAGCAAGACCAGCTTATGGCCTTACACCCCATCCTGAGGGCAGCCCAGAACAACTGCCCGCACTCATCTCCCATTCCCTGAGAGAGCAATGTATTATCACACCCATTTGACTTCACATTTCGTGTAGAAAAAATATGAATGAAAGTTGAGCACTGAGAGCAGCAAGAAGCACTAATTTAGGAAAAGTACTAATTAAGCAGATTCTGGGTGGTCTCATTCTGGCACTCTGCCTTTTGGGTTAGACGGGTTTTGCTGCTGCTTCCCTCTCTCCCACGTTTTCTCCAATCTTGCCTTCCCAGTCCACTTTACACCATCCCCTCAGGGGATTGCTCTGTCGGCTGATGCCTGGAGGTAGCTGGCTGTCCCCAGATCAGACACAAGGTTTGAGTTCATGTTCTCTCTCCAGGCCATGTTGACCCTCCATACGCAGAGCTCCAGCCAGCTGAAGCCTTCAAATGAGCCAGGGCAAGTAGCAGATAAGGAGATACAGAGGCACTGTGAGCCAGAGGAATGAGTGACGGCAGCTTTCCAGAGACACGTGTCGAGCAATGAAGCTAAGCACGTCTGTACAGAGGTAGACTACTTATTTCTCTGTGAATAACATGGCAGTTCACAGCTTCAGCGGAAAGCTTTAAGATATTGTTAGAATTCACTGCAATTGGGCCAGATGTGAGTGTCTGCCCTTCTGTCCAAAACAGCACTATTCTAAGGGCATTTGCAGAGCAGAGTGTAGCACAGTCACACCCCATGGTGCATCTCAAGTACAGTGTTCAGTTTTGGGCACCTCAATACAAGGACAGTGAGATGGTGGATCATGTCCAGAGAAGAGCAATGAAACCAGTAAAAAGCATGGAGGACGGGTCTTATGAGGAGCAGCTGAGGGAACTGGGGTTGTTTAGTCTGGATGAAAGAAGGCTGAGGTTGGTCTCTTCTCCCAAATCACTAGTGGGAGAACAAGAGGAAATGGCTTCAAGTTGTGCCAGGGGAGGTTTAGATTGGACATTAGGAAAAATTTCCTCACCGACAGAGTGGTCAGGGGATGGAACAGGCTGTCCAGAGAGGTGGTGGAGTCATCGTCCCTGGAGGTGTTCAAAAAATGTGTAGAGGTGGCCCTAGGGAACAGAGTTTAGTGGGCAGGGTGGGATTGGGTTGATGGCTGGACTTAGTGATCCTGTGGGACTCTTCTGACCTGCGCATGGAACATCTGCTCTTTGCACCTAGGACAACAGGAGAAATGCAGTTTGAGGCCAGTTTTACCATTGTTTCTGCACTGCTGAATTAATTCCTGGTGCAGGCTGGCAAATCTGCTCAGAAAGTCAGATCCTGTGTGCCTTTAAATTCCAGATTCACCCCTCAAACCTCCCTGCAATATAGAAAGATCCGTAAGAAGGGAAGATGCGGACAAAGCACTTCCGCACAAGCTCTGCCAGCACTGATGTTAGGTTTCCTCCCCTTAAGAGTGGAAAACACTCTGAGGTACGGCAGATTCAATTCAGTATATTAATTCTGAGTGAAAAGCATGTTAACATGAACATTTTGCTCTGGCTGTCTAGAAACCTGATCAGTGTTTCTCCCCAGGAGCAATGTTCATCTTCCTATCAAAACTCTGCTGACAGGTTGACTGGCACACGGTGAAAGGCTGTGACTGCCATCCAATGCCCAGCATGTGAACAAGCTGCCCGTGGGCAGCAAAGGCCAAGATTTCTCCTCACAAAAATCACAGTGAGAGGGTTAAAACTCAGCTGGCAAAGCATGGTGCCAGCATTCAGGGGCTTCGAGAAGACTTCCTGGCTCCCTCCTCATGCTCCTGGGCTGTTCTGCTTCCTTCAGAAATGGAGCTGGATCGCCTAGGAGCACCCACTCAGGAACAGACCATGGACCAACCAGGAGCTCAGAGAAACCTCTTTTGCTAGCTCGTTGGAAGTGAGCTGTCAGAGACACACAGCTTCATCACTTGTGTTTGCACCAGTTCTAGGAGCTAGCCTTTAGGAATTAATATACCTTCTAAGGTAAAAAGCCAGCAGCCAGACTGTCTTTCCTAGGAGAGCCAAGTCATCTAAGACAACCACTAACCTACCATTTCACAGTCTAAGGGATGTCTCCTGGGGCTACTGCCTCAAATTGTATGAAATAACTCTTGCACTGGATAATTTTACACTACATGTCATATGGCAGAGGTCCATGGGATGGTCGAGGAGCATGATACAAAAAACATTCAGCAGGAAATATCAGTTTTCCTACTGTATCAGCATAACGAGGACTTTTGCAAATGTCTGATGTGGGGACTGGTTTGCATTGCAAATGTTCCTGTCTAATCTACGGCTCTGTATTAAATAACACATTATCCTATGGTGACATTTTGCTTTGCACAGTGTTTCCACGTACATGCCCACGGCACTGTGTTTGCTGACAGAAATACCAAATTAGTGACTAATTGCAAGTTTGATAACACAAGTCAGAAAAAGTTTAAAACCAGCTGGCATGGGGAAGTGAAGCAAGCTTCTTTGGACACAGGAAAATCACAACAGCAGGCAAAGTCATTGATGCTGTTCAAATAAATATTGATCTTCAAAACCATTTACAGCTTTACACTCAGAAGCCAGAGAGCTGCTCTAACAGGTAATTTCTCAGTACTGTTTCCAATGCACGAGAGTAGTGTTGTGTCCAAGCGGCTCTTTGCTCATGGGTCAGCCTGTCTTCTGCCAATGGGTGAAGCCAGGGAACATCTCCATGAACAACTCCCAGTGGCTACACTGCAGGGAGCAGCACTTCTCCTCTCAACCAGACAAAATAAAGCAGAAAGCACTCAAGCCCTTTCTGAAATGACTGTGACGTGCAACTCCACTCCAGTCCCTTTGTGCGCTGCTTCTTGTAGCCGGTCTCCATCACCTCTCAAGCTGCTCAAAAAACTCCACAGCAGTTTCAGGTCATGTCTTATGGGGTAGCATTTCTGTGGTTGCTGGATTTGGTGCATCCACAGGGAGAGCTCACACTACAGTTAGGCTCTCCAACCATAAAAGGCTGGAAATACACAGGGAAATGGGTCTGAGCTGATGTAGGGCTCTGCAGTGGGGCCAGGTCACAGCAGAGTGCTGAAGGTTTGCCTAGGACAGGCTGGAGTATCTCACTCTTCCCTGCCCTGAATTTAGTTAGAATATTTTACTGGCAATTTCCTATGGAGATGTCAGCTGCACTATCAACCCGCCTCCTCCCATGCACATAATCAAAATATTTTGATAACCAAAAAATGTCAGGCAATGCAGCAAATTTTGCAGTAAATAAATAGAGCAAATAACTGCAAAGGCAAGGAGGGGACGAGTGGGGAGCTGATGTCTCTGGAGAGAGTTTCCATCCCCGAACAACAAAAAGATCCTTTAAAATCGGTCTAAACAAAACCAGTTATTTTCTACAAAAATCCCCACCACCCCCGCTAGTGAGAAAAGGAGGCTGATGGTGGGGAATCTCATGCCGCTGGTTCTCACCTCTGCTCTGGAGGGCCAGCATGGCACAGCCCCACTGCCTGACTGTACGTTGGCTCAGCAAACGCCAAGCTGTCCTTTGCAGCAGACAAGTAGCAATTAGATGAATCGCCTGGCAAACGAGCCCTCAGCGAGATACTAAACACATAGCAAATACGTGTGACAAATCGCAATGATAAGGTCGCGCTGGCAGGCTGGATGGCGGGTAATGAAATCCCTGTCCAGACAGAGCTACGCTCTGGGCACTCTTTGAGCCAAGGGAAGGCAAGAGATGCTGCCAAAAACCTGTTGGCGTGAACACCACGCCCATTTTCCACAGCATGGTGAGTGGCCAAGGCGACTGTGAACACTGACGGTGCCCAGAAAGCCGAGGTTGGGACTGTCACACCACGCACAAAGCTGTAGGGAATTGCAAAGTGCCAGGGCTGGCTCACAATGCCAGATGAAGGACACCCATGAGGAACCCAAGCACAAACCCAACCCTTCAAAACGCCAGCAGAAGAGTTAGTGCATTAGTGCAGAAGCCAGAGCTTGAGATGGTCAGTTTCCTGCTGTACGGGGTAATGCGATTAATCAACCACATGGCTCCCCACTCTGCATATCAGGAACCACGAGGTGCTGTGGCCACACACACCTGCACTTCCCTTCCATTGCTGCCCTGGTCACCCCAGGCTGCCTGCCAGTGTTCTCTGTACCCACGCATGTAGCCCCTTTCCCATGTCCAGCCCCTATGTTGTGATGCAGTCTGGGGCTGGCCAGACAGCCACCCAGAAGCAGACACTTTATTAGCCCAGTAGCTGTGGGAAGTTTCCAGGCTGGGCAGGATGCTCTGGTAGCGGGCCAAGGTTGGGGGGTCCACACAAGGCTCTCAGTGCGGCAGAAAAGCAGGGGCTACTTTTGCAGAGACACCTGTCTTCATCAGTTGGTCCCCTCCAATGTCCCCTGTCCTACCAGCAACACTCATCCAAGGACACCTTCAAGCTTTTTTCTTTCTTCCACTCGTGGACAGCAAAGGCAAGTCTGGCCTTCGCACCGGACAAACGGAATTGGTCTTTTCAAAGAAAGTTTCCTACCTTTGCCGCTAGCCCGCAGCACAGGAGTGGCCATGGCTCGTCCCCACCAAGAGGAGCAGAAACATTTCAGCAGGTTACCTTTAATAAGTGCAGTGTAGGATTGTTTGTTTCTTTAACCAGTTCCCTAGGTGCCACCTCTGCAAAGGCTTCACATCTGGAGTATCTGACAAGGAGGTGGTGAGTTGTGGAGAGGCAGCAGTCAGACACAGCCTGTGTGTGCCCAGATGAGGGAACCACACAAGCCTCGCCAGACTGTTCTGGGCTTTCTGCTTTTAGCCCATGAGGTGCATCTCTGCTTGAAGAAGGTGGCCACAGAGCATCCCTCTGCCAACCACCCCGTGCCTCCCCATTCCCGGCTTCCTGCAAGCAGCATTCATTCCTTGCTCCTGCTGTAGATCCGGCATGCTGAGTCCTTCCTCCCCAGGAGTATTCTCCCTTTACAAAGCAACTTCATAAAGCAGTGACATAATCCAAGCTTGGCAAACACTTCTCCTGATGTTAAGCCAGTGCCTCTCATGGTTCTCACTGTGGTGTTTGAGCGCACGGCGTAGATGGCGCAACCGACCGATTAAATGTGTCTGGTCCCGAGACACCTTTTCACTCGACAGGCTGACATTTATATTTGACATTCCAATAAGTGTGAGACTCTTTTCTATTTTTAATTAGTTCTCACAAGGGTGTGGGTCGGCCGCAGCTACACAATGAAGTTCTCCATAGAATAGGTACGATTCCAACAGATGACTCTCAGCCAGGCTTCCTAACCCATCTACCTTACAGCAGAGCCTCGAAGCCAAATTAATTAGAGGCCACCCACAAGTAGACGCGAGAAGTGTAGGTGAATCTCTTTGCCCATTAATTCCCCACCACATCTGCTGAGATCTTGACGTACACACTAAGGGTGAGTGGGAGGGCTCTGGAGCTAAATACCTGATTCCTTTCACTTTGACATCAAAATGCAGCCAGCTAGCAAAGCTGGGCAGTAAACAATAGTAGTAACGCAGGAGAAAAAAATGAAAAGAAGAAGAAAACCAGACAAGCACATAAGATGCCTCAATGAAGAGGTGTGATTGTTGGCAAAACACGTCCTGCTTGAGTTTATGGGATGTACAGAATCTTTTTATTAGGGATACTTTTTGCTATTAGTGTAATAAAAAAGGACCAATTGTTTCTGCCATCTGAGAAAACTCTTGGTGGAACAGGCAGAAATCCAGGGATAATTAAGAAAATAATAGTGCACACCCAACAAGAAAAACATCATTTGTTTAAAGACAAAGTCTCTCTAGAACCCTTGGTAGTGATTGCGCTTTCTTTCAAAAAGGGGTAAAAACCCTTCTAGATGAAAAGCAGCTGCCATCAGCTAGCTTCTAAGACCACGAGTGGAAAAAGCACGGGGCTGCAACGCCCTTCGGGGGGAGGCTTTTTCCGTTTTTACTGCTCTTATCAGCCCTTGCAAGTTGCAAAATAATCATGTTTTGCCCTTACATGTTTCCATCAGAGGATCAGAAGAGCTTCACAAAGCAGAATTAATTGAACTTCGCTGCTCACCTGTGAGAACAGAGCAATTATTTAGCAACAGGGCTTGGGGTTTTTTTCTCTTGGCTGTTTCGGGTGGGGGTAGAAGTAAAAACCTGCAACAGGAGGATTCCAAGCCCACCAAGCCAACACAAGGCTTCACAGCTTTGCCCATTTGCAGCAATGGATATGACAAACCTGGAAGTTTCTGACTCCCAGATGCAGGTTCTCCCTTTGGGAGGAACTGCTTTACTTCAGCAACACTTTTCCCCAGGTCTCTGCTTCCCACTAGCACCGTTCTCACAAGCTACTACTCTTCCAATTGATTAAATCTTCAGAAAGCCGAGTTCTCTGAACTGGCCTTCACCGCCGGTGCGTTGCGGTCCCCTTCTGCAAGTGCGGTATGCAGCACGGGCTCCGAAGTCCTGCTCCCATCACTCCTGGGTGGATCACAGAATCACAGAACATCGGGATCAGAAGGGACCTTGAAAGATCATGTAGCCCGATCCCCCTGCCAGAGCAGGATCACCTAAACCAAGTCACACAGGAAGATATCCAGGCGGGCTTTAAACGTCTCCAGAGAAGGAGACTTCATAACCCTCCTGGGCAGCCTGTTACGGTGCTACAGGGCAGTTTATCAGGCTGTGACAGGGGACAGGGAGTTTGTGGAGAACTGAAGCGTCACAGTAACGGAGGAGGAAAATAATCCAGTTATAAACCTCACTGATACCCAGCGCTGTGCTGGACTCCGAGGAACAAGAGACCACCTTATTCCCTGTTAGGCCTGAAAAAGCATCACCCCTCCTCTGGAAGGTTTGTAAGAGCCATAAACCGGGCTCTTAAAAGAGGCAGTGGATTGAGCCACGTTTGCTCGAAGCGCAGAGCTGGGCTTCCCCAGCAGCTCCTGTGATTTGCACAGTTTATTTCTCTCCCCACTGCGGGTTCTGGCTGCAGCGGAGGAGCAGAGCTCCTGCCAGCGGCAGGTGAATCCGCCTCCCGGGACCCCTCACAGCCCCCCGCGGGACCAGCCCAGAGGGTGCGCAGCTCCCAGATCTGCCAGCGGGGCCGCCACCGCCCCGGGCATCACCCCTACCCGCCCCGTCCCGCCGCCCAGTGCCCGCCCCGTCCCGCCGCCCAGTGCCCGCCCCGCCGGGCGGACCCGCGGCCGCCCCCGCTCCCAGCAGCCCTTGCAGCCGCCTACAATGAAATTTGCGAAGTTTTTTCGGTTTCGGCGCCATTTTCGAGTGGACTCGGAGGTGAGGAGGGAGGGTGGGCAGGGCGGCGGAGCCGGGGCGCCGCGGGGGGGCCACTGCCGCCCCCCACCTCTTCCCCCCTTCTCCGCGGGTGGGACGGCACGGCTCGGCACGGGGCGGAAGAGGGGCGATGGGACTGGGCGCGCTGCACTGCCCCGGGTGGGGAAGGGGATCACATCGTGTAACCTCCGCGCCCCCGTGGGCGGGGTCGCGCCTCTCCCCAGGAGCGGGGGCCGTCGACACGGGGGAAACTTGTAGGGGAAGAGAAAGGGAGGAAAAAAACAAACCCCAAAACTTTTTTACCGGGGGAGGGGAGCGCCAGTCCCGGCAGCGGCCGCCCGCGCCGCACAAAGACGGTCCCGGCATGATGGGGTTGGGAGGAGGGAGCGAGAGGGGGCTCGATGGCCCCGGGGTTGGGGGACGGTGGCGGCCCGTGACGCAGCGGCCAGTGACAGCAGGGGGTAGGGGATG